>CM067360.1:27988762-28401262 GCA_034401795.1 Chaetoderma sp. LZ-2023a | reverse complement strand
GCGTGTATACATTAGGTAGAGCTTGTTCATCTTGAAGATTTTTCGGGTGCTCTTTCGCATAGCACACTTAATCTACTTTAAAATCTAAACTCGAATTCGGAAAGGAATATCCTCCCTTGAATCTACAGATAACAACAAACGATGTCAAATTGTATATGAAATGATAACTTTCTATTAAACTTATAAACTGATGATAATATGGTCGTATTGCAGGACTGTATAATTTCAAAGAATAAGCACAAACTAAATCTCTAACTCAATACTCATGAAATATTCGTACTATTTGTTCAGAACCGAGATGGTAAAAGGTTGCACATACATGGTGCACAGGCATTAAATAGGACGTGAATTGGGTAGGCACATGATACTCTACTATGACATCAAACAGGGCTTCCCCTGTGATTCCAAACTTTTCCAGTGATTTGATGGGTTGCCCATGCTTCTAAATCGATCTGACCAAAGTGGTTCTAACCATCTTGAAAGTGACGAAGATTGACAGCTTTTTCCAAACACTTGTTGTTTGACAAGCTCATCAATCAAGCATACCAGTCATACTTTTGCATTCTCCGAATTCTGTTTTGTTGTGACAACACAGTTGATAACTTTAATTCTAAATCACTATGATTGCCTTATAGTGATGCATAATCGTATTTAGCCACCAGTGCCAACGGTCCTTATCCATCAAGCTCAACCGCAATCTGATCCATGACCCGTCACATGCGGATGGACATGGTCATAAAATTCCCCTTATGTTCCAGCAGTGGTTGCCCGACTCTGTCATCTCAATAAGTTACCAGAAACAGAACTGGTTTTATTGAGCATGCTACTACAGCCAGCCAAATACTATATCTGATTCTCAAAATAATCTTCTAAAGCTTCATTTTGCAAGATATTGATACATCATATACCGAGGAAACATCCTTAAGACATCGTCGTATCCAATCTATCAATGCCTTGCCGCCCAATGCCTTATTTCACATTTTATGCTTAACCCTTCCTAAAGATATGGGTCCTATTTCACAGGTGATACACAGCATCAGTATTGGCAGCATACTAGCATAACACAATTCAGTTTATACACAGTTTTTGGTCACAGCGACTAAATCGCTATACTTCTAAAAATGGATTAATTCAAACAGAGTACTGGTACAAAGAAATTTACATCATGTGAGGACCTGCTACACAGCAACAGCACCAAGCAACGGCTCATGGTAAGCTACTTTCTATTGCTGTAATACTATCACGCCATTGACTATTCAGTTAATAAAACAGTCCTTCATAACTCGTAAAACGGTCATCCATAACCCACGCATTAAACACAGCATTGCCTGCTCTTGTGCAATCGTTGATGACTATGACCACAAAGATGCATTATGAATATTCACGATTGAGGTGACGTTTTTACACCGGGTCGAATGCAATGTCAAGCACACAGGATCAAAGGTCATAAGCAAATATTTGTATGAGTCCCAAAAGATTCTCAAGGGTCTCGGCGGGTCTTAAGGTAGCTACTCCTTAAATCGCATATTTACATATGCCCACCAACCAAAGTTAAATGACCGGTTTATTTAACTCGCTGTGTCCCATCAACAGCATTAAATACACTTCTCCAACACAATGTAGTGTCATCTAAATCCGAAATACAATACAGAATGAAAATGAAACAGTTACAAATCACTGCTTTTCAAATAATACTCACTCAAATCAGCCAAACATTTTTAAACAACCCACATACATGCTACACATAGCATCATAGGAAAAATAAATATATTGACTAACACTATCAAAATCATGATAAGAACATTGAGTTACATTAATAACTATAATATAAATACATACTATACATCATCTGCTGAAATCTGTGTGGTATGACCATACATGAGCATGGGTCATGGTTGATTAGATCATGCTGCGTGTATATTGGTCCTGAACATGGCTTCACCTGGATTGCAACATGGTTCGTGCACAAGGATGGAAATGGCCATTCTGACATGGCACACCCATTGGTTACATCACGTTCATCATTGTAATTAAATATCATAAACAAAATAATCGAAGTACGATAAATAAAGCAATTCACATAGTATGATAAATCACTGTACACTAAACTATGGTGAAGTAACCGGCATGGTAGAATCATTAGACGAAAAACTGTACATAAAAGATAATCTAATGCCACCGTACATGCACAATAAAATGACCAATACAATCAGTACAAAAACAGTACAGTATGAGAGTCAGTATCAGGCAGATACATTATGTATCAGTTGAAATAAATGATACAAAAATAGCACGAAATTAGAACACATTTTCATGCGACGAATTCTTACCAGCCTACGTCTATGCTTAATGTATATCTTATATCCTTCATCGCGGCAGTGAAATTATTAATTGGGACCGCCTAAATATTGCGTATAGTTTAATAAACATTATTTATTTCATCAAAATTTGAGATAAAATGTCACCTAGAAAAAATATAAATTACATGATGTATCAGCTTCCGCTTATAGCCTCCCTTTGTAGGACGTGTTTAGGTCATTACTGGAGTAACGCGAAGACGCTAATATTGGTACCCGGGGAGATACTGCACAATTCACATACATAGGATGAGAGCTTTGAGTAGGTACGAGCGTAACGGCGTAAACTCGTCCTATACTGCAGTTTATAGTTGCTTTCAGAATGTACGATTTTCATTTAAGAGTACTCAACAGAATGCACAATTCAACACCAAAACATCTGGAATGCTGTTGCTTTATTTTCTTTAATTTGACATGACAACCGAATCAAAAATTAAAAATTCTTACACCGCCTGAAATTGCTACGTCTAGAATTTAAAAGAATTATGTTCACTGCTTGCCTAACACTCTGCAACTAAGTATATACGTAGCATTTCATGACAGACTCAGGGTCTGCAGTGAAAGCAAGAAAATTATATAGCGATTCGATGGAGTACCTAGCTAGTTTTCTCAATGACAAGGGCGTATTACCTCGCTTTTGTTAGCTTGTTTATTGTAGATCTTTGTTTTGTGATTAGTAATTATTCGACACGTGCATGGCACGGCTGGATATAAACACAATGAACACAGGCATGAATCGATTATAATTGTACTGATAAAATGCGATGGAAAAGTACACACTTTCAGATTTTTTAAAAATATGAAATTTTTGACGATTTTCCGATTTTTCCTCAATTACATCGTGAAAATCGCGATTTTAAAAATAAATCGAACTTCACGATTAAATCAAAAAAATCATGCAAGCCTATCAGTCAGATACTAGGATATAAACTGGGTATCAAAGGACATTCCCGGGATCCACAGAACTGCCTGTGTCGGAACTGATGGCGGGACTAACTCACAATCATTGTGTCTGTCCACCCTTGTTGACTCATCAACACTTTCCTGGGGTAGGTCGCCCTCAAACAAAGTGAGAACACAGTCCTGCTTCAGCCCTGGTCTCTCCTTCTTAGTGATAGCATTGATGCAGCATCGTCTCAGCACTGGCAAGACATCACACCAATATGAAATAAATAATATAATAAACATGATGATACATACACAAGGTACAATAATGATGATCGAGTCTCGACCTACTTCATTGATACCGGTCATCTCGATGTCTATCTCGTCTATCTCAGATAGCAGCACCAAATTAACCATTTAGACCTTTCATAAATGTTCCCATTGGGCATGCTTAAGTTGTTGAATTATCTGTAACTGGTTTAATAAATCCGATATTTCTATGGTTGAGATATTTAAGATTGGCATGACCTTAGTATATCTATGCTCATAGGCCTGTAATGCCAACCAGGTCCACCATATGCGCATCTGGTAGGGTTTAACACGTATATCCCATGTGACAACTCATGTTCTACAGTCCCCTTCCCTGTACAGTGCGTTTTTACCTTCTCCACAAAAGCCTGTAATACTATTCCGGTATACTGGCCTTTACATGGTTTACTATTCGTATCATGAGACTGTGATAACTCAATTTTGCAATTGGGGTCAGTATTGTTTAGAATGCTCACAATGCAGGGTAAATGAGTGGAATCAATTTGTAACTTTCCCTCACATGCGCACGGGTTGTCACCACAACATTTAGCTGGTGTAAAGTACCAACCCGTATGGGTGTTGAGTCCAATACTGACTGCAGACAACTTAACTTGGCAGAAGTATCTAAAGGAACCAGCCATGGTTGAATACCATGTTCTACATAATTGCCGTCATCTTTTAAAGGTAAAACGGCCATAAAATGCAAAGCCATCGGATCTTTCCATAACGGCCAAACAACTACATTGTGGTAATACCACTGAAATGGTTCAACCACCTTAACTCCTGTGCTAACTTGTATAAATATGTCTATTATGTCTGCCGGACTAAACAACTCTTCAGTCAACTGTCCCAATTCTAAAGAAGCTGTGCACTGGTGAAACGTAATTGCTAGATGATGATACTCATAGGCGACGCCTTCTAGGGAGTCAATCATTTGTCCAATTCTCATCAGCATTAATATGTGTCGTTTCCAGGTCTGCATATGTTTCATAAATTCGTCCACAATTTCAGTAACATGCATCGGTCAGGTCGGTAACTCTGTTCCTGTTTAAGCTGACCTCCTCATATAAATGACGAACATGCGACATCAGTTCGTTGGTATAATGTATTATCTTATTAACCTTCGCCATGGATGTCTTAACAATTTCTTTCATCTTTTCTATGTCTCCGGACGTAGCCACACCAAACAAAGAAGAGGCAGTATCGCCTATGAAATTTAGTAGACCATGTCGCTGTCTATGCAATGCTCTGCTAGATACTAGGTGTCCAGCAGTCTGTCATTTAATACGCAGCAATCGATCTGATAAACTAACTACGTCATGACGGGACAGCATATTCTTATTTTTAGCTATATGAATAACACTGTAAATAAATTCAATCTGACTGCTGAAGTTGACCAGTAAATGAGGAGCGGTAATTGATATGACTATCGTCCACTCAGCACAGATTATGGAAATAGGAACATTTTTGATTCTCTGAATGTCCGGTGATGTTATTCCACCAACATTGGGTACAACTAAAGACATTGAAACTGCTACTAACAAAATAAAAATAGTGCACTGACACATTATTATACAGAGCTAAGATCATACATAAACAAAATATGTTGCTGACGGTTCAACTAACATGTGGTGAGTGAAATATGATGATCAATGACTGAGGTTATATAATGAGAAACTGCGCATGAGACATTGGATAATCAATTACGCGTATGCGCTGGACTTTCCTCCATGAACTAAAATAGTCTGGTTTATGCAGGCGTTTGTATAAATTATAGCCAGAATTTGAATGCTGGCCATAAATATGGCCAGACCGGTAATTACCCTGACTCATCATAGATGCATCACCATCAGTCATGATGGACTCTCCCACCTCATCACCATCTGTTAATGATTCCAGTTCAGGAGTCATTCGCACTGGTTCACACTCCACTTGCATAGGTACCTCCAGTCCAACGGCTACCTCATTAGAGGGCCCAACTGGATTTGCATGCTTTAAAATATCAGGTGGTTTTTCCGTTATATGAGTAACTGGTGGATATGTTGAGATCTCTGATGGTGGATATGTGCCACCGGGCCAGTAATTTTGAATACCTCATACTTAGGGTCATGACGTGATGTAAGCTTCATAGCTTCATTCACCACACTTACTACGGAATCACCTACTTTGAAGTCGGCGGCATTAGAGTGTTTGTCGATCACCTGACGATGATGCTCACGAGATAATTATGTCGCCGTACCGGCATGGATCAGGGCATTATTCAAACTAGTAAGTCTATCACCTAAATCCTGGAAACCATCTACGGGCATCGCCATGGGCGCTCTAGAGCATCTACCATAGGTAAGATAAAACGGTATGTAACCAGGCATGGCATGACGAGTATTACGGTTAGCCATTCGGGCAGGATGATAAGTACTGGTCCGATGATGATCTATCCCATATTCTCTGTACAAGTCCTTCAACTCTCTTTCGTTGAACTCGCCCCCTTGATCAGTTATCAGAATCTCAGGAACTCCATGCCGTGTACAGTATTCATTAAAGAACCTGTCTTTGACTTCTTCCACTCTCTTGGAAGGAACAGGATAGACCTCTGCCCATGCAGAGCAATGATCAATTACCGTTAGAATGTAGCGATTACATTTAGGTGACTCAATGAATGGTCCAACTAGATCCATCCCAATAATCTGACTGGGATATTTAGCCATTGGTATCTCCATATACTTGAGAATGAGTAGTGATGGGTCGATGCACCTGACATGTTGTGCACTGATCCGACATTTCAAAAACATCCCGCCTTAGAGATTTCCATAAGAAGGAGTCGCAGATAAGGCTCAGGGTATTTTGCAAGCCCTGATGTCCTGCACGATGATGGGATTCCTCTAGCACTTGTTTACGGTAAGAAGAGGGTAACACAAATCGAGGATATTCAGCATCCAATGCTGATGGGGCACGCGTACAGTATAGTGCACCATTATGCACCACATAATCATCTGGGACATTCATAAACATCTCAGGAAACTCCTTAAGTTGTTCCTCACACAATTCCTGATACAGGATTCCATACACCTCTAAAGGAATGTATGGCAGAATCCCATCTTCTACTCCTGGAATCGTGTAATCGCCAGTGGCAAACGTTGCGGCCTCCCGAGGGTGTCTCAGACATGATAGCATGTCGGCTCGGACATTATGAGCCCCTTTAATGTACTCAATCTGACATCCTCGGCAAGCAGCACTGCCCAATATTGAACCTTTGTTTTCCTTACCTCTCCAACAAACAAACTCTTAAGAGGTCTGTGGTCAGTAAACACAATGAACTCAGCTCAGGACAAATAAGGTCGCAATTTCCTAAGGGTGTAGACTACAGCATAAGCCTCTTTCCCAATTAAGCTGGCTATTCTTGAGTGTATCACTCGCCCCATGCCTTGGTCATCTTCCTGGACCAAGATTGTGCCTATTGCATAGGAAGAAGCATCGGTATACACATGAAAGGGTTTTGACACATCAGGATAGGCTAATACAGTCTCGCTGCATAGCAAGTTTTTCAACTTGTCGAACGCCACTTGCTGCTCTTTTCCCTATTCAAATCGTTGGTATATCTTCGTCAGATCTATCAATGGTCTAGCTATCTCGGCGTACCCAGGCACGCATGTCCTGTAGTAGCCAGTAGCACCTAATATAGTTCTGACCCCAGTCACATCCTGTGGGGGTGCCATTTCATGAATGACCTTCACCTTCTTTGTTGACCTCTTGGCTTATTTGGGCACTTACGTTTGCTATGCCCTGACTGCCCACAACCATTGCACTGTATATCTATTTGGTTGGTGGTTGATTACAATGCAGGATTTATTGGTGGACTGTTATTTGTCATGCATGCTAGCTTTGCAAGCATTTCATCTTGAAGGCCTTTCACATGGTGAAACATACTACGCATGACTTTCTCCTATCGAGCTATCATACACTTTTCGAGTTCAGCTAGCTGATGTCGCCAATCATCGGTGGTTTGATCGTATTGATCCGAAATGAATGCATCAATTTCCATGGGGGTTTCTACTCTCATATCTTTCAAGTTCATTGCATCCAACAGGTCGTTTAGGTCTCCTTGTTCTTCCGTGTATGTCATGGCTCTATTGGTGACGTTCCCCTTGGTGATTACTCTTCTCGCTAAAATGACATCCCTCAGTACCTTTATGTAAGCTCTCACGAGAATACATTTACTGTCAGCATTGTCCTCTGGGTTTGCTTTGCGGGCAATTGCACGAAATCGTCGGTTGAAAGTATTAATATTTTCACCAGACCTTTGATGGACCAGCTGTATTTAACATTTTAGATGCTCTCCTTCATTTGCAGACAAAGATCTTAATGATGTAGTTACGGTGTTCCTATTTATGGTGGATAAGTAACTCTCTACTTCCTTAAGCAGCTGACCACTGGTGGTCCAGCTCAATAAATAGGCTGTATCGTCTGGGTGATAGGGGTGGGGGCCATTGCATCTAGTGCACATTTTTAAGCCTGTAGGTACTCTCGTACCTCAGCCGGTATATGGCCGTCACAGGGGGTGATATGCCTCACGTGATCCCTTAAAGGTTCCCTCTTTATCCTATGGTCCTCCCTGTTTTCTGCAGATGCAGCAAAACCTTCTAGACTTGCTTTCAAATCAGTGGTCATGGTGTCGAATGCTTCGAATAACATTCCTGGTTGTTCCATGCGGTGTGGTGCTGGTAATGTATCGGTTCTCGCCGATATTTCCATGTCACCTACTTTGATCTGTTCTATTATGTAGTGGTAATCTTTCACAGAAAATAAAGTTGTATATTTGCATGCGTTAGTGTTCCTCTCTGTTGATCGTGGTCCAAATCCGGTGATGGGATTCATAACGTGACATTAGTTGACCGATCGGGTTTGTGATCTACGTGTGTTGAACATGCTAAACTTCCTGGCGATGTAATCGTATCAAGATGGTTGATCAAAACGTTGGTAAGGTGCTGTAGTGCCTGTTGTGGTTCCAATAATGTTGCCACAAATTGTGTGTCGGTGGTGGTCATTTAATGTGTCTGTCTGATGAATGTTGTACTCACTGTTTGCTCTGTCGATGTGTAGATTCTTGGTCTCGTCGCGGTCGCCAATGAAGATTTTCGGGTGCTCTTTCACATAACACTCATAATCTACTTTAAAGTCTACACTCGAATTCGGAAAGGAATATCCTCTCTTGAATCTACAGATAACCACGAATGATGTCAAATTGTATATAAAACGATAACATTGTATTAAACTTATAAACTGATGATAATATGGCCGTATTGCAGGCTTGTATAATTTCAAAGAATAACAACAAACTAAATCTCTAACTCAACACTCATGAAACGTTCGTACTGTTCTTTCGGAACTGAGATGGTAAAAGGATGCACATAAATGGTGCACAGGTATTATATAAGACTTGAATTGGGTAGGCGCGCGACACTCTACTATGACGTCAAACATTGCTTTCTCTGTGATGCCCCAACTTTTCCAATGATTTGATTGGTCTCCCACGCATCTAAATCGATTATTATTTGTTGTTGCTCTGGAAACTCGTATGAGTTTTCAACTTAGGGAAGCATTATATTTACGAAACAATAGTCTTAGAGGTTGGAATGTTCACTTTTGGAAGAAATCACAAAATTTGGCACAGATTACTTTTGACAGGTGTTAATCAAATCCTGATATAGGACACACATTTTGGGATTGGGTAACGCTCCATAATTAGCATAATTCCAAAATGGCAGCCGACGATTTAAGCTAAACCGAATATGACCATATCCCAACTAGCAATCGAGAGTTTCCAGTGCGTTTGGTATGTATTTCGATGGTCTTCGGGAAGCCGGATAGATTGGAGAGGTGTTTCTCTTCATCCACTGTCAAGGTCACCAGAAAAAATCAAGGTCAAAGGTTTTCGGTCCAAAAATAGCTATAAATCGTCCAATTAAACGGACCTTTGACCATTTTAGATTGTGTTAAATCTATTGCATTCCAGGTCAGATCAGGCTATGCGAAGATTATAAATGTATCACTTTGTCTCCATGATCTCAAGATCAAATCTGGAAGATCAAGGTCATGACACTTTACGTGTCGCACGATCCATATATTGCTAAAACCAACATCATCAGAATCATGAATGACAAGCCTAGCTAACTAATAGTAATGTGATTCCAATGTGTTTGGTATGCAGTCTTATAGTTATGGTGATGTCTGATTGCCTGAAGAGGTTTTCCTCATATTTATTTTCCGCAAATAAAACTGACTTTTTACATTTAACATTGTGTTAAATTCATTGTATGAGGGGTTGGTAACGCTATACTAAAATGAATACAACCAGCTGCCTAAATTATATCAAGATCAACTCCGGGAATCCAAGGTCATCACCATTTGTGCCGCTCAATTGCATGTCGGGGGAGGGCCTGGACGACCATAACAGCTTCCTCCACATTTGCATCTTCCTGTACACACAAGCCCATTCTTGTAGCCGGTAGTACAGCCGCAAGTAACCAGTTCTTCCAATGCGTTTGCTGCTCGACAAAGAGGGATCCAGAAAGGCACCCAACAAGACTCAGACCTAACCCACCCCCACGAGCCTGGGCACGGCAAAACGTGTTTGTTTGGCCACGAGAGATTGCCCCCACACATATCCAGCTTGATAAGTCACTCTCTTGAATGCTCCATCAAGGTTGCTTTAGTTGGTGGCAGGTACTCAAACCTACGAGAGGATTGAGTGAATATATGCTGGCGTGCTTAGTTGACTTCTGTTCGAGGACAGGGCACAGAGTATAGCGAGATGACGAAACTCTCAATTACCTTGATATCATCTGAAGATAATGTGAGAGGTCTCTCCATTAGGTGACATAGCACGTTTGTAAGTTCCGGCCTTGTACTCCACTTTCCATATGCTGACTTCTTTCCTTTGCCAGAAAAGAAGCATGTGTTATCAGACCCTGTCAGGGCATGGAACGAGGGGAGCGCGTGTGCCTTTGCAGGATGCATGGCATTGCAGATCTCGTGAATGGAAACATATTTTAATTTATTGCCCATTCCAAATGACACCCATAGTTTCTCTTCCCCAATTTCAGTAAAAAAGCAATCCCTAGGACAACGATATCAGTGTCGTTTGCGATAATCAGTATGCGTTTGTAGCCTTCTGACACTGCATTTGCTGCATGCAACATAACTTTAGTATCAAACTCCTCATAGTTGCATGGGCTGAGAGAATAATCTGACCCAAACGCATGGTCATCATCGCATGGTGCAGGATTCTGGAGGACGAGCTTACCCATAGTTGTAATAACCACTTTCCCCTCACAGAAGATGGACTGCGCTATCAATTTTGGTAGATATTGGAACAGTTCAACCTTATTGGTTTGTTGTGTAGATATATGTTCCAGTTCCTCGGCGTTTTCCCATTCCCATCAGTTGGTAATCGCCGTCTGATTCTTGCTCCCCTTTTCTTCCTGGTTGTCGCTTTCAAGCTGTCTGATAAATACCTGTCCCAATGCGGTTGGCCATGGCCAGATTCTTCTTAATGAACGGAATAACCTTCTTAGCATAATCATTGAATGTGTTGATGCTTCTCTCTGGCTTTAGTAAATTCACCATACCAGCACCATCAATAGGTTTCACGTCAGCTTTATCAAAGTCAGATGGCGAGTCTGTTTCTAAGGACGGAAGTAGATCAGATTTTTGGCCACTTCACAGGTTACCATGCTTTGATAAGGATGGCGGGGCAATCAGTATTCTCCACTTCAAAAAGGCGGTCCGTCTTTCCTTCCCTGACTTGCATTGTGATATAGAGCTGCCCTAG
This sequence comes from Chaetoderma sp. LZ-2023a, assembly GCA_034401795.1. NCBI lineage: Eukaryota > Metazoa > Mollusca > Caudofoveata > Chaetodermatida > Chaetodermatidae > Chaetoderma > Chaetoderma sp. LZ-2023a. The sequence continues at coordinate 28,389,883 of CM067360.1, read as the reverse complement.
TAGATTCAAGTCTACTTTGAGGCTATCGACGTGCTTGCTTCTGGGTTTTTTGTGCCGATTGCTGGGAAGCAGGATTTTGTTCATCTTAATTGGTTCATGGAAAGCAACTGCTTGAGACTCCATGGGCTCCTTCACGAAAGCTGAATGCTGTATCTTTCCCTCCTCACGAGCACACGTAATACTGTGGGTGACATCCTTTGACATGGCCTCTTTGGTGTTAAGAATGATGACTTCATCACTGTCCTCATCATAGGGATTTCCAGCTTTATGGAATGCTGCGACAAGTTCTTTGGTGTCTGTTGCAAACCTTTTCACGACGCTTGGACTCTGATCATGATATTTTGGATTTATGCTAATTAGGGGCGTTAACCAATCCCAAAATGTGTGTCAGATATCAGGATTTGATTAGTACCTGTCAAAGGTCATCTGTACCAAATTTGGTGATTTCTTCCAAAAGTGAACAGTACATCCTGTTTTGACTCTAATACAGCAGACTACAATCCAATTGGAAGGAACTCAGAAAATCTTAAATCTTAGACAATTCGCCGGCGGCAGACAAAATACTAGCGCCACGACGATCCCCGATCGCAAACATCAAAGATGTACACGCCGGGAGGACTGAAATCAGGACAGGATATCAAACAAATAAGTTGCATAATAATATTTTTTGTTTATGCAATGACCAGAGATAAATCGCAAGCCACCACTAAATAACAATTACTCTGGTTTCTCTGCGAAACAGGGATGCAGGTGGCCGTCAGATTTGTGTTTACGTTTTTTTTATTTGTTAAATTCAAATTTTGCGTCTTCGTGGATATTGATTAGTCGTATATAATAAGAATTGATGTTAGAATCAGAATATTTGACCCACTGGAAGCGTTTTACGGGCGTGGTTCCATATATTACATTTATAACTCTATCAAGTATAGCCCCTTTAAGGTTTACGATTTTAGTACAAATCCGAGATATAATGGCGAATCATAATCAGATAAGGTTCAAACATATCTGTGCCTTTAACTGAAATTGAAACAAATAACAACGAAGTTTTTTTTTGCGATTACAAGGTTCATGGTCATACACGTGGCGTATTTCCACACATACAGAACTAAAATGAAAGGAATAACTGCAAGATGTATTCGATTTTATCTTCCGTCCGAAATCCTTCTTATAGAATTGATTGCTTGCCGGTTTATTGCCAGTGTATTTTGTAAAATAAAAATAGGTTTGCAAAGATATTTATCACTGCACATATTGAAGAAGAAATCAATATTGATATTGCAACCTCCACCATCTCTCAGTCCCGCCATTCCTGCAAATTCGACTAGATTGGTCATGTGTGTTACCCACATGATTGCAGACTGACATGCCGTTTATATTTAGCCCCGCCCCTGGTTGATGGGGGTGCAGGTGGCGGGGTTAAAAGGTTGATGAAAGTGTGTTTTGTTACGATGGTGCGCTAGCAAGAGCACGTTCATATACAAATATGACCGTGTTAAAAATGTATGTGGATATCGCATGCTGCCATAAAGATTTTTATAAATTTAGTCAGCTATCTTTCAGGAGAAACTGTGCAAACACTGGAATAATTTTGCAAGCAACTGTATGTTGATATATTGGAAAATGCAGGAGAAACTAATTTTTTTTGTTGGCGTTGGGGGACACCTTGAATGTTCACGGGCCCTCGCATTTGGGCGCTGATAGAGATCGCTCAGAATGAGAGTTGACCAACAATTCCCCCCCCACCCCTCATCCTCCTGCATTAGTATGATTCCTAGGGATCCCATGGAGGATTTTGAAATCTAGATCCTCTCAAATACCATCTCTTGCATTTTAAATGAGGAGAAACCATTATTTTCTCTGAACAAGTATATGTATATTTTATTTAACCTTTGCTCCCATGTTGGACTATAAGACGTTTGAATGAAGCTAGAACTAATATGTATGGAACATCTGCCTTCCGGAAAATTGGCATTTAGACATTTTCTCTGCATGCCGCATAAACTCTCGTCGTGACGCGCTGAAACTTGTTATTACAGAGTAATACAGTAATTTTATATCCATATCCATTGAGGCCGGACATCTGGTCAATGGTGTTGACAGCAATTATGGTGGTTGAGGAGGGACGCCGGTCAATCAACTTTGCTGGACATTCAATGAGGGGCTGACTGATGGTTCGTCCAGCCATTGGAATCAGGAAAATTATAAATATAAAATTAGCTGCTCTGGAGGAGCCGTTTTCTGCATTTTGATTGATACAAGAGCATCTTTACTTAGCTTTAAATCATACATATTTTCATTTAAAGTGCACTTAATGACACTTTGAAAATTGCTATGGAGCCTAGTCCTTGCACTCTACCACCATGATGATTCGCCAATGTACTGAAAGATAAAGGTTGTCTATCTGATAGAAAACACTGGGTATTGAAAGAGTGAAAGGATAGGCATGGTGTAAGATATATATGTTCAATATTATAAATTTGATTACCTCTGATGACCCCTCGACAGACCACATCCCGTGGATCCCCTGGGCAGTGACTCCCACCCTACCTCCAACATGAATCTCACTCACATCACTACTGCATTTGATAGATATGATGGCTATTAATTTTTTGCAAATATAACCGGAGACCACTAAACATGCTTAGATAGCACATATTTCAAAATAGAAGTCATAGCCACTACACACATTTGCTTACATGCATGCATACATGGCCAAATTTCAACAAAAATAATTTAGGACAAAGTAGCAGTTGCTCAGTTAGACACCACTGCGTATATAGTAAATCTATAAGTCACGCACATTGTGAATGATGAGAATTGCTGACATTGTTTCTTCTTAAATGCTATACGTCAAAGCTTTCGTTTTATATTTATGATACAATATATTCATAATTATTTTCCCCATGGTCATAACTCATTGGGGTGTCATCTAAAGACACCCCCTTGGCTATCTCACCGCCCTCACAATTTGTTAAGGATCCAGTTCAACGTTGATTTTAACATGAAAACCATGCAACCCAGACTAGTTCGCAATTGTGCTCCCCCAAATGTCTGTCTTGCAAAACGCCCCTGCTTAAACGCGTTTAGCTATCCTTCTGTTGATTTGCTGGTATGAAAATAGTATATAGTTATAGACGCATACATTAGCATGTTTATTAAATAGCAAAGAATTACAAAGATATACAATTCATACAACGTGTCGGACCATTTCAGATTTGGTGACGTCGATATGGAACCCTTTGTGACGTAATGATTATGACGTCATCATACACGTGCTGAGCTTATTATGACGTCATGCGAGGTCTGACGATGGATGGATACTCTGGAAAGGTGAATTCTTATAGTTAATGTTCACGATGGTACGAACTTGTTTGGTTTCGGAGATCATTAGAGGCTCATGATAGTGATGGGTGTGGGTGTGTAGTCATCAGGTACCTTACAGCAGCAACTACATTGGCTACGGCAACTACTCAAATTTATCATCCACTCAGATTCTGCAACCAATTAAATACTCACTAAGATTTTAGAGTACAACAGGATTACTGCACATAGCATCCTCGGTCAATAGTGATGTCATAGATCAAAGGACGTATGCATGTCCTAACATGTCAGAGATAATATGGCTATCCGCTGGTGTAGGAGAAATGGGTCCCATTACTCCCTTATACTTGATATCAATTTCTCCCTCCGCCGTAATGGAGGTTATATTGAACTTCAAAATGGCTGCCATCTGAAACACGTTATAAATTCTGGACCATCAGCAGCTCATTGGTTTTCAAATTTATCTGAATTCAAGTGGGGGAGACGGCTCGTCCTTGATTCTGTGATCAAATATTTATATCCGTCCCCAGGCTATCTGACTTCTCGAAGATTCTTAGATTCGTGCCAAAGTGTTTCTCTCTGGTCTTGTTGCATCACTCTAGCTATAATACTTGTATCGACAAACAGCAACTTCAAACTTATATCATACTGTGAATTTATTCTCTGTAACAATCATAACTATACTCTGACTAAAACTCCTACCAAGAATGCGAAAAAAACTGGAAAACTGAGCATCTCACGTTCTTTCATGTAATAAACTTCTAGATAGTGTAAATCAACGATCTGAATGCGGCAATCTGGACTCTGTTACTGGATACAAAGCGATCGATATACAATACCAGGACTGATATAGTGAGGAGGGATCCTAAGTGGCATCACAATTGCTATGGCGAAGCCGCGTACAAGAAATAAAGGACAGAGATGAATAAGGAGATGGATATGGGGAGGAGGGCGGGGGTGGTGGGGGGGGGGGGAGGCGGAGGGGTGGATTGAAGACGAGGGTAGACTAGTAATACCGAGGAATGAAAGAAAGGAACGGTGCTCCTGTCGTCGATGTCAGAAAGTGGAAAACAGGTTGCAATTGAGGTTTGTGACAGAGAATTTTGATCGTGAAACGTTCATCTTTTGTCAATGTCAAAATGCGGAAAGCGTTAATGATGTCGTGTACGATACCAATGTGCAATTCACCTTTCCAGAGTATCTATCCATCATCTGACCTCGTATGACGTCATAATCATCTCAGCGCGTGTATGATGACGTCACAGTCATTACGTCACAAATGGTTCCGTATAGACCGTCATCGAACCTCAAAACAGTCCGGCACGTTGTATGGATTGTATGTCTTTGTAATTCATGCTGTTGAGTATTTTGAAACTAATTTGACTGGATGCTGTTGCTGCCTTAGGCAGCAACAGTACCCAGTCAAACTAGTTTCAAAATATTCAACAGCTTACCTGTGTAGTTTTTTGGAAACTGATAGCCAGGGTGTTCAGAGATCGATCCCAACACGAGGGATGTGTGGGTGGAGCTTAGCTAGAGATGGGCGGGGCATAGCTAAACCCGGAAAGGTCTGTTGTGGAGTGGCCTCCACGACGATAGTAGATAACGCTTCCTGTAAGGTGCATCTGGCAGACATATGAGTCGAGGGTGATTTTCCCGCTTCGGACATTGTTTACCATAGATAGTAAGAAATCATATGACGAACTCTCTTCAAAGTAGCAAATATGGAATTCTATGATGACCTGCTGAGATAGATAGATAGCTAGATAATACATTTATATTACGCCGAACTCCATGCGATTGCATGCTGTAAGCGCTATATATCTGTCCCCCTGTTCACTTGACAGTCCAAGCCCGGCAGCCATATACAGATACTACATCCTGGAGAAAATATAACGCCGGTTCATGTTGAAGAATCGTAGGTACTATGATGCTTGATAATGGAATCACTGGTAAAGCAATAAACAGGAGAACACTGGTAACAAACAACATGCAGCATTTACCAAACATTTATATAACTTATATGACAAATTACCAGGCGTCGTATGTGCACAGAAAGCCTGCCGCGATAGCTGTTGATATTGGAATTTCGCAGCACAACATCGGAGGTGGCCGTAATATAATGTTCAAATGTGTCAAAATCAGCAGACAAACAATATCAAAAGCGCCGAAGTAGGGGCAGTGGGTATTTAAAGGCTTTATAGATGATCTGAGTGAATCTGGCTTGTTCATAGAGTTATTGATGATTAGATCTTGACAACATCCAAGGCAGCCAACCCTGAATCGCAAGATCAGGCTCTACGGAAGTTATGTGTCATAATATCTCCAATTATGATGCGGAACGTGTTTGCTCTTCGTCGCCAGCTTGAAATTTCATTTGCGTTTGACGATCTTTGTGCATATACCACAAGCGAAGGCGATATAAATGTTCTGAAGAATGTAGGTGGCAACATATTGTACAGTCACATCACCCTAGTTTCTAGTCAGATAACCAATGTCGTACTCCAGAACTTCAATGGACAGTATCTTTCTATAGCATGACATTATAATGGTAGGTTATTTATGAAAGGTTGAGTTAATCGGGCTTCTGCTGATAATGTTTACATGAATGTTGACGCTTTAACGGGGAGAACAGTTTCCATGCAGTGGCAGCTAGTGCATATCAGACAATATGATTATATTTTTGGAAATACATTTGGTAGAACCACTTGATCTATACGACGTTCATCCAGAAGTTCATCCAGACGTGCTTTTGGTGTCGTCCACGCATTGGTCTACCTTAGATCACATCAACAAAATGAACCAATTGGTATCGCGTTTTGTAAATTTGTAAAGCTGGAATATTTGGATTTGCCGTTCAATGACTAGTTAGTTTTATGTCAAGACATAGTCCATACGTCAATGTCTGCTACCAGATGTCTGTGATGGCCCATAGAAGAGAGTTGTATTGATAAGGTCTGTGTGGAAGCAACGATGTACAGTTCTATGACCGTTGGCCATGTCATCAACTGGGAAACAATACAAGAGAGCCTTACGAAGGTAGTTTGTCGGAATTGTGGAAGTGTTGGTTCTTAAAATAGGAGTTTGTTGCTGAGAGATCCGCTGTCCGCATGGCTCACGAAGCCAGTGTTACGATACTGTCACAATCGGGTACATGAAACAGAGAGATCGCAATAAGACCTATTGGACACAATTGAGTCGTTCAATATAGAAAAACAGATTGTTATGCACAACACATGTACAGAAACAACAAGGTATTGAAAGCGGTGTTGACACGCTAATACCAACATGTGAAGCTTATGTAAAGCATATCCGGCGTGCTAACGCCAAGGTTTTGGTGTGGTTGGGGCTGGGGTGGGGTGGCGGTGGGTGGGGTGGGGGTGAGACTGGGTGGGGTGGTTGGGGCGGGTGGGATATGGTGGGTGGGGTGGTGTTGGGGTGCGGGTGTTGTTGCAGGCACTTAATGTCAACACACTAGTTCTAGGAAAAGGGCAGACTTGTACCTCTGTTGTCACGATTTCACCAACCCCTGCAACGATTTTTGAGATAGTGAGGAGCACGCGCGGTGCCACTAACCCAAGCTCAGCAAATAAGGACGCAGATGTTCATGTCGACCGAAAAGCTCGGTTTGGATAGAACAGAACCACTTTGGACAGCACATGGCCAGTGTCAGCTATATTCACTCAAATAAGGCAAGACAATCTAAAGTCGGCCATGCAATCATATTGCGCAGCACGTTGCGTGAGTGTATGGCAAACTGTTTCATGTTGCTCGTGTTGCCAACAAGTTTCAAGAAATAGGAACGCTTCTATTTTCATGCAACATGTTGCATGGTATTTGGTTTCATATCTGTGTGTGGACCAATTTTATTAAAGCGATTTTGTAAGTCAAAAGGCCTTTTAGGTCCTACCAAGAATGATGATGGCATTATATGAATTCATATTTTATTTAGGGGATTTAAAGGATGGAGTTAAAGTGCAAAAGGCAAGCAACAGATGGACTACAGTTTCTTCCTATTCTACCGTATCTCTGTTATCCAGACACTCCTATTGCGAGGTTCAGGCATAGTGATGACCATAATTAAAGCAACTGCGTATGACAGGCTATTCCTCTGCAGTTTCATCTTCTTGCTGCAGCGAAGTCATGTTGGGAAATGGCAATGGAAACACCCGTAAGATACCCACTTTGTTGCTGGCAAATGATGCACGAGTGCGTGGGTCACGTTTCGAGTAACATGCTGCGCGACATCTTTCTGGTAACATATTGCGCAACATGTAGCATAACATATACCCATGTGTATGGCCGGCTTAAGGAGCAGGGGCTTTGGAGCATTATATTTATTAATTTGAACTGGTAATTCACCTTTCCCTAGTATCCATCCATCCATCATCCGACCTCGTATGACGTCATAATCGGTTCAGCGCGTGCATGATGACGTCACAATCATTACGTCACAAAGGGTTCCATATAGACGGTCATCAAATCTCAAATAGTCCGGCACGTTGTATGAATTGTATGTCTTTGTAATTCTTCGCTATTTAATAAACATGCCGTTGAATATTTTAAACTAATTTGACCGGGCGCTGTTGCTGCCTTAGATTCGAAATATTCACCAGCCTACCTGCGTAGTTTTTCGGAAATTGATGGTCTGGGGTGTTCAGAGGTCGATCGATCGATCCCAACACGAGCGAGGTGTGGGTGGAGCTTAGCTAGAGATGGGCGGGGCATAGCTAAAAACGGACAGGTCCATTGGTCTTCAGATATGTGCGCTGAAGTTCGCGAGATGTCTGATATTCCCAACATACACAGTAAAATCTGTCTGTAACGGACACGTACTTGGCTATTTAAGAGTGGTCACTTACACAGGTGATCACTTATTGTGTGTCGGTTATCGCATGTAATAATGGCTTTTGGGTGCACATGATGGTGGTTCTTTAAAAAGGATTACCGTAGGATGACGCGTCTTAAAGAATCGCGATAATGTGTCAGAGGCTTGACTGTAGATGAGTTAAGAGATGTTGATTTTCTTCAAACATAATTCCTGTCATGGCTTAAATCTTCATCAAGTGCTAACATATTTGTAATAGCTGTCAATACGTATTTATTCCCAGATGTAGGGAAGAGAATTACAGTTCACTATTTACCATGCAGAGTTAGCTCCCTGTATGTCCCGTCAACAGGGCATAGTCTACTGGATATGACTGCATAGTGCATACTATAAGGCCTATACGGAATATCAGTCAATAGCTACAGTACCTGTTTAGGTAATGTTTGTTGCAGCATCAGCTAAGATTAAAAAGCAACAAAACCGTCTTGAAAATGGCGCATTGCTTTTTGAGAAAGATAGATAATTAGAAGTCTTTTCTTTGTCATGTACTAAATAGTATTCATCTTTACATATATTGGCTGACTGCGTGTTGCCCCGCTACCGTTCGAGTCTCCAGATCCAAGGGAATGAAATTGTAGCGATCAAACAAGGGAGGACTTACATGAAACGTCTGTTGATAATGCGCCACCTGCATTTCATCAATAACGTAATTCATTGAGTGGAACCAGTGTGTCTTTTAACGTTGCAGTACCATTCAATCTACAAGAGCAATGGCATCATGTGGTATTGTGGATGATTTTGTGTCATCCTATGGACATGCTGGTGAAATCTTCCGCTAGGACAAAGCAGAAACTGTTAGCCATGTTAGTTAAACATGGTATAATGCGTTCTTCGAGTTTGGCATGGCTACATTGGCGAATCATTTCAGGATATAGATCACGGTAAAATGTTACACAGTCACTGGAAATACGGAACTCTTTATGTAATTCTCTACCATTTACGAGATATCTAGGGCGGCAAGTAGAATTCTTGCATACAAGTTGAACTAAGCCAAATAGTATGGGGTACTATGCTCCCAATGACTCTCTGTCATGGGTTACCTATCATGCCAGGCAGCAGCATCCACAGGACAAATGTTCGCAGATGTAGCCCATCCTTCCTCTTTTCCGTGAGAATGGCGACTCTACGTGTATGATATTACATGCATTTTCTATGGCTAAACGTGCAGTGCGTCACCTACATCCTGTCCATGCTATTGTGCTTCCTGCAGATCCATCACTCTGTGCTATTACTAAATTGTAGAATGCATGCCTTGTTTTCCACTAACAGCCTGAAGTATTTGGTGCATGAAGGCGGCAATGGTCATTAACCTGTCTATGTTTCCTCTGATCTTCTCTTCAAAAGATACTTTAATAGGTCAGAAGCTTCTTCTATCTTGTTCACACCGCTGACAGTTCTGCAAGAGATGTTCTGCTGTTTCTTCTGCCTGCTGACACTCACAAAGTGCAGACTCTGTAATCTGAAAACTGAATGTGAGCACCTGCCCCTCCATTCCTGAGAGCCTGGATAGCTGATCCATCTGTATAAACATTCCTCAGCGTGGTGTTCTGCAATATGACTCAATGCAAGAACTTTGTTTGTCACCTCTGCTTGATCTCCCTTGCTTTCAATCCTTGGACCCGATTGAAATTGTGTTTTCTATTTCAGAAGCGTTCCACGGTTCCCAGAGATAGCAGCTATATTTCTACATCTGGGGAAGATGTCTGGCTCTCGGCTTCTTTCAATTTTCTTCGAGTTTAATAAGAAATTATTCCTCTTGAGCCTTTCTCTAGACATTTGCTGAGTCATCATATGCATGGGATGGTGAGGCATCAATTTGAATTTGTCGTATTGAATCTCGACAATCTCTCTAATGTGGCGGTATTTTCAACCACAAAAACACCCTTTCCTATCTGTATATCCTTCTTTCGCTCGTTCTGCCGTGTCCGTCATGAGTGCGTGCACGTGCGCGTGCGCGTGCGCGTGCCTGCGTGCGTGCGTGCATGCGTATCCATGGTGACCAGTGCTCCATCATTGTTAGAATTTATGAGCAGAGGGGCTTCTGTGACTGGTATTTTCATTGTCAGAATTTATGAGCAGAGGGGCTTCTGTGACTAGTATTTTCATTGTTAGAATTTATGAGCAGAGGGGCTTCTGTGACTAGAATTTTCATTGTTTGAATTTATGAGCAGAGGGTCATCTGTGACTAATATTTTCATTGTTAGAAATTATGAGCAGAGGGGCTTCTGTGACTAATATTTTCATTGTTAGAATTTATGAGCATAGGGGCTTCTGTGACTAATATTTTCCTTGTTAGAATTTATGAGCAGAGGGGCTTCTGTGACTAGTATTTTCATTGTTAGAATTTATGAGCAGAGGGGCTTCTGTGACTAATATTTTCATTGTTAGAATTTATGAGCAGAGGGGCTTCTGTGACTAATATTTTCAATGTTAGAATTTAGGAGCATAGGGGCTTCTGTGACTAATATTTTCATTGTTATAATTTATGAGCAGAGGGGCTTCTGTGACTAGTATTTTCATTGTTAGAATTTATGATCAGAGGGCTTCTGTGACTAATATTTTCATTGTTTGAATTTATGAGCAGAGGGGCTTCTGTGACTAATATTTTCATTGTTTGAATTTATGAGCAGAGGGGCTTCTGTGACTAGTATTTTCATTGCTAGAATTTATGAGCAGAGGGGCTTCTGTGACTAGTATTTTCATTGTTAGAATTTATGAGCAGAGGGGCTTCTGTGACTAGTATTTTCATTGTTAGAATTTATGAGCAGAGGGGCTTCTGTGACTAGTATTTTCATTGTTAGAATTTATGAGCAGAGGGGCTTCTGTGACTAGTATTTTCATTGTTAGAATTTATGAGCAGAGGGGCTTCTGTGACTAGTATTTTCAATGTTAGAATTTATGAGCAGAGGGGCTTCTGTGACTAATATTTTCATTGTTAGAATTTATGAGCAGAGGGGCTTCTGTGACTAGTATTTTCATTGTTAGAATGTATGAGCAGAGGGGCTTCTGTGACTAGTATTTTCATTGTTAGAATTTATGAGCAGAGGGCTTCTGTGACTAGTATTTTCATTGTTAGAATTTATGAGCAGAGGGGCTTCTGTGACTAGTATTTTCATTGTTAGAATTTATGAGCAGAGGGGCTTTGTGACTAGTATTTTCATTGTTAGAATTTATGAGCAGAGGGGCTTCTGTGACTAATATTTTCATTGTTAGAATGTATGAGCAGAGGGGCTTCTGTGACTAGTATTTTCATTGTTAGAATGTATGAGCAGAGGAGCTTCTGTGACTAGTATTTTCATTGTTAGAATTTATGAGCAGAGGGGCTTCTGTGACTAGTATTTTCATTGTTAGAATTTATGAGCAGAGGGGCTTCTGTGACTAGTATTTTCATTGTTAGAATTTATGAGCAGAGCGGCTTCTGTGACTAGTATTTTCATTGTTAGAATTTATGAGCAGTGGGGCTTCTGTGACTAGTATTTTCATTGTTAGAATGTATGAGCACAGGGGCTTCTGTGACTAGTATTTTCATTGTTAGAATTTATGAGCAGAGGGCTTCTGTGACTAGTATTTTCATTGTTAGAATTTATGAGCAGAGGGGCTTCTGTGACTAGTATTTTCATTGTTAGAATTTATGAGCAGAGGGGCTTTGTGACTAGTATTTTCATTGTTAGAATTTATGAGCAGAGGGGCTTCTGTGACTAATATTTTCATTGTTAGAATGTATGAGCAGAGGGGCTTCTGTGACTAGTATTTTCATTGTTAGAATGTATGAGCAGAGGAGCTTCTGTGACTAGTATTTTCATTGTTAGAATTTATGAGCAGAGGGGCTTCTGTGACTAGTATTTTCATTGTTAGAATTTATGAGCAGAGGGGCTTCTGTGACTAGTATTTTCATTGTTAGAATTTATGAGCAGAGCGGCTTCTGTGACTAGTATTTTCATTGTTAGAATTTATGAGCAGTGGGGCTTCTGTGACTAGTATTTTCATTGTTAGAATGTATGAGCACAGGGGCTTCTGTGACTAGTATTTTCATTGTTAGAATTTATGAGCAGAGGGGCTTCTGTGACTAGTATTTTCATTGTTAGAATTTATGAGCAGAGGGGCTTCTGTGACTAGTATTTTCCTTGGTAGAATTTATGAGGAGAGGGGCTTCTGTGACTAATATTTTCATTGTTAGAATTTATGAGCAGAGGGGCTTCTGTGACTAGTATTTTCATTGTTAGAATGTATGGGCAGAAGGGCTTCTGTGACTAGTATTTTCATTGTTAGAATTTATGAGCAGAGGGGCTTCTGTGACTAGTATTTTCATTGTTAGAATTTATGAGCAGAGGGGCTTCTGTGACTAGTATTTTCATTGTTAGAATTTATGAGCAGAGGGGCTTCTGTGACTAGTATTTTCATTGTTAGAATTTATGAGCAGAGGGGCTTCTGTGACTAATATTTTCATTGTTAGAATTTATGAGCAGAGGGCTTCTGTGACTAGTATTTTCATTGTTAGAATGTATGAGCAGAGGGGCTTCTGAGACTAGTATTTTCATTGTTAGAATTTATGAGCAGAGGGGCTTTGTGACTAGTATTTTCATTGTTAGAATTTATGAGCAGAGGGGCTTCTGTGACTAGTATTTTCATTGTTAGAATGTATGAGCAGAGGGGCTTCTGTGACTAGTATTTTCATTGTTAGAATGTATGAGCAGAGGGGCTTCTGTGACTAGTATTTTCATTGTTAGAATTTATGAGCAGAGGGGCTTTGTGACTAATATTTTCAGTGTTAGAATTTATGAGCAGAGGGGCTTCTGTGACTAGTATTTTCATTGTTAGAATGTATGAGCAGAGGGGCTTCTGTGACTAGTATTTTCATTGTTAGAATTTATAAGCAGAGGGGCTTCTGTGACTAGTATTTTCATTGTTAGAATTTATGAGCAGAGGGGCTTCTGTGACTAGTATTTTCATTGTTAGAATTTATGAGCAGAGCGGCTTCTGTGACTAGTATTTTCATTGTTAGAATGTATGAGCAGTGGGGCTTCTGTGACTAGTATTTTCATTGTTAGAATTTATGGGCAGAGGGGCTTCTGTGACTAGTATTTTCATTGTTGGAATTATTGTTTTAATTCATTGACACTTGAGTGCTAATTAATGTTTTGACAGAATGACTAAATAGCCATTTAGGCGTACAATTAATAATTACTGTTTCGGGGCATTTTCAACTATTTTGATTTGGAGCCGTGGCGATCAGGTTAGATTTACAATTCACAGATGTTTATCCGTACGATTCGTGTCATATGCAGAATATTTGTGTAAAATTATATAAACATCATGCCCAGGGCCAACATCCCATAACCAGTTAACCCGTAGCCGTCTCTGGTGTACGGCCACCTGAAATATCTTGGTTTCCTGTTTCTAGAACTTGATTAAACTTGTTCGTCTTCCATCATTATCACCAGACCAGCCTCTTATGATCTTCAAATTCAAACCATCTGGAACAGTAATTAGAATATTATCACAACAATATGTTTTATTGTTTATAAACATAAGTTCTTGTGTTATATAATGTATTTGTCATATTCGTAATCAAACATAGAATGTGATGGGTGCGCATTTTCAACGTGGGCGATCAAATAATTAATCTTTTCTATCAAACGTCAAATTCATCATTGCCCTACATTGGAGACAAATAGCGCCTCCGCATCTTTGTTTACGAGTGCATAATCTGCATGCTAATGTACACGTCCATTGCTATATAATATTAGCATCCCTGCAAATCAATAGAAGGGTAACTAAGTGCGTTTAAGCTCTAGATTGTAGGAGTTGTCATAAATTCTTTAATATTTTCAGCCAATCGTCATCGAGTTATTACAAATGCCCGGTTTAAGATTAGAAGTAAATTATTCCCGGTCTATGTATAAGGATAAGGCCTACCACATCAGGAAGATACCTCGAATTAACACATCACTATTTATCACAGCGTGGAAACACATCTATGGCATAAGTAAATGATATAATTAGAGAGATATCTATAACACATGAACGATACAGGCTGGCAACATACATAGCCTATATAACAAGATCGGTCACGGATTTAGAGGACACGTAAGCTTATTATAAAATTGTGGAAAGTAGTAGTAGTAGTAGTAGTAGTAGTAGTAGTAGTAGTAGTAGTAGTAGTAGTAGTAGTAGTAGTAGTAGTAGTAGTAGTAGTAGTAGTAGTAGTAGTAGTAGTAGTAGTAGTAGTAGTAGTAGTAGCGTCATCAGCAGCAGTAGTAGCTGAGTTACACACGTGTATTTGGCTCTGCTATTAACGCCAGTCTTAAGACTCTTTCTACTGCCATCTAATATTTATTTCCATGTCTGGCTTTTGCATAACTGTACATATGTTAGTTTTGCAGGATTTTTTTTTTGAATTTGTGTTGTGTGAGGTCGCATTTTGCTGCGATATTTTCCAACATTTGCTCCTCATTCTTGCTTATGGTGGCTATTCGCTTGTCGCCACAGCTTCGTCTTGTTCGTCTCTCGTTCTGCATTGTCCTAGTTTAGTTGATACGGGTTCATTGGTCCTATTACTTCAGCAACGGTTCTTTTACAGTTGGCCAGTTTGGACGTTAGCTGTTATTTTTAGATGCTGGCCATGCGCTCGTGCATTTTATTGAGCTTTGTCCTGAGGCCGCCTTGACGTAATCTTTTGAATTACGTCAAGTCGGTATAAGCAGTTATTAAGCATCCGCTTGATAACTAATGGATGGAATGTAGGAGCCGTTGACAGGCTTAAAAGCTGTCATCGGAGCTGGGCCCCATGTATTGAAGGGGATAATTAACATCAAGAGAAATCTATGGCATGTCACATTAGCAAATGAAACTGTCACGAAAAACTTTTTTAGAAAATGGATTGGTTGTGAATGGGGAAGCCTGTAAGATCCAAGAGGTATATAGCGACAGGTTGTTGGTTAAGGTGGACTGTGAAAATCAATGGTTGCTTCAAGTTGTTGCTATGCGAGTGCGCATGCGGATTTGCGGTCGCACATTTATACATGCGGCCGAGTGTGGTGGTCGCGCATGCATACATACATACCTATATCCGCACAGATTTGCGGCCGCACCTGCGACCGCACATTTATACCGCACATTTATACATGCGACCGAGTGTAGTGTTCGCGCGTACATGCAGTCTATAAAATGTCTGAAATTCAATCCCTTTTTTCACTACAGTTTAAACAGCCCAAAGGGTCGGATGTGGATTTTATCTGAATAGTAGTTAGGGGAACCTTAGCCAGTAAGAAGATGCCTCCTTCTACAACCTTCACCAATAAATTTAGATTAAAAATAATATGTTTATCCTATAATTAATATGCCAAGACATAAATGTGTTGAATGTGATTCAACTTTTGCTAGGTCGCATGAGCTGGAGCAACATAAGAGCTGATTACATAGCAATGAAGATAGCAAAAGTCTGGACAGTGAAGATGAAGAAATAACAGAGATGAAGAGTGAAGATAATGAGCCATGCAATAACTTAACAGGTTTACAAAACAAAATAAAACGTACTGTCGAATATGTTATATACATAACTAACATTTACTAAGACAACAAGTGTCTTTAAATCAAATTACACTCAAAATACACAAGCGGCCAGTTCTTACTAACATGTTTCTGTTCACATTTATAGACATGTTATCTTACTCCTGAGCTGTACTGTATATAGACAATGTTATGAAAAAGTCCATGAATTACAAGGTCGGCTTTCGCTTTTACAGAGCTATATTTTGGCGTAACCTCGAGCTTTACACACAACGCATCCGCCACTCATAGCACATTTGGCTAAATAGTCTACCAGCCAAATCTGAATTCGGCATCATGGCACAAGTGGTCTGCTAGAAAAATGCTATTAGTACGAGCTGTTAGGGGGGGGGGGGGGGAGATCTATAGTGGTAATCACCAGGGTGGATGTAGGGTCTGAAAGTGGTGCAATTATTTTTTGTAGAACCGTTTCCATGGTAACCATAATCAATTACCGCAAAGAAATATACTTCGTTTTAACTATTATAACTTTCCTATTTTTGTGGTTAGAAAGACAGTTCTGGTGTTAAATTAAAGGTCTCATAGTCATCTAGCTAGCGCTAACATTTATTCTTGTTTTGTGAATGATTTGCATATAATTATGACGTCACAAACGTAAAACATTGTAATTTTTCTCATATGTTCACGTTTACTATAATAATTTTGTAAAAATGTGTGTTCTGGTTCGTATTCTGATAGCTCAATATTGTCCCATTTATTAAAAAATAGTTCTGGCTTATTAAATTGGTACATTGAATGGGATGTGTGGTTTGGAAAATATTTAATACATCATTTTGGAAGTCATACCCTAAACGTCAACCTAAATGTAAGCATGAATTTTGATGCAGCTCCAACCTTGGTAATTGCGCTTTCTTCGCGGAATGAATCATTCTATAAATGCAAGGACCATGTGTAGGTCAGTAGTGTAGGTCAGTTCATGTTCCATATCATTAATCTGTATCTGATTCAGAGGACGAGTCATCTATATTCAATTCACGGTTACTGCAGCTGTCAGCACAACATCTACATACATCAGAACACGCAATATCATTTTTGCGACACCTGCATCTCCTTGTTGACCAATCCGCTTGGCACACACATTGTGTAAATGCGAGTATTGCCTCAGATGCTGGAGGGAGCATCATCATACATGGCACAAGGTGCCCATCTTCATCGAACACCTAATATCAACAGGTGATACATTGAGGTACGGAACTGTTGTATGATTCCATATAAATGACTGATAATCTGTTCGTTTGAGATGCAAACAGAAGCTATCTCAATTTTTGCGTTGTTGTCAGGTTTCTTTCCGCATTACAGTAGAGACACTAGTGTTACCAAGTAGTATAGCCGGGATTAAACGGATACCACGTCCCGGAATAACGGGGGAAATCGAGAAATTCGCCTCCCAGGCCCTTAACAATTGAGGGCCGCATTTTTTAGGTGTTTTTAGGTCCAGGTAGCGCAGGCCTCTAAAAAACTGCCGCCCCTAGGGGCCCCCCTTCACTATGCCAGCACGTAGTGCGACGTAGTGCGACGCCACACCCCCATAATGAAAGTACCCGGGAGGCGAATTTCCCGATTACCCCCGTTATTCCGGGACGTTGTATCCGTTTGACTCCGGCTATACTACTTAGCACATGGTCTTAACGTCCATTTAGAGACTAGCATACTCAGCGGTATACGAGCTGATCAAGCACGCATTACATGGTCTGAACGTCCAGACAAGCATACTCAGCGGTATACGAGCTGATCAAGCACGCATTACATGGTCTTAACGTCCAGACAAGCATACTCAGCGGTATACGAGCTGATCAAGCACGCATTACATGGTCTTAACGTCCATTTAGAGACAAGCATACTCAGTGGTATATGAGCTGATCAAGCACGCATTACATGGTCTGAACGTCCATTTAGAGACAAGCATACTCAGCGGTATACGAGCTGATCAAGCACGCATTACATGGTCTTAACGTCCATTTAGAGACAAGCATACTCAGCGGTATACGAGCTGATCAAGCACGCATTACATGGTCTGAACGTCCAGTTAGAGACAAGCATACTCAGCGGTATACGAGCTGATCAAGCACGCATTACAGGGGCTGCCTGTCCATTTAGAGACAAGCATACTCAGCGGTATACGAGCTGATCAAGCACGCATTACATGGTCTGAACGTCCATTTAGAGACAAGCATACTCAGCGGTATACGAGCTGATCAAGCACGCATTACATGGTCTTAACGTCCATTTAGAGACAAGCATACTCAGCGGTATACGAGCTGATCAAGCACGCATTACATGGTCTGAACGTCCATTTAGAGACAAGCATACTCAGCGGTATACGAGCTGATCAAGCACGCATTACATGGTCTGAACGTCCATTTAGAGACAAGCATACTCAGTGGTATAGCACGCATTACAGGGTCTGACCGTCCATTTAGAGACAAGCCTTACTCAGTGGTATACACCATGATTACTGTTGCACAGCTTCGCGCTATGGCAAGGCAATTTGGCCTTAGAGTAGCCTCTAAGGCCAAGAAAGCCGACCTGCTCCAGCTGATCGGGCAGGCCCGTGCCGAGGAATTCATTGCTCGACTGAGCCGATCAGTGAAGACGGGACGGTTTCCCGCGACCACCAGAGATGATCCTTTGAATCCCCACAAGAAAGCACAGCGGCGGCGGGAGCTTCATCAGTTGGATGAGGAGGTGACGGCCAGCTTACGAGCCAAAGCTGTTGCGACGCGGATGGCAGACCATCCACTGGAGCACCGACCCGCCCTACACCGGATCGCTAGGCGAATGATGAGAGGCCCGAGGGCTGAATCCTTAGCCCGGAGCATGAGGCGAGAGGGTGAGCAGATTCTCAATGAGCGTCTGGGTGAGATGGAAGGGGAGGAGAGAGGAAGACGGACAGTACGCTGGACGTTCTTCCAAGGCCTCAATGGAGACATTGCAGGGCAGATCATGGGTAAGATCCAGCAGACTGCCCGGAACGCCTTCTACCTCAGGTATACCCACACCTATCGCATCAAACACATCGAGGATGGTAGGGTGATGCTCTTCCACAAGAACGCTCCAGGGAGTCCGTGGCTGAACACGATAGGAGCAGCTCAGGACTGGGTGGCGGCAAGAGAGCAAGACCGCCTCGACCCCGACAACATCGACCGCCCCAACACCAAGTGGGCTTTCGTCCGATCAATCAACGTTGTGGTCAAGGCTGTCATCGACCACCAACCTTTGCTCGGGACAGGCCCGCTCCCAAACTGGCTACGACAGAAGAAGAGTATGGCGGCACTTGACACCTACAAGGATAACATGTGTCTCTGGAGATGCCTAGCAGTGCATCAGGGGGCGAGGCCCGATAGAAGTACTGAGTCCGCGCGTGAGCTCGCGAGACAGTTCTATGACCTGGACGGGCCTGTGCCTGACGTGCCAAAAACCTGTCTGGATCAGCTGGATAAGGTAGAGTTCTTCGCGAAGATCGGGATTCGCGTGTATGAACCAACTGAAGAGGGCACCTGGCACCTGATCCGGCAAGCGGCACACTACCACGACACTATGCCCATCGGGGTGTACGATCACCACGCCTTCTTTATAAAGAACATCTCCAAGCTGGCACATACACTAGTCTGCGGGCACTGTCAGCAGGGGTTTACACAGGCATGCCATCTTCAGCGTCATGCTGACCGTTGTACAGGCGGCATAACAACCGTAGAGTGCCCTGGGGAGAAGGTTGATGCACCGCAGTCTGCGCATGAGAAAGCCTTCTATCCACCCCAACAGCCAGTTCAGCAGCTACTCGTTGGGTCACGTATGAGGCGAAAACCCAAGGTATCCACATACACCATGTAGAGTGTGGGCACGGTGGCGAGTGTTGGATCGAGGGGGCTCCCGTAGATGGTTATGATCCGACTACCAACACCGTTTACCAGTTCCATGGCTGTTTCTGGCATGGATGCCCTCAGCACCAGCGAGGTGAGGCGGCCGAGCAAAAATACCTCAAGACAGTCCGGAGAGAGGAGAAGCTGAGAGCAGCTGGATACACGCTTGTGGTAAAGTGGGAGTGCGGGATAAAACGCTGCCCAAGCATCCCTAAACGAGTTCGGACTGTCTCATACCCGTACTTCATCGTCTATGACTTCGAGGCGCTCCTAGATGGCGTCAAGACTCATCCTACGGAGACTCTCACGATTGAGAGTAACCACATACCGATCTCTGTGTCAGTCGGCTGCTCGTTCGACTCCGCCAGTGAGCCCACTCACCTCTGCAATCCTGACCCAGAAGCTCTGATCAAGGCTTTCATGGAGGAGATTACCAGGCGAGCACACAGAATCCGTACAGAAGTCCGGGCACAGTTCATCCCTTCAGACATGGACAAGCTCCCAAAACGCCAGCAGCGACTGATTACCGAGTGGTGTGACCAAGTCCCGGTGCTGGGCTTCAACTCTGGCCGTTATGACCTAAACCTGATCAAGAAGCACTTCGTGGATGAGCTGACCAACACTGGCACAGTGAATGTCGCCAAGCAAGCTAGTAAGACCATGTTCCTCATGACCCCCGAGCCCTCGAGCGGATGCGGGAGTTCTACACGGAACGAGAAATAGACATTCTCAAGGATGCTGTGTCTCTCCCAGGAGTGTCTCTGCAGTACCTTTTACGTGAGACCGCCCACCACATGCCGGATGTTAGCATCTACTCCCCGGGCAAGGAGGCCTACGATATGCTGAAGGCTGCGGTTGTTGGAGGGCCCAGCATCGTGTTCACCAGATACCACGAGGCAGGTGTGACACGCATCCGCCAGAGTGAGCGGGTCTGCCAACGTCTACTCGGCTATGACGCAAATGCTCTGTACTTGTCTACGATGGCTAAAGAGATGCCATGTGGTAAGGAGACAGTACGGCAGTGGTCCGGTGCTAGCGACGTAGCCAGAATTAAGAAGGATCTGCTGGCTGACCACTGGTTCGGTTTCGCTGAAGTGGACATAGAGGTTCCTAAGGCACTGTGGGCGAAGTTCGAGGAAATGGCCCCTCTCTTCTACAACAGAGAGATTCCGGCTGAGGCAGTATCTGTTGAGATGCACACATACCTAGAGAAAACAGGTAGGAAACGTCCCACAACCAGTAAACTAGTCGGCGCCCTCTCGGCCAAGAGGAAGCTCTTGTACGCCCCATCACTCAAGTGGTACCTCGCCCATGGGCTAGAGATTACAGCGGTCTACCGCACAATAGACTACAAGCCCCAGCGCCCGTTCGAGTGGTTCGTGAATAATGTTACCGATGCTCGCTGTACAGGAGATGTTGATAAGAGCAAATCGCTCTTGGCAGATCTGTTCAAGCTACTAGGCAACAGTGCCTATGGGAAGCTCATCGAGGCTCTAGAGCGCCACAGCAACACGACCTTCACCAAGGATGAACGAGTGGTAGATAGAGCCCTCCGCAGTGCATGGTTCGAAGATCTCGAGGAGATCGGCGAGTCCTACGAGATCCAGAGACGCAAGGCAAAAATCACCATTCGCCGGCCCTTCCAGGTGGGGATAGCCGTATACGAGCTCGCTAAGCTGCAGATGCTGGAGTTCTACTACGACTTCCTGGATCACTATGTGCCTCGTGACAGCTTCGAGTACCTCCAGATGGACACGGACTCTGCGTACATCGCAATAGCTGCCTCCAGCCTCGACGAAGTCATTCGCCCTGAGATGCGAGCAGAGTATGAGGCTCATAAGTGGGAGTGGCTAGCTTGGGACAAGTGGTCTGGACGGAGTCCGGGACTGTTCAAGCTCGAGTTCGATGGCAACCGTGGTATCGCTCTCTGTTCCAAGTGCTACTACGTGGAGAGCCCCGAGGGGAAGGTGAAATGCTCAGCCAAAGGTATGTCTAAACGCCAGAACGATGTCTCTTGGCAAAGGTTCTTCAGTGCCCTAAACGGTAGCATGGACAGAGCTACGAACCGAGGCCTACGCATGCGCAACCAGGGCATGGTGACGTATGAACAGGAAAAACTCGGGCTCTCAGGCTACTACGATAAGCGGCATGTGTTGCCAGATGGTGTCCATACCGAACCAATCGAGTACCATATCCCTCAGGCACCTGACGACGGTGGTAGCTGTGTGTCTGGAGGGACCACCTGAAGCTCCTCCCGAACAAATGGACGTTTGGGACAGCTCTCCGAGCGTGCCAGATAGTACAGCGTAGGCTGCCCCTCCATCTCGACATACCTGTCAAGTCTGTGGACATCTAGCGACCAGTTAGGATCTGTTGCACGTCGTCGCCCACCTTCCAACTCACCAGGTTCATACAGGTACGGAACCAGAGCATAAGATGGAAGGCACACCTGTTCCTTGTCCGCTCCTCCAGAAGGTTGGGCAACAGAGGATCATTGGATAGCCTCTACTGGCTTCTTACCAGTTAACCGAGTTACCTCGGTATTGGATCGCTCTACCACCCGGGGCAAACCTTTCACCCACACCCTGGACCTCTCTCCGGCCTGTGCCATTTCCTGGGCGTATTGGTGTGGGAACAGTCTCTCTGCCAGTGTCCGATTCCACCGCTCGACGATTGCCTGGGCACGGTGGTGACCAACTTCACCTCGTCTAATTGCCACACCATGTTTCCGCATGAGGGCCGCAGTCTCGCCTCTGAACTCCTTACCCTCATCCACCTGCAACAATTCTGGCCACTGGAGGGGATTTTCCGGATCCTCGTAGACACCCTGGAATGCCTGGCCACCTGGCCAGCTGACTTGTCTGTGAGCGGTGCTGCGGCCTTGTACCTGCTGGCGACGTCGACGATGGTGAGGGCATACTTGTAGGTCTTTCGACCAACCGAGTCGTGTGGAAGGAATAGAACATCTGCCTGGTGAACTCTATTCGGGACAGTTTCATCGAAATGGGCATACCTGATGTGCCGTGGACGAGGTTTGTATATCTGCCACATCGCCTGGTGGCTGAGCCACTGGCTAATTGTCTCCAAGGTGAAGTTGTGACCCTTGCGACGTACAGCCTCGAGTAGTTGGTGGGGCTCACGGTAATATCCACCAGGCTGATAGTAGAGTTCCTCAAGAAAGACACCAGATTTCATCACTGACGTCCACTCCCGTCCAGTCACGCACGGTCTGGGTGAGGGTATCACTGACGTCCACTCCCGTCCTGTCACGCACAGCCTGGGCGAACTCTACACAGACGAACAGACGGCCGTTATGCATTCGACTATCACTGAAGACCTCCTCAAACACCCCCATACACTGGCGTCTAGTCTCTGCTGGATCTTCGCTGAGCGGTAGCTTATCGACTAACCCTCGGAAGTTAAGTGTCTTGACTAGGTCATACAGAGACGCCATCCTTATATAGTACGGCTTAAATGTTCGGCGGCCCAGATGGCCGCAAGTGCCATGGCAACATACGGTAGCCAAGGGCATGCGACTCCGAAGAACGTACCTACTCCTGAGGCGATGGCTGGTATGGCTTCAGAAATCTTCTCCACACCCTGGAGAGCATTGTTGGCGATCTTGCGGACCGTCTCTCCCGCCTTCGTTGTGAACAGAGCGATCAGAGCCCCAACTGCTGCCAGCGGACCGATAGAACCTTTTACGTAAGTGCGATAGATTCCTTTCGCTCTGTGTATTAGCTTGCGGGATTCAGGCTCATCACCCGTGGTCTCCGCTACATCGTAGTCGTCATCATAATCCTCCTCATCATAGTCATCATAGTCATCTATATCCTCGACTGGATCTTCATAAGCCTCTGGTTCATACATATCCGTATATAGTAGCTTTAAACTGTAGTCTATAGCATGGCCTCTGCAATCTTGAATGCGGGCGTGTTTGCCTTAGCGAACTGGGGACTCAGCTTCGCCGACAAGAAGGCGGCAGAGGTCGAGCGTGAGCGCCATAACCAGGCGATGGAGAAGCTGTCTACGGAGAAGTTTGAGTACAGCAAAGCCCTCGAGCATATGTGCCAGAGGGAGGCACGCCGACGACAACTCCGAGCTCAGGCCAACCAGAGCCTCAAAGAGGCAGATGAGAGTCTCGATGAGTACTACGAGGCCGTATCTGAGCCAACGCTCGACTATGAAGCTTCGACAGGTCAGAAGACAGCAGAGCTTATAGTAGTAGTGCCAGCTGCAGCGGTGACGACAGGGGTCGTGCTCTACGCGCGCTCAAGCTGAATACCCGATGTGTTCGATACGCATACCTTAGCGTAGCCAAAGTAAAGTACCGTCACACCTAATTGGCAAGTCCCAGCTATGAGGTTTCCGATGTTGAAGCTGAGCCGGTTGCCCTGATTAGGTGGGATGTTCCTGCCACCGACGTGGTGACGGCCCTCGAGTGCTGACTCGAGGTCGTCGCTTCCACTGGTTAGTCGCAGAAGTGCGTATGACTTAGTTTTCTGTCTGTAGAGTTGGCAGTCAGCCAGCTCGCGTACCTCACCAAGAACATTGGTCCCAGCAACCACAAGTTTGAAGTCGTCCAGCTTACCCACCTCCTGGATGACGGCTCCCTTCTGAACCAGGACCGCAACAGTGACACAGTCCGATGCACCACGATGCAATGTCAGCTCTACCTCTTGGTTAGCTGTGGCTTGGACCTGCTGGTGTTCTCGCTCCACATGCATGAGCCGCTGTTTGGATCCCATTTGCTTCAGTTCCTGGTCATTCTCGTCTTGCCAGACATGAAGTCTTGGAGCATTCATCGACACATCTGCGAGAGGCTCAGTGTACACCTGGAGGAACAACCTCTCCTGCATGGCAGCTGGATTCACGTGTGTGTTCTCGAGGAGGGTGAAGAGTGGTACTGCCACAGGCTTCTCGACACCTACCAGTAGTTCGAATGCCGTGAACCCCTCACCCACAGCGTAGTACCCCTTTCCCTTCGCATAGAAGGTTGGGTCACGAGCCAGCGGACCTAGGACTCGGTACTCATCGTTCACATAGGTGGTGTCCACGGTGCTGTTGCTCTGTACGATCTCCCACCTGTTCAGAACCTGCGGGAGGTCTACCGCCTGTTCTGTTGTGCTCTGAAGCTTGAACTCGAGTGTCATGCTCTTGATCTCGTGGATCTGTGCCGAGATTGCAAAGTCAATGTACTTCCCAGCAGCGGACAATGGGTTATCATCGTGTATACTGGGTCGAATGACCGTCAGGCAGTCCTTCCGGGGATCAGTACAGTGCGATGTCGTGGGTTCAACGGCCCCATCTGGATGTTGCACATACTGCAGCATGTTTAAGGCCTGGTTATATAGAGGGGTTAAACGGCTGCCATGTTTGGTAAAGTTCTCCAGCAGATTATCTTTGGGCAGCAGGCCAAGTCGGCACGACAGCGCGGCGTGCACTGTCCCACAGTGACAGGGTCCGAGTCCTGCTTCGTGACATCAACATTATCCATGAGCGAGTCAAGGTTACACCGCCGACGGATGCGGAGATACTGGCCGCCATAGAGGAAGGAGCGCCAGCTCGTAGTACAAAAGAACTCCTGACTCGGATACTCTAACGGAAGTTTGACAGCACCCAGGGCAGGACACTCGACCTACCTGTGGGCCAAACCAACAGTCCTGTTATTCTAGCTCTCCAAAAGGCGAGGGTCGACCCCAAAGATCTACTAACGGCCGGGAAGTGGGCTGCCGTATTTAGCCTACATACTAATGAAGCTCTTCTTTTGTCGTACACCTGTCTTTAGATACAGCTCTTTCAAATCAAGTACCCAGCAGTATCGTGGACACATGGCTGCAACATTTGAGTCAAGACACCAAGGAAGTACCCGGTTGATGGCTAATTTATACCTCGCGCGTGAAATATGTAGAAACATTTGAGAATTGGCTTCCTCATGATCTTACCCAAACTCTGCTACTTCATCGTGCCCAGCAAACACGACCTTCACTACTCGATCCACTTGCAAGATACACCTCACAAACAGCTTTTAATCTACATTCCAACTTAATGATCCAATCATGAGAAAGGAAGGTGGCAAAGTTTGCCTTGTTCTTTGCATTTGACAACATCTCCAGCCACTGTTTTGGAAGTGGTGTTAGAACATTTGGATTCTTTATCGCCTGCATCTGGATATTACCACGGCGGACCCGTTCACCTGAATTTATTGATTCCTCATGCGTATAATTGTCACCAACAATAGCAATATACTGACATTTTAAACTCAAGACTGCATCAAAGAGCTGATCTGATAGCTCACCAAAGGTAGTACACTTAGCTGTGCCAGTACAAACCATTCTTAGCACCATCATGAGATCAGTGACACCCAATGTTGGCTCACTAGATGCTGGAAGTTCCACAGTGGCATGACCCTTCTCAAGCCAAGGGAGTATACTACTTTTCTGTGTCTTTCTAAGAGAACCATCAAGTTTGAACTGCGAGAGTGGAACTGGAGCTAATTGATACTGAAGCAATTCCTTTATGGTCACATCATGCGACTATCCAATAAGTGCCTATTTGCTGAATATTTGGCGATCAATATTTAAAGGGATATGCCACTGGGGGATTTTATGCATCTGACGCAAAGTACTAATTTTCCGCATTAATTTGAGACCATGAGCACAAGTTTATGCCAACAAATAAAAAAGATATCCTCAATTTAAATTGCTAAAGTAACCAGTAGATAGAGGCGCCATTTTGGACAAGCAGCTGACGTCACCGACACACCAACTCTGTTTGCCCGATCGAGGATAGCTGTAACCAGGGGAGGTAAATCTTGCATCTCGTGGATAATTAGCGTACTGGCTAAACAACTGACACTTTGCCACAGTGTTTGGAGGAAATTAAAGTGCAATTAGTGTCCCGATGATCGCGCCAGTTATTGTAGTGCTAAATTGTCAAAAATTGTTTTCTTATGGGCAATTTCTATTTTTTTTAAAAACATTGAAGGGTTATGCCAGGAGCGTGTTTGTAATCAACCCGCTACAACAAATTCTTGAAAAATATGTTAGTTGAATAAATGTTGAATGTAATTTCATTGAAAGCTGTTGCTATTGCAACTTCTGCTTCCAGTCAAATTCTAGTTTCAAAATATTCAACAGGCAGTACATATGGGTCAACATTTAAAAATTTGGGATCAATTAGTTAACCCTTTCAAGGACAGAAAAGCAGAAAGCTTAAAATTTACCCTGCATATGCCTATTGTGTGAAACTAATTAGTTTGGAAGCTACTGCAACATAATTTCAGGAAAATTTAATTCAGAGTATTCAACACTTTGCATAGTTATTTTAAAATTGGGAGTAAACGTTGTAAATGATTAATAACGCGGGATTTCAATAGTGTGAAAGCACTAAACTACTAATTATGTCTAGCGTACACTTGTCATTATTTACTAGCTGCCACCTACTATCGGCTACGAAGTAAGCCGCTAAGCGGTTGCCTATAATTGACCGACCGGGCAATCAGCGACATCGTTTCATTTTGTTTTGCAAATCCCGTTTTACAATTGATGCAAGCAAATACGACGTTAATTGTCGAGTTTGATTCTGTTATATTAAAATTAAGTACCGCGCCTTTTGTTTTGAAATTCATGACACATTATTTTAAAATTATACAGACTATATGTTCTAAACTTGTGTCTTCCAAATTTAAATGTGGAAGATATCCATCCAGTGCCGATGTTATGAAGCCATCTTTCAGTTGGCCCCTTTTCATGCGGATGCTTTTCTGTGGATCGGGTATCTGAAAATGTGAATTTCCGTACCCTTTCCATGATCGTTTCTATTACTGCAAGCCCATGCTTGACATGCGGACATGATGCGATTTAACCTTTTCACGCCAGCACTGGCCTCTGCAATCGTCAAGTTGACGACGCATGTCAAAAGAAGGCTATTTTGAGAATTTACAACTAAAACGACTGTTTCAGTAACCGAACCAGCCATTCCAGTGGTCAATTTTCAAAAATAGTCTTCGCTTGGCCTGCAAATGGCCATTCAATAAGGAAATATTCTGATTTTCCTGACAGAATTTGGTCATTAAAGCGTTAATTAATATTCGGCCTTCATAACTCGAAGTAAACAGGTAAATCTAAAAGCGCTGGCGATATTTTGCTGGTGTGTCGTTGACGTCATAATCTCGCGGTTTCTCGCTCTCGTTGCGAGAAATTGGATGCGCCCAAGAGTCACGTTTTCGAGCGTTTTGGGCATATTCATTTTATTATTTCTCGGCAATGGAACAGTGTATTTTATATTTTTTTGCGGCAACTATTTCGGATTATAGTATATTTTTAGTTGACTTATTCCCAATTTTCACTGGAATTTCCCTTTAATGACTTTATCACCTGTTTCTTTTTAGTGACAGCGCCCTTTTCGGTGTAGTAAATGTGCAAAGATTATGCTTACTAATAAGATCATGAAAGTCT
Source organism: Chaetoderma sp. LZ-2023a (assembly GCA_034401795.1). Lineage (NCBI taxonomy): Eukaryota > Metazoa > Mollusca > Caudofoveata > Chaetodermatida > Chaetodermatidae > Chaetoderma > Chaetoderma sp. LZ-2023a. Next base: position 28,361,786 of record CM067360.1, on the reverse strand, counting down.
GTCTCACCTGTTATCAATCTATTAGTTACAAATTCCTTCATTTGTTCTAGACCATTTTCACGCACATTACACAGTGCCTCGCTTGCCTCAGGTAACATACAAGTGATGTGGCAATATTTACGAGAGGCTGCCTATTCTCTGGGGTAATGCCGATGTCAATCATGAAAGGGTTCACCATTCTTCCATTAATAACACTGATGATATTCTGGATTGCAGCTTCATCAGCAGCAATGCGTCTCGTTGTTGCCTCTTTGTGGAGGTCACCACTATCAGTCTGATGTAACCCACTAAGTTGCTTTGTATTAGCGGTTACTGCTGCTTTTAGATGAGCAGTCAAATAGTATTTTGCAAGCGCTTCATCTTTAGCACACAGTTGTCTGTGCTTGCCGCAGTCTTTATTTAGAGATTGTTCGATGGCCATGTCATGCCAAACTCCACTAAACGGTCGCCCAATCCTGTAAATGGCACCTTGACCTTCGACCAGAGCGTGATACACTTCCGGCTTCTCCTCGCTCAGATGCCTTGCTTCAGCAATGTCAACCAAACCCCAGCATGCATAGTTTACATGTCCGCACTGAAAGTCAATTGGAATCATCTCCCCAAATGTTTCTATTTCCAAGGACTTGTTATCATCCCGTTTTGCGGCAATGTAATCCAAAAGCAGCTGTGACAAATCTGAAACATAGTTTTCCCAGAAGACAAATGTGTCTGAATTTTTTTTACCTTTCTTCACAAATTTTCCATTAGATAATGCAGATTTTTCACACAATGCAAGAAATCTTCTACTGCCTTTTTAGCCGCATCTATGCCTTCGCCGTGTGCATGCTGGAGATCCGCAAATGCTGTGGTGCAATGTTCCGCTTTCTCCATGATCATATTCCTTTCAAGTTGTGAAACTTCTGTTGCTTCAATGGCATCACCAAATGCCATCCATTTAAGCCGAATCAGTGCTTCACTCATCAGCTTATGAATTCTAACACCTCGATTGTATGCTTTTCCCTTCATAGCATGGCTAATTGTTACTGATCCATGCACGTTCGCTTCCACAAGAATGTCATCAAAACCATTTTCCTGCAAAACACGACCTTGTCACCCATAAAATCCAATGCATTGTGCATGCCTCCCGTTTCAATATGATCACTGTCAAATTCATCTGGGTTTCTCCACTTAATCATCTCAGCCTTGCAATATATAGCTTCATCATACACTGTGTATATCCAATTCTGACCACCCTAATAGCTGGTATCATTGGCATTTTTCTACCAGACGACTTGTGCTAAATCCTTAATTAGGCCTCATTTCAGATTTGGCTGGTGGACTATAAGGCACACCAAATTAAATCTCTGTAAGAAAATCACATTATCGATTTTCTTAAACAACGCACCCGTCTAAGTGGGCTGTATCATTGTTATTCATAACAATGATTGGGTGTGGGGGTGAGGGGTTCGTTAGCGAATAGAGAAACATGCATTTCTACTCGCCATTAGTTACCAATATTACCTTGGATGAATGCTAAGCTTGCGTATGCCTATGCATCATTACGGTTTTTTCATGACCGGAACATACACATTGCTATAGTGACCCGGGAGTAGGCCTACCTCCAAAAACTTAAATTGTTGAAACTGTTTTAGCGAATATACCAATTTTAATATCGATAACACATGTGAAATTGATTGAGAAAATGTGTTTAGCCAAAATTAGGCTCATCGATGTTAAGTTAATCACCAGTCAATGGAGGAATTGAGTTTTAGCTATGTTCCTCCCAGCTCCACCTAAGAGACATGCATGCGTTGGCCGTGTTGGGATCAAGCGATCACTGCACTCTCTGAATCTCGATTACCGAAAAGCTATAAGGGTAAGATGTTGAATATTTTGAAACTAATTTAACTAGTCGACGCTTCTGCTAATAGCGGCAACAGCACCGAGTCAAATTAATTTCAAAGTATTCAACATAATGTTTATTAAATAGTAAAGATATCCAATTCGTACAATTTGATGGGCTATGAAGCAATTATAACAGAATATCCGATTGCCCACAGCATACTAATGGACCTTTAAATTTGTAGCTATGCCACTCCCATCTCTAGCTAAGCTCCTCCCACACCTCGAACAATCGATCTCTGAACTCCCGAAGTAGCAATTTCCAGAAAACTATACAGGCAAGCTGTTGAATATTTTGAAACCAATTTAACTGGGCGATGTTACTGCTTATGGCGGTAACAACGCCCAGTCAATATACTTTCAAAGTATTCAACATGATGTTTATTAAATAGTAACGATATCCAATTCGTACAACTTGACGGTCTATTCAACGATTATAATGGAATATCCGATTGCCCGAAGCATGCTAATGGACCTTTCCATTTTTATCTATGCCCCGCCCATCTCTAGCTAAGCTCCTCCCACACCTCGAACATGTTGGAATCGATCAATCTCTGAACTCCTTGACTAGCAATTTCCGGAAAACTATACAGGTAAGCTGTTGAATATTTTGAAACTGATTTGACTGGATGATTACGGATTGCTAAATTCAATAAGTTAGCGAAAATAGATGTAGTGGTGTAGATGTCTCTGGTAGATTTGGGAATGTTTTAGAGCCAAAAGGTCGGGATCTTTTCCCAATATTGCATGGCCATTCGAGGAACGTTAAAAATGTAATCGGCAGTTATTGCCCTAGCTAAATTAATTGGCTGAACTTTGTACGACTCTGACGATCGCTACACACGGTCAGAGTTGTTTTAAAGTGCAACTAGTTAATTATAATCGGCTGGGGGCAATAATTAACCGATTGTCCTTATGCAATAGATTGACCCTTTTACATCGTCATGGCTAAGAAGATCTGAGTCATCTTACACAATCGCTCGACAGTTGTCCTTACGCGATAGATTGACCACTTAGAATTAATCTCCCATGAATAAATGAGTTACCAGAATCCGGAAAAGATGAGTTCAATCATGTACCCTGTCAATCATCCCTACACAATACATTAACCTTTGCGCATTTTACTCTCAGTTTATTCTCTGTTGCATTTTATGCACCAGCTTCCCATACACAGAGATGCCAATTTTTATCCGAACTTTCCTCTGTGATTAGTGATAATTCTGAGAATATCATCATCAGCGGTGATTTTAAGTGTGTTATGGATGGAAGGAGTTCGCATTCTACTTACAGGGACACATCTCACCTTAGATTAAGAGAAATTTGTGTTACAGAACATTTATTAGACTCTTATTGCATCTTATATCCTGAAGAAAGAATCTGTACATGGCATTCTGCTAATGGACAAAATTCCTCTAGAATAGATAGAACATATATCAATGGGTCTTTGAGAGGGAATTTAGTATGTACTGGGGTGTATCCTGTCACATTTTCTGACCATGATATGTTTTCATCGGCTTAGATAATGCAAATTGGACAAAACGTGGTGGTGGCTTCTGAAAATTAAACAAGTCGCTTTTAGAGGATTTAGAGTATCATTGTTGCATTAAAAGCTTCTGGGAATATAAGCTTCGGAATCAATATTCCCACAAGAATTGTATATAATGGTGGGAAGATGGTAAAAATGGCTTTGCAAGTGTCTCCAAGCAATATTCGATCCAAAAAGCGCGGAAAATTCGCAAAGAGGCTAAAGCCCTTGAGTGCTTATTGACATTACTAACCCGCAAAGTTGCAACCATAGATATTCACCTTACGGAACAGCTCAATGATACAAAATCTAAACTGTATGAGATCGAGAAAGATAAAGCTAAGGGTGCAATAACTAGAAGTAGAGCACAGATGTATACTGAAGGGGAAAACCCCACAAAATTCTTTTTTCAATCTCAAGAAGGCAAGAGGTGCTGATAAGTTAATAAGTTGCTTAGATAACCACAATCAGAAATGTTCATCTCAACATGAAATCATGGGCATTGTTGAGACATATTATCAGGCCTTATACACGTCAGATAAAAGTGATGAAGGAAAGTCATCTGAGATGTTGGCTGATGTTAAGGATGCTTTCCCGGGAGCGAGCAGTAAATTCTGCGATGCAACATTAGCATTAGATGATTTGGGTTTGACTCTAAAAACATGAAACCGGGCAAAGCACCATGGGGTGATGGCCTTGGCGTTGAATTTTATCAGACGTTTTATTATCTTTTGGGAACAGAATTCGTTAAAGTTGTGCACACAAATTTTTCACACAAGAAGCTCCCGCTTACAATATCTCACGCTTATGTGTGACATTTAAAAAAAAAGGAGATCGTAGTATATTATCCAATTACAGACCAATTTCACTATTATGCATAGATTATAAAATCATTTCGAAGGCTCTTGCGAAGAAACTCTCAAATGTCTTGGATGAGGTCATCTACACCGACCAAACCTACCCTATTCCGGATAGATAGATTTTAACAAATGCCCTTTTAATTAGAGACACCCTGCACTTGGTAGAAAAAGACAATATTCTCGGCGCTATCATTGGATTAGATAATGAAAAGGCCTTTGATAGACTTGAGTGGAATTTTCTTTTCAAATCACTCAGTCACATTGGTTTGGATCCTAATTTTCATCAAATGGATTCATATCTTATATGATATTTCAGTAGTAAATATTGGGTTAATAATTATATTAGCAAACCCAAAATTTTAGGACGATGTGTGAGGCAAGTGTGCTCACTGTCCCGTTTATTGTTTATAATAGCGATGGAGTCCTTAAGGTCGTCAATTAGGGAAAATCCTGTTTTTAAAGGCATTAAAATTGGAGGGGGGAACAGACCCATAAAAAGTGTCTCAGTATTGTGATGACACAACAGCTTTTGCTGGGTAAAATTCTAATTTTAAAAGATTGGATCATGTTTTAGACGACATTCAAAAGGCCTCTGGTTTGAAAATTAATAGAAATAAATCAGAAAGGTTATTTCTAGGCAAGTGGAAGAGCAGAGATGATAGACCTCTCAACGTAAAATGGGCAACTGACTGGATAAAGAGTCTAGGTGTACATTTCAGTAGGACGTTTGGGGAAACACTGAACTGACATGATAGAATAACCAAAATGAAGAAAGCAATAAATTCATGGAAATGCCGACGTTTGACAGTTTTTGGAAAAGCCTTGGTCATGAATACATTAATCTTATCAAAGTTGTGGTATACCGCTTCTGTAATACATATGCCTCACCATATTGAGACTGAAATTAATAAACTTATTCTAGGATTTATGTGGGAAGGTAAAACGTGTCTAGTTTCACAAGATGTGTGCAGCAATGAATTTCATCACGGTGGCCTTAACCTTGTCGATGTCAGGACAAAATGTCTATCATTACGCTTCAAATTCTTAAATATGCTACTTTATTCTGACGTCCAATGGGCAAATCTAACCAGGGCATTAATCGAACGTTTTATAATTTCATTTCCTACAAAATGTCTCTTTCGTGCAACCAGTTCGCCGCCTAATTATACATGTGTACCTAGGGTGTTTTTGGAGCTGAATATGCTCTTGATGCTTTCAGTAAAATGGCAAATCCACCGCAATGTTTGGAGGATGTTTTAATGATAAGCCTGTGGGGGCAATAATGATATATGTCATGAAAATAAAGTGTTGTATTTCCCCTCTATGGCTCAGAAAGGCATTAGATACATTGGCGACATTATCAATCATAGGTCCAGGAAATCGAAATCCTTAGCTGAAATTGCACAAATCACGCAGCTGACGCCAATAAACGCCATGTGATTATTGATCCGGCTATACTGAGCTATACCAAAAGAATGGCCCACTTTGCCTAATGGGCAAAGCAACAATGATGAACCTACTTTGAAACAATTGTACAATGATAAAGAATTTGCTTGTCACACGACGGCTAAGAATTGGTATTCATTGCTGAGACAGCCCCTGCTTAGCCATCCAAAATGTATAGTGTCATGGGAGCGGCATGGATTCCATATTACAGATTGGGAATTGGTATGGAGCAACGTACATTTGCCAAATATACCGAACCAGGCAAAAGATTTAGTCTGGCGATTAATTCACCGGAGACTTTGGGTAAAACACCTTATGAGTAAGGCAAACATGTGTACCGAGGATGAGAAACGTTAGTGCATCTTTTCACCGATTGTCCTGTAACAGTCAATTCTGGGTATATTTAGAGAAAACATTATCACATCTCTGTGTGCCTAGAACTGATCTAACCACTCGCACCATTATGGTTCGTGAATTATAAAAATGGCATGTTGAAGAATAATAAGACACACACCATATGCTGCTTAAGCATTTCTGTTTGGAGTATTTGGAAGCACCATTGTTCATTTATATATGATAGTAACATTTGCCCTACTTTGGATCCTTTGAAGACATCGAAGGCGTTATTTGATGGATTACTGTCGCATAACATAAGAGGGGAATTTTATAAATATATAAACAGTTGGAAGTTAGAAACCTTTAGAAATATATGGTGCAGAGGCGACCTAGTATGTCTTGAGAATGAAAATCTTGTCATTAAAACCGCCTTGACTAGTAAGATCTATATTTTGGCGCATTCTGGTTTATTTTAATTCACATATGTGTTAATAGGTTGCTTTTTTATTGTAGCAACATTTTTAATATGTGTTTTGTGTATTATTATGTAGATGTCATTCGTTGGTTAACGTTGAACCACACTCATGTTTATTATAATTATATTGGCTGGAATTATTATTTGATTATGCAGTATCAGTGGATTTCGGTGAGTGTGTTTGGTATGTTGCTGTGTGAAGCAACGGCATCTGCTTCGCGTAGCAACGGCTTCAGCAAATGCATATGCTCCAACACTCAGCGCTAATCGGATTATGACTGTGGACAAAAAATTAGGAGCATTTGCTCTGAAAGGGTTAAAATGTGTACCAAAAGTCAGGTGGTCACTTGAACAGGTTAAGCCATATTATATTTGGCAGTTAAATAAATAGCTGATTTATATTCCAGTGTTTTTATTACTAATGTTTGTTCTGGGGTAATGTTAGAATCTGAATCCCAAAGTAAATTGCATTCGACTAAAATAAATTTAACATTCAATCTAAGCTGTTTCCTAATAATAGATTGTAAATACTTAGCCTGTATACACATAATTGTGTTTATACAGGGATAATTATGGAATCTCTATTTCAAAGTAAATTGCAATGTTATAAATCGTTTGTTAAGTTTCAACCCTCTTCAACTATGTGGGTTGGATTGTTGCTTCACTGAGCTCAGTGTAATATCTTAGCATTTACTTTTTATAGATTATCCTGCGGGGCGTTGATTAATGATTAATGTGTCCCGATTGAATGTGTGGCTGTATTTATTTCTCAGCCTATGCTGCCACGAGCTTTTATGATTTTAATGGAATGTTGTTGCTTGGAATTTTTAAAAGGTACCATCCAGTTGTTTTGAATCTTTAGATTAATCGTTTGCCCATTATATATTTTTTGTTTATTAATACATATGACTGAGATAATTGTTTGCTCTCTTGATTTACCCTATGTTTAATGTTCTTTTCAGTCAGTATATTTTTGGGTACTATGGATTTCCACACGATCCATTGATCGTGCTACCAAGAAAAGGTAGCAGCAGCAGCAGCAGCAGCAGCAGCAGCAGCAGTAGTAGTAGTAGTAGTAGTAGTAGTAGATGAAAGAATGTGTGTTCATTTTATTGCCAGAGACTTGTACTATTATATGGGCGTAGTCTCAAGCAGCTAGATTGCTTTCTGTCAGTTGATTATTATTTACTTAGGCCTAGTATAGTATCTGCAGTCAAATTAGTTTCAAAATAGCTACTGTCAGTCTGGACTGAATGCCTTGATGTTTTAATGCTGCATTATGCAATCTTCCCGATTGCAATAACAAGTCTTGCAACAAAAGGTGCTGCCGATTTTATTTGAAAATCTATATAAATCTCATTGAAAAATTTAGAATTTTCTACATTTTCGGTTGCGAGTAAATGAGATTAGCTCCATTGTGCCGGCAATGCCCAAATCATAATTTCGACATTAGGCCCAAAAGTATTTGGTAATCAATATTTTAATCCCAAAAGACTCACGTAATAATCGCTGACTATCGGTTTTTTCCCTCAGTTTTCATGATGCGTGGTTATTCGTTCAATGCGTCAATTTTCAGGATCACGAATCGCTAAGTGATTGCATAGATTAAAATATCCTGCCACGTGTGCATCATTGTCGAATTTAATATCTTTAATATGTCGGATATCTCGTTTTCTAAATGACGGCGTTTACTGAGTCACAATGGAGGATTCTAGTTTATCCATCTATCATATGCCATCATAATCAACTGCGTGACATGTAGGCTGAGGTCATAATCAATTACGTCATGAATGACGAAGCTAAGTTCGGCATGAACGGTTAATTGATGACAGGCTATGCATGTCTTGACTATTTAATAAACATTATGTTGAATATTTTGAAACTAATTTAACTGGGCACCGTTTTTACGGATCTTTGCATTTTCACTGCACCTCTCCCCAATACAATTCATGGATCTGCCCCTTGTGACTGGGTGCATTCTCGAGCTAAAAGATGGCACAGATCTGTCGTGAAGGAATCGTTATCTCTTGGCTCCAAAAGGCACCCTTTCTCTGGAACACAGTTGACTCTTTTCTGTCTTCACTAGTGTCACTCTCTGTTTCAGCACTATGGATGCCGTAACAGTACAAACGCTGCTGCTCCAGATATGTATGCTGCTATACACTTCCGTTACCATCATAACAATGTCGTAAGTTTGCTGTTAGGATGGTAGTGTTGATGGTGGTGGTAGTGATGCTGGTGGTGGCTGTAGAGGCAGTGTCGTGTGTGCGGGCGTGTGTGCGGGAGTGTGGGCATGCATGTGTGCGTGCGTGCGTGTTAACATATGTATCCTCAGAGGCAACACAGTAACTTACTATCTGTCCAAAGACGGTGACCATTCTAGGAAATATGCTTGAAATAATCTTGTTCAATGAACCCAAATGTCTTTTACTTTGTTGTTAAAATCAGGCAGGCAACCGGTCATTCGTGGTGATGCGGGCATAGTTCCCAGTTTTGCGGTGTAAAACTGTGAATAGACTGTGTTTATGTCCGTACATGCATGAAAGGTACAGGAACAAAAACACATTTGTGGATCAGTTTGTTCAATAACTGTTTGTTTGGAGTTTGTTCAATAACTGTTTGTTTGGTATTTAAGTAGCTTCCCAAACAGGTTGAAGCAGTGTTGGTACCATCTGTTTTATCGGATGTTCCAGATAACATCGAAGCCTGCGTTGCCTTTCAACCACTGAGCTACGCAATGATCATCCAGGCCATACTGTGCCGATTTTCAGAAACACATCAGCTCACCCAAGTGCTGCACTGTATGTGACATGGTGACAAGATACTTGCGAGGTTAGGGACAGGGCCATGATGTTTTGCCATTACCAAATTGTCAAAAATTAGATTTTCTGTGTGGTTGTGTTGAAATTGAGAAATTTGTGTGTGAAAAAGGAGGTAAGGTCATGTACGTTAATAATTATTATAATTCTGCTTGCCCGTCTTCCTAAATGAATTTTGTATAATAATTTGTGTGCAAAAGGTCATGTCTGTATTATTCCATAGTTTCATGGCTTGTATAGGGGGATTAGATTTTGACAATTCTATTCTATTATATGGCATATGTAGATTGTGACATTTTCAAGTGAATTTCTGTATTTGTGCTAAAGAGTTCTGCAGTGAGCTTGGTAAATTTCCATTAAAAATCCCTTAAAAGTGTATATAGCTGCAGTTTTCCGATGTATTAGTAGTTTTTAGTAGAGTTTTAGTAATTTTTCTGCTTTGTATATCTCTTGGCCCCATCCTGTTTGGGAGAAGAATTTCATATTTTTATTTTGTCTCGTCAATTTATTGTTGTGTGTATTAGTCCAAACAGTGTTGCAATATGGATACATGATCAGATATATTCGTAATGAAGATACCTATCTTCGGGTTTTTTCTATCAACAGTCCTATTCGTGAGGAACTTATCGATGATGGTAGCTGTTGTATTTGTATTTGTATGTCTGGTTGGTTTCGTAATTAATAGATAGATACGCCTCAAATAAATTTAGAAAGTTTTTGTGAATGAAAGCAATTTTCTTTTAATAAATCAATGTTGAAGTCTACCATAATGTAACCTGTTTTGTTTTCATTGTGAATTTTTTTGTAAACTGTTATCTAGAGCTTTCACAAATTTCTCCTTGTCACAACTAGGAAAACTATAAATAACTGCCACAATTTTATTTTTCACTTCGTTCATTGGCATCTCTATAACAAAGGCTTCTATGTATTCTTCCATCATCGTTAAAGCCTCCCATATAGTACACTGCAAGTTTTCTTTTTATATAGATGCCTTCTCCACCTCCTACTTGTGCTGGTCTGTGCTTTTCAATGAAATTATAATGGTCTCTGTTTAGTAGGACAACCTGTGTCTTAGCTTCTATCCACGTCTCAGTAATTCCAATAAGATGCAATTCCTGCGTGTTTGTATAAAGAAAAGTGGTTAGCTAGTCGATGTTCTTCATATTAGAACTCATATTATAGTGAATTAGGTGAAAAGTTTATAATCTCATTAACTCTTAGTAATATTTTCATCGAATTGTAATGAGAGAATGTAATTATATTCTGGTAAACATTATTGGATTTCTTCAATATTAGAATCGTTATCTCGCAACCAATAATAATAATACAGTTTATTAAGTTTTACTTGCTTAGCAAGCGCATCTTGTAAGAGACTGTGATTGTAGTCCTGGTCTATGTCTAGGATTGTAAGCATGTAGTCATTATCGTCATCATAGTGATTGAGGGGAACTGTGTCTTTGCTACAGTTAATGCACCGCCATGGCTCCTTCCAACCCTCTAGTTACGTATATTCGTTGGTAGTAAGATTGGAGCGAATCAGTGTCCAGTTACCACAGCAATCACATACTATTGCATATTCATTAGACGTAACAGGTTTTCTACAGGAAGAACAAGGGAACTTGATGGGCATTGGGATTGGAGGAAGAGACTGATGAGTGTTATTGGTGACAGCAGATACAACAATATTAGAAAGACAGACAGGTGGGCACACGAACACTCAAATGGCTAAATAAGTTTCCCCCGTTTGGCAATGAGATGATAATTTAGGAGGGCCAGGTGTGTAATGCCTTTGCACATGTTTTAGGGGAAAGGGATGACTAACATTTGTTAATAGCTGATGTCAAAAAGCTTACGTATTATAATCAGTAGGTGGTAGGCTTGTGTATATTTTGGAAGCGATGCCGCTGAGGGCTGCTGCTGTCTTGTACAGCAGAGGTCCACAGAGGTAATATTTCCAAAATAAACACTAATTGTAGTGAAAACAGGAACAGAGTGTATAGACAAGAGATCCGAGAGCTCATTAATTTGGGGGTTAATGGATAGCAGAGAAATGACATATGCATGAAAGCGTTACCAAAATAGCTGAACAACATAAGCTATAACTATGAGATTTAGTAGGTGCATGAGTTATTGAATGGTTGGCTCAAAGTAAGGGGCGGGTTAAGCATAAACAATATATAGGCTGTGGGTTAATAGATGGTGCTCAGGTGAGATAAAAAAAAAAGGCTAATAAACAGAAGCGTGCTATAAGATGACACAAAATAAATTATGTAGAGCAAACCTAAACAAAGTAAATAAGCTTTAATTAAGTAATCAAACGAAATACATTGGTTAACCCATATACCATTGTTTTCAAAATATGAATTGGTATAGATCAGTAGAGGATAGACTGGTGTACATCTTGGAAACAATACGACTGAAAGCTGCTACTGTTTCTGACAGCAGGAGACTTGAGAAGACCTGTCTCCAAAATGAACACCAGTTGGAGTGAAGAAACGAATGAAATTTTGTAAGCAATTGTCTCAGTGATATATGGGCTGTTGGATGACGGACAAATGCCTGAGTTATTGAGAACCTGGCACAAAATAAATTATGCAAATGAAGCATAAACAAATGAAATAAGCAAAGAAGATGCATTGATTTATATACTCTGAATTCCGACACACACACACACACACACACACACACACACACACACACACACACACACACACACACACACACACACACACACACAGACACACACACACACACACACACACACACACACACACACACACACACACACACACACACACACACACACACACACACACACACACACACACACACACACACACACACACACACACACACACACACACACACACACACACACATATATATATTATATATTCCTTTGGTTAGATAGCTTGTAATAATCCCACATGTGGCATGCACCGTGAAATGTTTCCTAGCAACAACGATGGCGAAAATGTAAATACAGCGGAATATGTCCTGTTGTTGATTTAAATGTTGTAACATGTAAATACGGTTGTAACTTTGCATGATAGACGCAGACATATTAGAAGTTAGATTAGAATTAATTTCATGTCGGATATAATGATGTTTTGTTTGTCATTATTTTTGGTGGCACATTGGTCAGATGCTTAGCAAGTGATGCGTCGCAGCGACGAAAACTAACAACGTAAAATGCAACGTTGAGCGGGAAAGGAATCTCGCGTGTAATCATGGCCATTATGGTAGTGACTTTTGCCCAAAAAATAGTCTTATGAAAAATAGTTATCAGAAAAATAGTCACTCTTAATTCGTTGTAAAATTAAAATCGATTGCAGACAAAATGATGACGAGAATTTGCTGACGTTGCGTAGATGCTGATATCACATGAACAGCTGAACAGATCGAGTTGATTTTAATGTCTGTATTAAGCTAGTGATACAGGGGTTAAGATGGTATCAAAACACAACCCATCATGGTGCGTTGGCAGTTCACTACTGGGATAGACTTGGTCCCGATATGGCTGGTTTCCGATGTCGAGTTTGTGTAACAGTCTAGTCGTTAGGATGACGTGGCAAAATGGCCTGTCATTACGTTAGAGGCTTATTCCCAACATGAAGCCAAGGTTCTATTTTTAGATTACACAAAATGGTTTGTTTAAACAGGTTTCCGGGATCGACCCTATTGGAAAAGTTGTCAACATATCAATTTATATGATAAATACAATCGGAAACTCGGTCCCATTTCATATCACTATTATCAACCTCGTTGAAAATTACATTGCATGAGCTTTATATTAAGTTTCGACTCGGTTGATAATAATGATATGAAATGGGGCTTCGTTTCACATAAAAAATATCTATACATGTATGTGAGCGTGCGTGCGTCCGAGCGTGCGTGCGTGCGTGCTCGCGTGCGTGCGTGCGTGCGTGCGTACGTGCGTGCGTGCGTGCGTGCGTGAGTACGTGTGCGTGCGTGCGTGCATGCGTGCGTGTGTGTGCACCTTTATACAGATGGTATATTTATATTTCTATATTTAGTTTTTATTTTCTATATATTATGATCTTACATAGGTACTCTCCGACTCTATTGGAGCGAGCATCTAAGCAGCCGCAAATGGCAAATATAATATGTGGTAAACAAACAGGACAGCAACTAAAAGAGAGATTCCCAGGTTTTTTCAAGAATCAGAGTGAGCGTAATGAGTTCAGAACTGAGGCAATCATTGGATTACAGCTTGCAAATATAATGTCTCCATCATACAAACCCAGTGCCTGCTTAAAGGTAATAGTGAATGTGAAAAAGAATATTATATAGGTTGCAACTCATGGAACATATGTATTTTACCTTCGAGATAAAGTAATGACCACAACATCTGGATTTTTCCTGTAATGTATTGCCAGTAGCATGTTTATGACAGGTTTGACACGCCTTTATGAGAGGATATAAAGGGCAATATTTTGCTAATCAAATAGCATTCCATGAGAAGATTCCAGCGATTCCTTACAGGATGCTGCTGAAGATATGCCAATTTCATCCCAGGTTTAACCATGTCCATACCAGACGTACATGATTGTACATGCCGTTGGTGTATAGCATCTGCAAACACGACAGTAATGATCGTAGACTACATTTGCTAAGACCTTTACAATAACAGATATCTTGATAGCTGCTGCAATATTTATGATTTTTACTCAACGATGAGCATTTCCGTAGATGTGTGTTCGCTCCTTATACAGTCTCTAAATTTAGCAACAGCCAACACACTTTTGAAATGTAAGACAATGCGTGGATTGGGGTTGCTAAACTGCGTTGTGTTCGTCTGACACGTTTGTTAACACTCAGCGAAAAATATGTAATAAATTACGTTTCTAAATATTTATTTAGCTAGGAGCCAGTTTTAGCTATGTCCTGCCCATCTCTAGCTAAGCTCCACCCACACTTCGTTCAGATTTGGATCGATCGATCCCTGAACTCCCTGACTATCAATTTCCAGAAAACTATATGGGTAAGCTTCTGTATCGGCCCGGTATCGGCCCAGTAAGCTGCGTTATCAGGGTATAGAATCACCATTGCATATATCGACAATTAACCCATATGCCCAGTACCTGGGTGATATCGCGCATTAGGTGACTGTCATTAACAATCGATGTCCATCACATGCCTGGATTGAATAAGAACATTAACAACTCTTCAGCAAGCAAACGCTATTAACACAATGTCTAGTGTGGTTAATATGGGCAGACCGAGTGGCTATCGAGTAAAACTTGATTAGACCATACCCAGATAACGCAGCTTACTGGGCCGATGCCGGGCCGATAGCGTGCTGATATGTTCACTATCCGCCCGGTATCGGGCCGGTATCGTTCCAGTAAGCTGCGTTATCAGGGTATATAATTATCATGATTGCATATATGGACAATTATCCCATATGCGCATGTGGGTGATATCGCACATTAGGTGACTATTCAATAAGGATCATTGCCAATCACATGCCTGGATTGAATAAGAACATTAACAACTATTCAGAAATCAAACGCTTTTAAAACAGTGTATGGAAAACGGATGAGAAGACTGTGGTCCGTTCAATGCCATCAAGGGCCGGAAGATGGTGATTTATCAACTCGCTGTGGCCATGAATGGTAGAAACCACAGTTCATGACAAAGTTGTAAGAGCTGGATGTGGAGTCAGAATCTCGTAACCTATGTAGGCTAAATGATATAATGACATTGTCCGAGTCGAATTTATCAATGCTGCCAGAGCGGGTTATTATTATTATTATTATTATTATTATTATTATTATTATTATTATTATAGGGCTGTTCAGCTGCCGCACATGTTAGATCGGTATTGGAAGGGCCGGCACGAGATAAGAAACGTCATCGGGGTGGCTTTCCACCACATGTAGAGTTTAACATGTGCTGCATATCGTAAGTCTTTCTATGTGATTCATATTAATCATTATCTTATAGATTATACATGCTATTGTTAAAGTCATGTTTATTTTTTGCGAGTCAGGTTTATGGCAGTCATTCTATAGCAACAATCTTATTTCAAATTGCTCTCAAATTAATCAGCTAGATTCTGTTCCAACTAGTTTCAAACTGTGTATCAACTCTATATATCAAAGTTGATACACAGTTTGAAACTAGTTGGAACGTAATCTAGCTGATTAATTTGCGAGCAATTTGAAATAAGATTGTTGCTACAGAATCACCTCCATAAACCTGGCTCGCAAATCAGAAGCATGACTTTAAAGGACAATTCCGGGATGATAAAAAGTGTGCTTTATTTGAAAGATTATTACATGTTTAATGAAATTGCGCCAGAATAATAACCAGATAGAAATAGCGTAACCATCTATCGCTAGATAAAGTCGGTAAAATGGACAATTTTTCGCACATCGGGGCGCTGCCATTTTATCGCGTCTACCGACGTCAGCCCCGCACCACCGCTATTGCTATGACTGGAGGAGGGAGGCCAATAGATGCAGGGATATATTTTAAGGAAGTATACGTAAATGATAATAGGAAACGAGACACTGAAGCGATTCCAATGATTCTAGATCTCTAAATAGGTGCTGGCCTCAGGATTAATATGACATGATGGATGTTAATATCGGACAAGATGTTCAAAAGACTGGAATATATAAAAAAAATTATTCATCTAAGATACGATCTGAGAATATGTTATCCTCTTTTTGGTAAAATTCAGCATGAGATGGTTTTTGTCTCCAGACTATCTTTGCGTATTGTCGTTAAATTGGAGTGTGCTTAAAGCTGAAAGAAATGGCTATTTGCCTGACCAATTGTAATTTTGCTCACGTAAATATTGCCAGAGATATCACCAAATGAATTAGCATTTTGACATAAAATCTGGGAATTTTCATCGCCGATCAATATTGCCTGGCAAGCTGTAGTAATTTCAATAATTAAGATATTTTGATGGAATTTTTCCCATTATGTGATAACATTGTAAAGCTTCGGCACAGCAAATTCTATCATTGTAGCTCTAATACTCATTCTGATATGGGATGATGGATAGAGCGCATCCTGAAATTTTTGTTTGAAATTTTGGTGGCTTAGTTTTTCACGCAGAGTGTGTCTTTTGAACCACTAGGCCGATTCTAACATCCCTAGTATTGGATACATCTTTGAATTTGCAGCTACAGGTACATCTAGGTATCAGAATTATTACAATCGGTTCCGTGGTTCGGCAATATTATCATATCATATGTTTTCTTGGAATATATATTTACACTGCCTGCGACACACTCTATAACAGTATCTTGAGTCGTCTGAGTAATTTGACAATAAGCACGTGTCAAGTGTGCCACATCATTTAACCCTTATCGCATGGTGTAAAATGCGTAATCGCCTACTTAGAGAGATCGTGTTGGGGTACATTTTGAAAAAAGATGTTGCTGAAACGTGTTGCTCTCGTGCACAGCAATGACTTACCACAATGAACACTTTTGATAGGATAGAGAAAATGGAATCTATGCTTCAGCGGTCTAGGGGTTAACGACGACCCACCGACTTCAGATACTAGAATTACTTGAAAGACTTACTAGCTTAACTGGACAATGTCCTAACGATTACAAATTAGCACATGTTAGGCCTCCATGCATATACATATTTACTGTCCAGGCTTCGTGTTCGGCAAAGATAGCGTTGGTGCTGGGATTACGTCAGGATCTCGTGAAATCTCGCTCTCGTTGCAAGAAAATGGCGCCACCCGGGAGACAAAATAATCCCATGTTTACGATGGTATAATTACTCGTATTATTTGTCTATTGTTTTTATTTAGGATCCAGTATGTTAGTCTTATAATAGTATTTCAAATAAAGTACACTTTTACCAATCCCGGAATTGTACTTTAACAATAAAATTGTACGATCACGAGTCTAGTAGTAATGTCCTTGCATTCACCTTGCACAGTATGCAGTCAATCTGATTACTGATTGCTTTGTTGCTTTTACTATTCTTGTCGTCTATGTGTCCTATCCATGATATATATATATATATATATATATATATATATATATATATATATATATATATATATATATATATATATATATATATATATATATATATATATATATATATATATATATATATATATATATATATATATATATATATATATATATATATATATATATATATATATATATATATATATATATATATATATATAGTTGAATAGAAAGATCTTTTAAGTGTTCACTAATGTGGCGCAGAATGGTATTGCTTTCCTGGCATAGTTTGGTGTGGTCTTCACTTTGGCCACTTTGAGAACATGATGGTCGCTGATAATTCCATAGATTTCAGTATTTTGGTTAGGGCTTCATTTGAATCGGAGCTGACGTCGATGTTAGCTATCTCCTCCCCGAGGGCCTTTTAGTGTGACATTTGAGCGGTAGTGTTGTTGATGAGCTAGGGTCGGTTATAAGTCACACTCTACCCTCTTACCTGGCATGGCGTTTAACATTAGGTACAGATTGTTCAACTGAAGGTGTGTAAGTAATGACTGGCTTATGGTCAGAATTGTGGTCTTTACCTCCATAGGAACGAAGTAGGGATTTTGCTTCTGTCTTGCATAGTATGAAGTCTATTTAGTTGAAGACAACTGCTGTATCCTTAGAACGTTTTGGGGCTTTCCTATCAGCAATGTGTCCGGTCCATGTTGTTGTAGCTCTGACGCCTCGATGTCCCGTTACAACCTCCTCCTGGATAGCAAAATCCAGGGAGCGAGACTCCGAGCGTCTGAGGTGTACAAAGACTGATCTTTAGGGCCGGTGGAACGATCATGTTCCAGTGATGCCGGCCGAGCATCCCCGCATGTACGAAATACCAATGTTTCATTCCAGGTATTGGTGAATCCGGTATGTCGCTGCATCTTGCTATCTTATATTATTGTATATTTTCAGGTTTAGTTTTAGAAGCTGACACAGCGATTAGAATCTGGCTTTATACAAAAATGGATGTTAGGAACTAGCCACTGCTAGCTTACGGCATACCCTATGTGATATGTGACGATAGTGCACCATCTGACTGGTGTGTGTGTGGGTGCGTGCGTGCGTGCGTGCGTGCGTGCGTGCGTGCGTGCGTGCGTGCGTGCGTGCGTGCGTGCGTGCGTGCGTGTGAGGTACCCGTGTGTGTGTGAAGTACCCGTGTGAGGGATGACTCCTAGCGTGGCTTAACTAGTTTAATTTAAACTAATGCTTCAAGCTGCCCAATAAGTTGGTTTTGCAAGAGAAAAATGCCTCGTGTGGGCCTCCGTCACAGGAAAATGCCTACCACGCCGAAACGGAGGAAGAGAATCGGCTTGTGACCATTCTCCTATTCAGAACTATTGCAAAGGTGCTGAATTTTATATGTGTTATATGTTTTTATAGGGGTGTACGCTAGTTTGCGTTGAGGTTCAACAGAAATCGGTTCAGTCACCTCCCTAGCTTTGTCGGTGTGTTAGTCAGTGCCACTTAATTTAGATGGCCTTCTTAAGGAACTAAGCTAACAGTTGAGTTTTGAGTCCAAACACAGAAGGTTTGATGGCGCAATTGGCTTAGTCCTATTTAAATTTGACAAAGTTTGTTTTCTTGTGTAGTTTGCTCAGGCACCCATCTCGGGATGTACTATGCCCACGGCCCGTACTTGTTGCCTGGGCAACGAGTCGTGGAGCTGATTAGTGACTGTTGACTACGTGTCAGCACAACCACATATAACAAGACAAAGACAGAACAGCACAAAAGTGTTTAATAAGCAACGTATCTAGTTATGATAGGAAGAAACGGCTGGCAGACTATGATGTCCTTACTTGAAGGCGTGGATGCCCCACTAGGTCCTTCCAGTCACCAGAGAGCTAGTCTGCAAGCACGTCTTTTGCCACTATCTAAAGTGCCGAGAACGAGCCATATGAAACTGGTCCCCTGCGAGCTAACAATTAACTGCGTTAGGTTTATGTAAATGTCCAAAGGTTCACTACTGGGCCGTTCCTGCTATCGTTGTGTTTTCGCAGTGAATTTGGCGTAACGTCTATCCTAATAGGTACCAGTGAAGTTACTCGGGACGTGAGTTTGAGTCATCAATGTTTTGATTCGAGCCATCGAGAAACCTCAGCGATTTCAATCGTCGGCTCTAAACAATGTGGGAGTTACCAGACAATTATTGGTGGTTAGTAAGCCATTAGTAGGCCATTAAGATTGATGGCCAAGTACAAACAAATGGCTCGCTATGTAACTTGGTGCGAAGCCGTGAAAGAGACTATAAACAATAAACAGTCTACATTCTTGAGCAGTGGCCCCTAACTACTAAGGTTTCCTATCCTAATATCTGAGCTAATATTAAGCTAGGAGTTCGGTATCATGTCCCGCGTCTATTGGTGCAGGCACGAGAATGTTGCCTAGTGAAAAAGTATTGCTGTTTTAGAAAATGGTGTGATGCCTTATTGTAAGTCTGTAGTATTAAAACGCGAGTGCGAGGTTTTTCTTATGTATTTAACTAGAAAAAGAAACCGGTTTAAGAACGGAGCTCGCTGCAGTACAGCAGAAAGGTCTGACTGGCCTAAGCGCCTACCTGTAATCAGCGTAAATATGGTATAAGAAAAATGCGCCTGTTAGTCATCAGCGCAAATAAAAGTCTATGAGGTAGATTTTGTAGAAGGCGGCGTCTCGTTAGAGGTGGTGCGTCATCAGATGATTACCAATAGTTATGTTTAAGAGTCAGTATCACAGTTGTAACAGCTGTATGGGTAGTAAGGTGCTGCACCGTAGAAACTCAGGAAGCTTGCTGACCGAAAAGAGGTGCAGTAAGAGGGCAGGCTTGATACTATAAAGGTGTATATTAGAAGTTAATGGTCAATGGCACAAGCCGAGCTTCGCCACAAGCTCAGAAGAGGCGACGAAATCAATGCCTACAGTGAAAACGGCTTACGTTAAAGTGGCCTAAGCACTTATTGTTTATAGCACTACATAGCTATGCTACTAGTTTTAGTTTAATTGTTTAGCCACAATTCGGTGTTGCTTGGACATGTCTGGCGAGATATCAGAACGAACAGTTCGTTGCACAGTAGTTTTAAGATGGTGCAGATCTAAATTAGTGTCTTCCTTTTGGTGCGAATGAAGCTTAGAGTTTTGGCATACTTTGCAGTTTATTAGCCCACGAGGGGCCTAAAAATTTGGTGGCGCCATGCCGACGGCTCAGCACCAGATCACAGGTATTGGATCTAACTGATTGCACAGGTGTAGATTGCCAGAACAGCTGATCAGTGCAGTGCTTTGGAGTGCCCTTTAGTGGTAACGACAACCGTATCGGACTACCTCCCCGTCCCTATGGTGGCCAATCTGAAGCCACCACCGGCAATCCCTTACAACCAATCAGAGCACTACAACGTCAGGCTAATAACACGTGGACGTGACGTCATATATCCTTCACCTTAACCGGATGATGGAGCATGCGGAGTATGGGCCATTACTAGTCATGATTGAGTTTTGACTAGATTTTAATGTAATGATATCTCATCCATTCTTAGTCCGATTTTGTTTTGGTTGACTGATTCATGTTTCCCATCGAATCCTGGTTAAGATTCATCTTTAGATGAAAGGGATGGGCCTCGTATTTACAATTTGGGAATACGGGCGATTATATATATAAAAGGTGCCTTACCACAACGCTGTCCATGCAGCGTAAGCAGGCTATCTCGAATGACGAGCATGCATGATGCGCGTTCTTACGGACTTGGACATTTTCGAGACTAGCGGATCGTCTGCCTGTAAGTCAGGTGTTAGGTGAGAATTATAGACATCTGAAGTTGGTGTACAGCCGAGAAATAGAGAGATGCGTGAGGCACGTAATCATAAGAGATATGTACATAGGCGGAGGTGGGGTTGGGGAGGCATACTTTGGAATTTTTGTCCCGGGTCTCTTAGGCTTAGGCATTTTTTTGTATTTGTGTTGTGAGTATATAGTCTCTTTAAAACAGAGAAAAATTATTACTTCTAAAAATTAAAACAATTACTCGCGCAGACGCCTCCTTTCAGCGGCGGGAATAATTAGTTTTCCCGCGCTGAAGGCGTCCAGGCTCCTAATCATTATAGATAAAAAACGGTGGTTTACAAATTTAAGTGTGGCTTCATATAAAGCCACGTGGATGTCTTGCACCATCCTCAGATAGTGAGTATATGTATTATATCATATATGTGTAACGAGGTATCCATCTAGTTCTCCAGAAATACGCAAGGCACTCCGGGATTGTTCTTTATGAATAGTCACAGTCACAGTGACGGTGCCATGTGTGGGTGGCACGGTCCGTATACAATCGTGGCACGAAACCTTGATGGTTGGCTCATGTTGCCTATGTACTGTCCTCTAGTGGAACGATGGGAATGATTACTGGTGGCAGAATGTCCGGTACAGGTGGCATGATAGAGTTAAGCATGGTGTCCATTGGTTCTACGAAGTCCGGATTTGGAATGGTGGCTGGCAGCGTCCATCTTTCCTGTCGTCGCTGTTCAGAGGCTATGAGCCGAAATGTGCCCCTAGCAATGGCACGAACGTATGCATCATATCTCGCCATAGGTGTGATGGTGCGGTGCATCTTCCCACTGAACACCTTTGTCGGGGTGGTTCATTTCCTAATAGTAGGGTCCGCAGTCACTGTGGACGATGGTGTCACCATCACTGGTACAGCCGCCACCACCACTTCACACACTAGTATACTAATATACTATTCTGATGCCGAGGTTACGATCCCTAATGGATCAGAGTCAACGGAAGAAGCCGCCACTTCAAGTTGGTTCAATAACACTCGAGGAAGACGATCTCCGGTTTGAGACTGCACCGGCGTTGATGGTGCAGTGCGTGGTGTGCGTTGCAACATCTTGTTAATCTTGTCGCCAACGATAGATATGGTGGACCCTTTCTGATGTGGGGTCCTAAAACGGTCCAGGTCAGTTTCTCCTCCCCATATTCCAAATGCACAACTGTCACATGGTGACCCGTGGTGGCACTGTGGGTCACTCCGAAATGGTGTACCGTAAACAGCTTGTCGCTTGAAGCACATCACGTTCGTACTAACGCGTGATCACGTTAGATGTGTAGTCGAAGTTCTAAGCAGGGACATCTTCTTCCTATATTCTATTTCCTACTTTGGCACGGCACCACTTTAAACCCTTTATTACGTGTATCTTCACAAAAATTACGGCTTGCCTATTATATATCTCTGGAACTGAATTTAGTTTGAAGCGTGAAAGAGGCCTATTGCCGGTGATCTTCCCTGGCGCTAACGTTGGTGGGAAGATGAAGTTTCGAGTGAGAATCCTGCCTTATATACTCTACGTGGCATCACAGCGCAGGGTGGGGGGGGGGGTGGAGAGGGGACAGTTTTAACGGTACCATGCCTCGATTCCTCCTGCGGACTGCGGCCACCCTATGGTTGAGAGAAATTAGTGCATACAATTCCCCCACACCCTCTTGGCGTTGTGTAGGAAGATTAAGTAAGACTATATAAGGAAGAATATTAATACACTTCATCGTCCACGTCCTGGGCTCACGGGATTCTAATCAATTCTTAAACCAGGAACTAATTAATCCCATAGAGGCACCAAATTTTAGGCCATGATATGGTTTTCAGGCTACGACGTTGAAGAAATGCTTAATTAATTCCTACGTCTTAAGCTAGGTCGTCCGTGGGGGTGGGGGGGGGGGGGGGAATGCGATGATGTCAAACCCCAGGTGGGTGTGTCGCTTCCTCTTGTCCCAGTTTCCCAGTTTTGCTCACGTGGTAGATAGCGAGTCTGACGATCTATAGTCTATAACGGATAGGTAAGTTTACTGGAATTTGTTAAAGGTGGTAGCTCCGTGTGCTGAATAACTCAGTGTGTTTTGAAGATGCGCTTATGGGCATTCGTAAACTGGATGGATATAACGGTACTTTTGTGGTGAATGGCGCGTGCACGTGGTTTCTGTTTATTTCATGTGCTCCGTTTAAATACGCGTGTCAGCAGGTTGTAACTTTGCTGATTGCTATCAAGTTACTTTTGGTGTCGTTCGATGCGGGATATGTTTCTTTATATCATATCCAAAATCCGCAAAAATCCCTTTTGGGGAAATCCTACAAAATACAAATGAGTGCACACAGGATTTCCCCAATATTTGCGGTGTGCCATACACACGGAGGGGTCTCAGTACAAGAAGTGTTATCAATATGTTTTCTGAAAAATTATGGAGTATGCTATTTCCTGTCCATTCTTTACATACCAGCAATTGATTTGAGTACGTGACACATTAATTGGTGCAGCCAGTCATTCTCCAAAAGCTGTGCATATACCAACTATATGCATGTGTAATCTGTATCCGTGGCCATGCGTAACTTGTAACGCCGATGCCTTGCGATATGATTGCTACAGCTATTATGCCGACATGACATACTTTACTCTGTGAACATTTAACCTAGCTCGTCAACAAAACATATTAATATCCCTTGATAGTTGCGTTAATTTAATAATTTAGCAGTGGTGGAATCCTGTGTGGATAGGATGGGGTGGGTGGCGAGGGGAATAGAGAGAGAGAGCGAGCGAGGGGGAAGGGTGGAGGGAGGGAGCGAGGGGGGGAGGGTGGTGGAGGTAGGGAGGGGGCGGAGGGAGGGAGACTGAATGTGGGAGGAAGGGTGTGGAGGGAGGAGATCCAGGCAGGCATAGGTAAGAGGGGTGGAGGGAGAGGGAAAGTCAGGGTGTGTGGAGAAAGACAGGCAAGCAAGCGTGTAAGGGGAGGGTTGGAGTGGGAGAGAGAGAGAGAGAGAGAGAGAGAGAGAGAGAGAGAGAGAGAGAGAGAGAGTGGGTGGGGAGAGGGAGAGAGGGGGGGAGAGGGAGAGAGATTGATTAAATTCATGAATCTGTGAAAGCAGCAAGATTTTTGTGAGTACCAATTCATAGTGGGCCTTTCCAGTCTTAACTATGCCCCGCCCATCTCTAGCTAAGCCCCACCCGTACCTCGCTCGTGTTGTGATCGATCGATCCCTGAACTCCCTCACTTTCAATTTCCAGAAAACTATGCAGGTAAGTTGTTAAATATTTTGAAACTAATTTGACTGGGTGCTGTTGCTGCCTACGGCAACAACAACGCCCAGTCAAATTAGCTTCAAAATATTCAAGAGAATGTTTATTAAATGCTAAAGACATACAGTTCGTACGACATATTGGACTATTAAAGGTGCATATTCACACCAGAATGCTTGATAATAAAATTGTTAACATTGCATACTTTTAAGGCTTAAATAGTGTGCCTAGATGTAATGAAACGAAATAAATCTTAACATATGATGATTTCAGTCAATATAAATTAATATAATTTTTTATGATTTGAATTGAATTAGAGAGTCCATAATTCAAATTAACAACTAAAATATTGTATTAATTTTTACGGACTGAAATGAATGAGCATTCCAAATCGGGGTAATTTAGATCGACAATAAGCCTTATTGCCCTTCAATGTCGTACCAGATGATGATGATGATGATGATAAAATCATATGCTAAGATTTACTTGGTTCCATTACATCTAGGAACGGAAATTAAACCTCTAAAGGTGTGCAAATTCAGCAATTTTATGTCCCGAAATTATCCTGTGACTATGCACCTTTAAGTAAGTGTTTATTTAGTTGTCTATGCATATCAGCGTCCATTTACTCTTACATTATTTGCATGGAAACATTTAGTAATTCGAACAACGCTGATAAAAATGTAACAGTTACCAAAAAGGGCGTAAACACTTTGATCCATTACAGTAAACTAAGAGGTGATACCAAATTAGAATGTGATCTTGAGTCCTTATCTGAGAAACATGGCTTCAAAGAGTTCGTGCACCAAGCATGTAGAAGAAATTATACTGATCCCAAAAGAAAAAGAAAATGAATGCTGACTCAGTTAATGGCCTACCTGTTCCAAAACAGTTGAAGTAGTCTATCACAGATCTTGTCAGTCAACTTTCATGCCAGTAAAGGTCTTATCTACTACACATAAGAGCTGAAAGGACAGGTGATTGGTATTTATATCTTAATGCAGTCAGCAAGATGATCAACTTGTTCGCAGCAACTGGCCATAATAATTGTGAAAAGTCCACTCGTCTGTATCTTAAACTCATGCTTCAATTGCCGCATACCCACCCAAGATTATATGATAAATTCATGATTCATGGATATCACACAGCACGCAGATCTGGCAGATATTAGGCTGGACTCTGGACAGATCTTGCTATTGAGCAGGTTATGATGCAGAGTATAAAAAGTCGAGGAGGTTTGACATGAGGACGAGGAATTACAGTGTCTGTTCGTCTCACCTCGATCAACAGCATGCACATGTGTGCCAGTGTTCATGATGCTATGACTTCTCTGACTAAACCTCAACACATAACAAGCATGCAACATGCTGAGCTGGGAAAATCAAGAGTCAACCATGACTTCCAAAACCTTCTCAGTGTTATTGACTGGATTGATATCTATGAACCATTTGACATATTTGAAGAAAGGTTGTGATGCCTGGCATCTGGCCTAACTGCTGGTGATCATACCGGAATCTACGGCGATTAAGCTGAAGAGGTTGGATCCAAAATATAAAAGAAGTTTGACAACATCAAGGTTCCTGATGTTTCGCTAAAGAAAGCTGATCAAGTAAAAGCGCTAGTTATTCTGCAAAAAGGCATCACGACACAAGCAATCTGTTTTCTAAGACTTATATCACTTGTAGAAAGATCAGAAAATATGACGCCCTAGCTTTAGCCGAGGCTGTCATTCAAGACGTTGCTGAAACGCCAATTCCAGCCATAACTAAGTATATACTAGATGGAGGCGCATTACTCCATAGAGTTAGGTGGAAGACAAAAGGAAACTATTAGGATAGTCTTAATCAATATGTTAGGTATGTTGAAACACGATATGGTCAAAGTGTTATCGTCTTTGATGGCTATAGTAATGGACCATCAACTAAAGACCATGAGCATCAACGGAGACCAGGAAAGTCAGCTGCATACGTGAAGCTCAATGAGTCTGCTGTGGTTCATACAAGCAAGAATGTCTTTCTCGCAAATGAAGAAAATAAGAATCAATTCATATCCTTTCTTGCGCGTTACCTTGCAGCTGAAAATCATAAAGTACGCCAAGCAGTAGATGATGCTGACACATTGGTAGTATCATCGGCGATAGAACTTGCATCTGTAAATAACCAGTCTCTGACAGTAGTAGCTGATGAGACTGACATTCTTGTGCTCATCTTGAACTATCAGATAAACTGAGATCAGAGGGAAAGAATGGTCAAAGAAAAGGCCAGAGGCTATGCAGTATCCGGGATGTATGTGCACATCTGGGTGATGAGATTGCTCATCGGCTGCTATTCCTTCATGCATAGGGTGGCTGCGACACATCTTCAGCTTCGTTCGGTCTAGGTAAAACTGCCATTCTAAAGAGGGTTAAATATTCAGAAGCGATCCGGAAACTCAGTGATGAGTTCAATACATATGGCAGTGCACAAGAGAAGGTTATCGATACCAGGCTGAAGATATTGGTAATGCTGTATGGAGGGGCGCCGACTGATACATTGAATGGCCTCAGGTATGTTTTGTACATGCGGATGGCAGCAACAGGTATGTCAAAAATGCAATCAGAGAAACTTCCACCAACAGAGGGAGCAGCTGCCTACCATTGTCTAAGAGTGCACCTCCAAATTGTACAATGGAAAAGCCTAATTTTAAGCACACTTGATCCTACAGAATGGGAATGGAAGCTTGAAGATCAGAAATTAACACTTGTGCCGATTGACTTAGAACCTGGACAAGACATTCTCAAAGTTGTGCTGTGTAAGTGCAAATCTTCTTTAAAAATCCATGTGGAACAATGGTATGCTCATGTTGTAAGAAATGGCCTCGAGTGTGTTTTGGCATGTGGTAATTGTTATGGTGGTGGATGTCGGAATATGATGGAACTTATTGTTTCTAATGATGATAATAATGAAAGTGAATACAATACATTGATAATTGGATAAAGATATGTGTATACGATTCCTTAGTAGCTCTTCTAAAGTTAATATGCATATAATTATCAAATGTACACTCCCATTAAAATATATCTCAACCAAAGCATTAGCAACAATTCCAGTTTTACTTAATCAAGGATACATCTCAAAGAACGCATTACCGTATGCTACATGCTTTTATCATTGAAATATCATTGACTCAATTTCAAAATAACCATCCATAAAGGTCTTGAAGATGTTGAAACTAATTTTGACTGGTAGCTGTTGCTTCAAACTGGATTTTAAATATTCAATAGGATATAGCGCAGGTCTATAGTAGTATTGACCTCTGGATACAGTAATTAGATCACAAATAATATTTAGTTTCTCGGTTCGTATGTGTTACCGGTCCAGATTCACACCAAAGTTCTTGAAAATAACATTTTTAAATTATATACTTTTAGAGGCTTGAATTGTGTGCCTAGATAAGGATGCAAAATAAATCTCAACATACGATGATTTCATTACGCATTAATTAGTAAAACATTTTAAGTTCTGAAATTGAATTAGAGACACGAATCCCTAATTCAACTTGACAACTAAAAAGATTGTATTAATTTATACGAAATGAATTGATCTTATGTTAGGATTTATTTCGCTTCATTACATTTAGATACACAATTTAATCCTCTAAAAGTACACAAATTTAGCAATTTTATTTTCAAGCATTTGGTGTGAATATGCACATTTAATTAACTAACAAATGCATTCATGATATACCAGATTAGATGCTTTATACCACACAAAGCTCATTATACACATATTAATTAGCTAATTTGCAAATTGTAAGATTTCCCAAAAACGGATTTTTGCGGATTTTCGATATGTTATAGAGGATGAAATCCCGGTTCCAACGAGACAAAAACCAGCTTGATAGCAATTTTTTCCGGGTTAGGCTATTTTTTGGGTTCAACTACGGCACTACAGGGGTGCAATAGGTATTCCCTGATAATGTTCATATGAATCAGCTACCAGGGATAAGTGTAAGATAATTTTTAGAAATTCTCACATGGAAGGACTGTTTAGATTTTGGTGCCGCACATTGCTGGCCCGTGCGTTAACGATTTATGGCACGGTTTACTCAGAATAACTAAAATTGTACCAGTCATGGTATGTACTGGTTGTTATATTTCAGCTTAGGCATAATCATATTGTGATGGTCAAGGTTACTACACCATCTGTCTTAAAATATGGATAGCTTTTACTGGGATTGGCGGGCTGCCAAGCAATCGCCCTCTGTAGCGCGATTTAGCCACACCGCTCCTAGATGGGAAGTTTATAATGTTACAATACAGCTCTTAAATACGGTTAAAATGACGCAATAATACAATAGGGCCTCTGTCCGAAGATTCAATAAGCTAGCAATTAGTGCGTATCAGTATTCCGTGGGGGTGTTGGTGGGTGTATGTCGTTCGCGTAGCTTATCTTTTTACTGTTAGAGCAGGCGCTGTGGTGCGTGTACATGTACAACGGTGGGATGGGGCCATTATGTGTTTGTAGTTATAATATGTCGCGCAATGAATGCTTTCGCTTTGTTACGACACCCGCCTTTCGGCGGGACAAACTTACATTAGGGCGAGGGGCCGTCATAGTTTATTTACAGCATTGATTCCTTTGGTAATCAAGCTTCTCATTCGGTAGCAAAATTCTACTAACTACTGGCTGAATCTGCAGGATTCGTGCTCGCTTAACAATATTATCTGAATTATGTGCATAGGTTGTTATAATTCTTAATTAATTATATTATAGTGGTGTCGCGCCCCGAGAGGGAATGTTCCTGGTTTGCGTGTAGTGATGGTTTCCTGTTGTCGTTTGGTGTGCGCTAATGGTGTGGCTAATCGGTGTATAGCCATGTATGGCGTGGTGCTTGGTGCAGGGGAAGACTGTGGTGTAAACTAGGTTGATTATGAAATGTAATGGCGTAGTTTAATCGAGGTTTTAAACGTGCCTTTTAGTTGATGTGTATATATAAGTGGTTTGACGCCTTTTGATGATATTCTCTATGGCACCGTTTCTGAGTGTTATATATGATGCCTTAAAGGGGAACACAAGAAGGGCCACCATCGTTTGCATAAAGCATGCAGTTGTATCGTAGAACACATATTTAAGCTACTGTGTAAAACTTTCCTGCGACATTTATATATAAATCCTATTAAAATGGGGTTAAAGAACGCTATGTTGCTATAATTTTCTGCGAGTTAATTAAACCTATGACGTCATCGGTTGAATCCTATCCGACAAGAACCATGATAACGGCACTCTGAAGACAGGAGTGCATGCATTTTGGATGGTGATATCTCTATCGGTAATAGTGCTATTGGCATCATTTATATATGTACAGATTGAAGAGCTTAAGACGTTTATCATACTATCGGAAATTTATGGAATATATTCCTTATTTTCATACATTAGTTGCCAAACCTTAAGATAGCCATTGTCTATGAAGATGCCTGCCAATCACATGAATATTACAATATCTCAGGAAGTTTTGAGGCTAGTATGAGAACATAAGTACCTAAAGATGGACTGGATGTATGTAAGAACTATTTATACGCTCATATTAATTAATTATTAAACTTTAATAACATTATCTGCCGTAGCGCCAGTAAGAGTGTTGATTCAAAAGTAGCAATTGTATTGATATACTTATACTATCGCGTCATTCATTTATCTCAAGATCACAACTTGATGTCAAAACTGGCACCATCAGAGAAATCAGACAAAGGGTTGTTATTATATATTCTTCAACATTTCCGCAAATATAGTTTATATATTCCTAACACCGCTGAAGAGTAACGCCTTATAAAACGCAATTCGCAATTTTATTGCGATAGTGTTGAATGACATCGAGAAAAACGTTCAACTTATGACGTCATATGCCTTATCCTACATTTAAATAATGAAGATATATATTTCTAATTTGAGCACAGAGCTTACAATTATATTTTTGAAACGTTACGGTCTGTAGATTCATTTTATACAAAGTAGTATAGAGGGTCTGGTGTTTCCCTTTAATGATCTTGTATCGAGGGTTGTTGACTGGATACGCGTACGTGTTGAGGGCCTGTCGCGGTGGTGGCATAGTGTGGTGGCCGCTATGATGAAATGAGATTTTAAGTGTTGCTAATGCTGTCCGACCGTGCGCTCCGACAGGTGAAGTGGTGATTTTAGCGCATTTAGAATCTGGTAGATAACGAAGCCTTGATGGCAAGTGGTGTTGTAGTAAATATGACGTTATGTGTATATGTGTTGTGCTGATCGCTCGGAATTTTGGGATAGGATGGGGTGGTGTGGGCCGTAAAACCATGGATATTTGAATTTTCAGTCACAAATAGGCCAATACATAATTACGCTCTGTCTCCAAGCAGAAAACAATCGATTCGAGAACTTAGTGATCAGAGTGCCCAATCGGTTACCAGCGGCGGGAGAGGCTGCTGATGTACCGGGGACGAATCCACACGAGGGACTAAATTCTCTCATATCAGTGGTATGGGTAGCTGCTGACGACAAGTTGAATGTGAGGGATGGAGGGTGTGTGATGTCCAAGCTTGGTGGTGACCGGAGGGGCGCCGTTAGAGTTGCCCAGAAACAGTGGAATGAAGGGTCCATTGGTCTAGGCAGTCAGTGGGTCGAATGTTCGTGGGAGGGTGTAATGGGAAGGATTGGCGGGAAGCCAAGCTTGGTCTTTCAACTGTTCTGTGTATCAGGCTGAGGACTCATCAAATCCTTTCACACTAGGTATTACATACATCGACGCCAAGTAGGCATAGGTATTGGGGTTGGCTTCTACCTCCATTTGGGGTAACTCGATAATCGGTGTAATGGAGTGGAGTGGGTTGGAATGGGAAGAAGGCGGGACGACTTCTCCACGCTTCTTCTTGGACAATGCATACGAGGTTTTCAGATACGGCTTATCGGACCTAGTAGACCCAAACTGCGGACGGAGTGGGCGCGAAGTCACCTCGCTATCATCCTCATCACCAACTACTTCTTGATCCAACTCCCTGCTTGGTAGGGGAGGGACCGAACTTGCACCGTTGTGCTGTGGGATTGATGTCGGGCCTACATGTCGCCTGTGTCCAACAGAATACCAGGTCCGAGCTCAGGTTCTGGGTCGGCGCCAGCACACGGTTTTAGCCGATAGAAGTGGATGACTGAGGTCAGGATATCTGGAGCATGATCAGGTAGGTAACGTCCGACTTCTTACCTACTACCATATAGGGACCTCTGGTAACTCAGCATACTAGGTACCCAAACCATCTTTCCCGCCTCATAGGGGTTACCATATACTTAACGGTCATTCCACGTCTTCTGCCGCCGATGTACAGAGGGAAGGGAGCTCATGGGCCTGTTCTATCCTCTGGCGCATGCGTTCTACATAGAGAGATGGTGAGTTCATCCGGGATTCTATGCAGGGCTAGATCCAGTGGAAAGGTTAACTCGTGACCTGGCATGAGTTTCGCAGGTGTGAAACCTGTGCTGGTGAGGAAGTGCAGTACGCTAAGAGTATGTATGGGAGCCGAAGATTCCAATCCCGACAATCAAGGTAGATTTCCTTTGTCAACATTATGGCCAGGATCTTTTGAACCTCTCTACCATCCAGTCACCATGCGGATGGTAGTGCCTAGTGCAAGTTTTGACAATATGAAACAATTTGCAGAGCTCAGTGATCAACCATCTCTCAAAATTAGGACCTTGATACTGTATATCAAAACGGCAGAAGACATTGCTGGCCAAGACACTTGCTACAGTAGCGGCCTCATTGTCTGTCAAAGCAAATGCCTCTACCCACTTCGTGAAGTAGTCCTGGAGTACGAGGAAATATGTATTGCCCTCATCCATCGTATTTAAGGGCCCGACCACATCGATAGTCATTCGCTCCAATGGCGCACCTACTATTTTGGTTTGGAGTGGCGCCGAGTTTTGTTGGCCAAGTTTACAACGTTGGGAGGTCACACATTTGGCTACCCAGGCCTTCACGCTATCGTGTATGTTTATCCAGTTAAAATGGGCTTTTATTCGTTCGGTCGTGCATTCAATGACTAGATGACATGCGTTGTCATTTAACTGTTCAAGTATGAGAACTCTAAAACATCCGGGATGATGAGGCGGTTATTGATATAGAGAATGTCATTGTACAGATGGCATTCGGTATATCTTTGATAATATTTGGCCGATGTTGATAACGGAATTACGGATTCCCGTAGAAGGTGTACTCCCTCCTAGATCCATGCGTATATGTGTCATGTGTGTACGTCAATGACTTGATCGTGAGCGATGTCAGCCGTCGTCCAGTCCTCACACCATGTGTAACAGTGGTGGCCATTTCTACGCCTTTCTCTAGTCCAATTCGACCGAGGCCATCGGCATTTCCATGTAGTTTGTCAGGCCGATGCACGAGTGTGAAATTATAGGCCTGCAGGGATTCCTGCCACCTCACTATGGCCTTCAGGGTTCTTTAGGTTCATGAGCCTGCATAGGGCGGCGTGGTCTGTATGTAAGGTAAAGACTGTAAAGTACATTGCAGCTAATAACTCATGCTTGGTGGTGGCATACTGCTTTTCAGCTTTCTTTGGGGTACAGAAACCATAACTGTCTCCCAGGTCTAAGTCACCCAATGAGAAACTGTCACGGTATGCGTACAGTAATCGTCTTACATTTCTTTTGTGCGTCTTACTTAGGTGTAGTGTGGCATGTAAGTAAAGATCGTGTAGGTGTTCAGGTAAGTTGTCGTGTGTTAGCACCGTGGGTATGTGTTTGTTTGTTTGTGTCTCCACCGAAATTACTTCCACCAAGTGGCCACAGCGAATGCCCTGGGTGAGGGTAATTACATCAGCTGTGCCATTGAATACCATGAAAGGTATCTGATCTTTATTGGTGGTAGAAAATAATAGGCGTGGGGAAATGCACGGTGGTGTTATCATGTATTCAGGGTCTAGTTCTACGCATGGCCGTGTGTGTTTTTGCTATGTCAGTGTGGTGCAGTGGCCCAGAGGAGTTCCTCCTGGCCCAGTTCAACTGTGGCTGTTGAGGCCAATATCAATGCACAAGTGTCGTACATTGATGATTCCCGTTGTCTGCACTGTATTACGGCTTCTGTGGCGCTAAGGAAGTGAGGGCATCGTTTTGGATAGAGGCGACCACAACTCGTTGAATGAATCGCCTCGATCTGTATAACGATGTTAACTATACCAGCCACTGGGACATTTGCGCCAATACCTGTTTAGAGAAAAATGAATGTAGGCTTAAGTGGGGGTCGTCAATGAGGTGGGATGCTCTTATACTGGCGATTGTTATGTACCATGATGGAAGCGTTAGTGTCTACAATAATACTGGTGGAGATACCGCCAAGAGACAGGCAGACTTATAGACAGTTTTACGGGGTGCCTGCGGAAGAGTCTCTAACATGATGTTTTATGGCTCTTCCTCCTCCGATTCTGGATCTTCTATGTAAAAGGTTACTTCCGTTAACGATATAGGTGGCTTAGTGATGAAGGGACCAATCTGGCAGTGCTGCTGCTGGGTTTGCACCGGCGCCGACGAGGATGTGGTAGCAATGTAGGTGGTGTTGTGGTTTGCGGTGTAGATGTAGAGGGTGTCAATTCATTAGCTTGTAGCGTGGGAGTACCTTTGATGGTGCTGGAACAGCCAGTTCGCTGTTCTGCCCACTTTATACAGCGCATCATTTTGTGTTTTTTGAGCCACAGAAGAAACAGCAGTGTATCCACTGTTTATTTCGATACTTATGTTTGGTGCGTTTGCTAACCCATTTCGGCTGATGATCGGAATCATCAGACGTGCTGTTATTGTCACTGGTGAATGTCGTGGGTGATGGTGGTGGACTGTTGGTATTACAGACCAATAGAGGGCGCTGAGTATTCATCACCATATTGGCTGGTCGTGTTGCCATTATTATAGTAGGTTCAGTAGAGGCAGTGGCGCCAACCCACTGCAGTCCTACATAGGAAAGAGGGTGTGAGGGTACCAGTCGGGGCGGGTACAGCCGCTGCTGGTCAAGAAATTTGCGCCAGTACCTTTGGTGTACTAGATGTTTCGGGTACTGGCGTGGGTGAAGCCACAGAAGTGTGCGTGTAAGTTGCATTTGTAGAGAGAGGGCGGTCTGTAGGGGTAGTGGAGCCGGGGCGAGGGGGGTGGGGTAGAGTTGACTCGGTGTTCGGTCCCCATTTTAGTATAACGCCCCTCAGGTTATGGGGTGATACATCCCGCAGCTGCTAGATTCGGGGGTCATGCATTGGAACACCTTTCTCTCCAATGGCCTGCCTGGCCACAATTAAAACAGGTTCATGTGTGTATGTTGGTTCGTGGAGTGTTTTGTGCAGTGGCTGTGGCACTGCGTGTTGTTGGCAGATTGGTAAGAGACACCGTTTGACCGGTGATCTCCTCCAATCGTGCATTTGTCTGTTGTCTGTAGTTGTTGTCGTTGTTGTTGTTGTTTTTGTTTTGGTGATTATTGTTACTGCTGGGGTCATTGTTCGAGGGTGCTTGTTTGCCCTAGCCACGTCCTTGGCCCTTTTGTTGATGATTAGGTTCGTTACTGTAGTTTCGTGGATTGATTGTGTTAGGGCCGTTGGTCAGTGTGTCAGTTTGTGCAGTTGTCTCAGTGTGCTCCGTGTTGGGAGTACTGTGGTCGTGTTCCTGGATGGTTTTGGCACTGCACATTTTTCTCGCATTCGAGAAAGTTTTCAATACAAATAGCCATAGCCATCACAAGCGGTAAGCTGCTGTGTTCCAGCAAAAACAGTTTTTCTTTCAGGGCGGGTTCTGCACTTAAGACGTCAATGAATGTATTTGATTGAAGGTGGTTTACACCTTCAGCGTTTTGTGTTAGGGTAGGCATACGCCACCAGGCATCGATTCTGCTTGCCAACTCTGGGAGGGTCTCGTTTTGGCGCCTCCTTAAGTTCTTAAGTTGGAGACAACTGGTTTCTCCCAGAGCAGTGGTATAAGGCGCCTTCCAGTACTGTGTATTTGGGGGTTGTGGCTGATCCAAGATCAGCCAGGACTTGTAGTGCCTTGCCAGACAATTTGGCGGCCAGGTACTCTCTCATCTGTTGGTCATTCCATTCATTTGTTTGGAATATAATCTCAAACTGGCACTTATAGTTCTCCCAGTCACCTTACCCATTGAATTCAGGTGGAAGGCTACTGCCATGCGGAGGGAAAATGAGCAAAGTCCAGGGGTATGGATGGTCGGGTTGGTATAAATCGGAGGATGGTAGTGCGTGTGATGTAGAAGGTATTCTCTAGGGTGGTGCGTGGGAGTGGGGTTATTGGATGCCGTCGCCTGGGGAGTAAAGTATGGCATCCAGCCTCCAGTGGTTTGGGTCTGTATATTGGTGTTGGCCGATAGATGGGCTCCTCATCTTATCGTATTTAGTTGGTTCTCTGACGAGGAGGCTCAGCATGCCTTGGAGAATCACGCCACTGATACAGCAGGGACCAGGCTGTGTGCTGGGTGCGATGGCGTGTAACGCTGTGGTGCGAATGTTTGTGTAGTAGGTCATCCGCTACTCCCGTGTGGTGCGCTCGGCGATTTCAATGTATGCCATGTGGTGCACTCGGCGATTCCAATGTATGCCGGGGTATAGGTGAGAACGTGTAGCGAGGTGGGGTCGCGGACCGTATATTATATATTCGCTGATGCAGCCTTAGCTGCCTGAACTCAGGTGACACACTTCCTGGGCGTTGGGTGTGAGGTGTGTTGGGTCGTCCCCTAATGGGACTGTATCACTGAGGATCACAATCCGACACTGGGGAGTGGTGCTGGGCATGGTCTAGTTAGGGCTGATTGCCCCATTTGCGTTATTGGATAATGATTGTTAGATGCTGTCTAGGTTATGGTGTACGCCGCTCTATCGAGGTGATATCCCTCATACCGTGGTTGAGGGTACTCATTAAAATAGAACAGAGGCTGGAATAGCGCAGGGTCGTAGGTGGGTTCATCATTTCAAGCCCCACATCGGCGCCACGTGTAGCTTCGGTGCTTCGTTGTCCCATAGTTGATGTGTCCTTCGGTTCAGACTCGATGGCATATGCATCGACTCGACGATGCTGGTTAGCTGTCCTCTGGCAATTGGGAGGGAGACTGCGGGCGGCCATGGTGTACAGAGACGAAGCTCTAGGGCTGGTGGAACAATCCCGTTCCAGTGGGTCCAGGCCCATGTGTGTGCGCGAGTGCGTGTGTTTTGTGTGAAGTACCCGTGTGAGGGATGACTCCTAGCGTGACCTAAATTCAGCCATCAAGAAACCACTGCGATTTCAAGGGTCGGCTTTAACCAAACTAGTGGAAGAAGTTACCAGACAATTATTGGCCAGATGGCCGGAGAAGCGTAGAAAGAGACACCTGTTCGAAAGTGGTTAGTCCACCATTAAGATTGGTGGCCAGTTATAGAAAGACTGGCTTGCTATGTAGCATGGTGTGAAGCCGTGAAACAGACTACAATAAACAGTATACTTTCTTGAGCAGTGACCTCTAATTACTAATATTTCCAATCCTAATATCTGAGCTAATATTAAGCTAGGAATTCGGTACATGTCTCGTGTCTATTGGTGCAGGCACTAGAAACGGTCCCTAGTGGAAAAGTGATGTTGTTTAGAAAATGGTGTGATGCCTTATTGTACATCCGTAATATTAAAAAGTGAGTGCAAGGTTTTTCTTATGTATTTAACAAGAACAAAAAGAAGAACAATTCAAGAACGGCACTCGCTGTAGTACAATTTACACTGCGGAACAGAAAGGTCAGACTGACCTCAGCGCCTACTTGTAATCAGGGCGAAGAATTATAATAATTAAAAATAAGAAAAATGGAGCCTGTTAGTCATCAGCGCAAAAATAAGTAGGGCCTATGCCGCAAAAATAAGTAGGGCCTATGCTATTTTACAAAAGGGATCTGTTAGTCATCAGCGCAAACTAAACGTCTATGAGGAAGATGTTGTAGAAGACGACGTTGTTTCTTTAGAAGGTGGTGCACAGTCTGATGATTACCAATAGTTTTATTTAAAAGTCAGATATCACAAATTGGTAAAGCAGGTTCCTGCACCGTAGAAATTTCAGAATAGTTGGAAAACGAAAGAAGTGCAGAAAGAGGACACGCTTGTTACGCCGAAGGCGCGTGACTAAAGTTTTTTTTACAGCAACAGCACAAGACGATTTTCGCCACCACAAGCTCAGGTGAGGCGACAAAAGTAATGTCCAACAGTGAAAACGGCTTACGTTAAAATGGCCTAAGCACTTAATAGTTTTAGCACTAGATATGTACTACTGTAAGAAACTGCTTTTTGGTGTGGCTCAGACATGTCTGGCGAGATATCAAACGAGCAGGTCATGAACAGTCAATTTCAGATGGTGTTCATCCAAAATGTGTAGATCGCGGTCTTACCACACCTCTACTTAGTTCGAGGTGGCTTACGGCCATTTACACCTTTTAGTTTATTAGTCACCAAAGGGGACAGAAATATTTCATGCGTTCTACGGTTACGGCATCTGGCCACAGTGTCGAGTAATGTTTGGTGTACTTCGAGTCACAGTCTGGCGTATGCAGCACTTCGGACAACCTTATGATAACGACAACCGTATTGGACTACCTCCCCGTCCCTACTGAGGGATTGTAGCCGATACGGGTCCTTTTATACTTTGTGGTGACCAGCAGTCACCACAGGCTATTTCTCCACCAATCAACGCACATCCATATCAGGCGAAAAACATGTGTTCGTGACGTCCTACGACCTTCATCCTGACTGGAGGCTGGAGCATGCGCGATAAGGGCCTAAACGTATTTATAACCTAATTTTGACTAGATTTTAATTTGCTTTTACAAACAGCGGCGACGTATTACACATCTTGTATAGTACATTGTAGGAAAGTATGCTGTCTGGCCATCGGGGTCCAGTGATAGTGCGTAGGTGTCTGCGGTGGCAGGTGTCAAGTTTGTCTCGTACTCTCAGCTTAGTGTCTGCATGCAGTAGTCTCACTAGTCATAGCCCATCTTCATTGCAACTGGCCTGGCAAAGTACATCTAGGATCTTTGAGCGTGTAATTGTGTCCAAGGCTCGCGACAGGCTGAAATGATCAAGGAATGGTTCGAAGATCAGTTCACTGACACAGAACACGAACTTCTACTGACGTTTGAAGGCCAGCCACATCCCCGGCAAAAGCCAATAACAGAAGCAGAAGTTAAAAAAGCTAAAAGAATGTCCGTGCACGAGGGCCTGATGAAATTAATACTGAAAGTCT
This sequence comes from Chaetoderma sp. LZ-2023a, assembly GCA_034401795.1. Classification (NCBI taxonomy): domain Eukaryota; kingdom Metazoa; phylum Mollusca; class Caudofoveata; order Chaetodermatida; family Chaetodermatidae; genus Chaetoderma; species Chaetoderma sp. LZ-2023a. Next base: position 28,323,129 of record CM067360.1, on the reverse strand, counting down.
ATAAATATGCAGATAATAAGCGCTCGACACAAATTTCACACATCATCAACTTTGAACACCATCTAACTTTCACTGATGTGGGAGAAGGTACACCCATTGCACTCACAAAGTCTAAAAAACACATGGATCTTTATCTAACCTCAGACCAATAGTGCTTTTCAACAGCATCCGAAAAAGTCTATCAAATGTGACAATATATCGTATTAGAGATAATATTAACAAATTTAGTGGAAACTGACAGCATGGTTTTAAGCGAGAACGTAGTCTCACAGTCACAGACTGTGACCACAACGAATGTTATCATCGGTAGTAACCATCAAAGCATTAGGATGTCTAAAATTTGGGAATCGAAATATCACGAGCATTTGATAGATTTCAAGAGACCACAGATCATTCAATTTTTCTACTAACCTGGCTGCGATGATGCCGAACTATACCTCTTGAGACTCTATGCTTTTCACTTGCTACATCGCCGCTACATCGCCGCAGCACTATCATCTGTTCGAGATCACTCTACAAGACCAAACCATACAATCGCAATGATAGGCATGACACTAGACATGGAGTATACAGATGATGTTGACTTTATCTATGAGGAAATGGCCCTCTTGATAAACTACTTCAAATAGGCGCAGAACCCTTCAGGCTGCAAACATCTTCATGAATGCAGCCAAAACAGAGCAAAGCGTCATCTAATTTATTGGGTCAGAATGACTGTGTATGGAAAAGGTTTTGCACCGCATGCAGACGCATCTCCCATTTTCCATCCACTTCCGGAAAAAATATAATGCTTAAGAAGCATTACCATTACTAGTACACTCCCGAAGACTGAGCAGTTATCCTTAACGTCTTCTCAAATTCACCTCACCGCAGCCTAAGATCATATAGGGATCCAGTAATTGAATTGATCGCACCTGTAATCACATCTTTTTCCTTATTTCCAACCAAACCTCCTAAGTAGTTCAAGATGCTTACACGAAATCAAACAGCTTATCATGGTCATTTTCTTCAAAGATCCATTTCTCAGACCCATCTCATTTAAGAATGGCCAATGCCTTGGCTCACCAGACAGTGGTGCTGTAGCATTTCCTAATAGTCCTTACCAGAAATTATTTTGTTAGCTGTATCCCTGCCACAGATGTTACCTAATACTAAAATGTCTTCTAATCCATGATCTTTCATAAAGAATCCAATAGAACCAAAAAAATTCTCCGTTATATGAAATCCATCTAAACATAAAATCGCATCTTGACATTTACTGGGTCTTCCTTTGATTAGACCCTTTACTATATCATATATAGCTTGGTCACACGTTATGACAGTCTTGGTCTGTCCTAATATATGACTGACAGAAAAGATATAATCCACAGACGTCTATACAACATATGGTTTCGGTGTTGTTTCCAGAAAGAGAGGTCAATATCCAATGGTTGTTGTTGATGACTCCTTGGTTGCACAAATTTATTTTAACGTATTCCATGTGGGGGCATTGTATGCATAGAGGCGCCGGAAGCACGGGGTACAGGGGCGGGGACACGCCCCCCTCAATCGATACCTTGAGGGTGTGCCTATATTCATATCCCCTCCAATAGTTAGTCTTTTTCAATAACACTGCCAGGAATTCCAGTTGTAAAGCCTCAGAAACAGTCTTCCCTTGATCTACACAATGACTTATGCATGTGATTTAGTTCATATTCCCCTCCAGAAATGTAGGAGAAGCTATCTGAGAGCATCGACATTTCACAGTTTTGCCAGGCAAGACCCCTGCAGGGCCCACCCCAATGTGTCCCCGCCAACCAAAATTTCATTCCAGCGCCACTGAATGTATGTGTCTTCCATATCATCTGTGTTGGTAACATTTGTAGGAGAAACCAAACTATATTAGTATCAACTATTGCTGGACGTTCACTACCTTTACCTGAAACGGGGATGGATTGTAAAGACCTTGCTTCTCTTCTATGTTTAAGAGAAATATAGCTTTCAACTGGCACAAATCAATCTGGGTCAGTGATAGTTACCGCACATGTCTTTGAGAGAGGAATGTCACATGGCCCAGTCATGGGCTTGGCTTCAGCACCATCGCAATTATACTGGTATAAGATATGTGTATTGGCATTAAGAGTACTAGCATCTTCTGTATCAGAATGGAGGTTTAAGCTATCGAAAGCATATTGGGTAAACTGACCAGATTTCATATTTGATGGAGTGAAACCCCCATCCTCTAGCTCCTTTTCAGACACTTTATTAGCAGCGTTAGTGATATAACGTTAGGTATTCTTGTAACTTACACAATTTCCCACGTAGTTCATAACCGTTATCAGCTTCCTACTGAGTGATTCCTTTTGAATATGCAAAGCAGTATCGATATACTTTGGCATAGGCTGCTTTATAATACTTGCCATGACAGCTTGTGCTGGATTTAGTACCTGTTCATGATCTGTACTATACACGGTCGCTTGTTGATTAGAATCTAGTTTCTTATTGATATCTGTCAATAACCATGCAAAGTGATTATACAAATTTGTATGTGATGCATCATCATGCGATATATCTATCGCATTGCTTTTTGATAGTTCCAGTGGTTTCACATGCGACTTAATTTCTGTCCTTAAACATTTAGATTCCTGATATGAAGTCAGCGTTAAGTCTCTTGCGGAAACAGTGGCATCATCATCATCATCATCATCATCATCAGACTCTAGAGCTGACATTCTTAAAAGTTAGCTTGTAATGTTACGATGTGCTTACACATATCCTTAACAGTTAAAGTGGAAGCACACACTAAACTTGACGCACGTTTCTGTGGAACTATTTGAATGTCTGAACCAAAGTGCGTCAACAGACGTTTTCGACGCTCTTTTGTTTGATAGAACTGATATGTTGCTGCCCCGTGTTCAGGAAATAGGCTCCTGTATATGTCACGAAGTTTGGTCATAAGGTACGCATGTACAGTTTCTAGTATTCCAGGTGAAAATTATGTGACAGGTTCGTGAAATTGTTTTAAAGTCGCACGCACGCGCGCACGCGCGCGCGCGCTCTCACACACCACACACACGCACGCACGCACGCACGCACGCACGCACGCACGCACGCACGCACGCACGCACGCACGCACGCACGCACGCACGCACGCACGCACGCACGCACGCACGCACGCACGCACGCACATATATACGCGCAAGTTCGTAGCGCGGATCGACCGGTAGGGTAATGGCTGTTCCAGCCAAGCTGGGTACGGGCCGCCAGTTCTGGATTCGTTCCTATAAGCACGCCCCCCCCCCCCATGGGTAGAGCAATAAGCGTGTATAAACCTATGAGAGAGACTTCGTTGTTAAAACGACTTAAAAAGTTCATTAAAACGCGTAGCGAATGTGCGCGCCTGTCGCTGTGTAAGCAGAGCGCATATATCACGACCAAGAGCGAGTACCGCTTTTAGTGTAACGAGCTGGTGCTTTGTAATTTTAATAATTAACTTTCTCGTTGAATCTGGCATTGATCGAATTCGACGAGCTTTCTAAATATGTAAACCGCTTTAAAATCGGTCCAGAAATGGCTGAGTTATCGCCGTTTTCCCCCTTCAAAATATACTCGAAATATAGAAATAACATTGTAAATAAGTATATATGAGTATCTAGATAAAAAGTGATTTGTGTACACGTGACCCATTTTCGTCATAGTACGCATCTATATATACATATCGCAATAATTAGATAATCGTGTAAACGTCACTGGTTTCTAGCCCGCTGATTGGTTGGTTCAGCTAACTTTGATTGGTTGAGGCAGCCAGTCCTGACGTTTCAGCGAGTATAAAAAGAGACGATTTCAGTAAATCAGGAGCATCCTCGGCCAGGAGCCGAACGGTCGGGATCTGTTGCAGTACCCACCGACGATTCAGTTATTAAGCATTCACCTCTGTTTCGGTCGGTTTCTCTCCCGTGGTACAGCAGCAGTTTCCCACCCACCGCAACCTAAATTTTATAAGCTCCCGGACATTCGTTCAGGGGCAGTATTGGAACTTTTGAATAATATTGTTCACATCTAATTAAGAACCAACAAGGAACAATATTGCGGCCTCAAAATGTGATTCTACAGATGGAGAGGCAGCGATGTTCTTTGGTGGATGACTCACCGGATCTGGCAGCCACGCTAGAAGGATATTCAACCACCACACTGCATGTTGTGTGTGTTCCTTTTAACTTTTTGACCGCAGCAAGTAAACTTTGCCCGGTACATCTTAAGAGCTACCTGACGTACCCCGCACCGCCAAGCTTAGTTACGTATCTGCAACAGTATTCAACGATCCCCGTGATAAAGGTTTGTTCTTAACTTTCATCCTACCATTATTAAACGGAACTTTTCTCACCTCAGTAATGTTATCATAGAACTTACTAACATTCTTATATTGTGATTACCATCCTGAGTTCGCACAGCTCCCGTCATGGATCAGCATGCGGGAATCCTGTCTGCGGGAATCTACATGCGGAAACTTTCCAGCTTCCAGAGAACGTGGCAACTCGCGTCACTTCAATGGTGATGTATCAAATTCAGTAACACGATAGCCCGTCCTTAAGAATGGCTACCGAGTATTCAAGTAACTTTATGTAACATTCTCAATTCATCCGTTAATTACAACCTTAATGATTATATTTTATCTTTGTAAACGGTACCGATGACTAAAAGGCAGCGTAATGGTCTTAGGGCCGCTAGTTATAATTTCTTTATCTGTTCATAGTTATGTTTTCACTAACCGCACCGTAATAGGTCTATCAACCTGTATTACTATTATTATTCTAATCATTTCACATTAATATTACTTGTATTTGGTTAGTTTAGTATATGGCTAGTAGCCTTCCGTTCATATGTTTTGTTTATTTGTAGAAAACTTAGGACCGCAGTGTATTTAGGAAATACTATACAGCAACATTATATACGCATTATTTTCTCCCGCCACTAACACGTTTCACTAAGGTCGCTGTCCATGCTATAACTTTGTTTAGCCAGGCATGCTACTGACTAAACCTGACTATTTAGCTCGATAGGATAGGTTTAATATGATTAGAGACAATTTCTTTGTTAGGAGACATATAGTGTATGCCTCTTTTCCGGTTGTTGCGGTAATCTAGCCCCGCACTCTGGCAAGGTTGTGTAAGATTGGCCAACATACCTAAAGGGCCTCATATTTTAAAGTTATTGTCTCTCTTCATGTTCCACTAAGCCTTATGGCTTCTTAATTGCTTGGATATCCCTATCTGCACAATGGGCTGATCCGACCCTGGGAAACTATTGGAGGTTTCCGAGCGGTGATGGCCAAGGTGTGGTATCACACTCTCCTCCCATGTATATTTTGATACCTAGTAGTTAATTATCCTTGCCAAGGTAGGAAACACTGCGAAAACATATTTTTAATTATTGATCTTTTACATCCCTTAGAAGATCTTTCCCGCACCGCAGTGCATATTGGGCAGCTTGTGTATAACCCTAACATCAGGTCAAAAGTTAGCGCCGTACGACTAGGTGACGGGCGAGATGCGCATCTCCACGGAATTCTGTAAGAATGTCTGGGCAAGATGTTTGAATCTGCCATGCCCTCTCCGGAAGGACATTCATGGTGGATATTCATCTCTCCAACCCCCCACCGTAACAATGACTCAATTGCTTAAAAATTGCTTATGTGAAAAGTAGCCATTGTCTTGTGACGTTTTATGTGGTTGCGAAGTCAGGCATCCGGATTCTCACCAAGCTTGGATGTCTTGCCTAGTAACATGTACGCGTGCTGTCCTCAGAGGTAGATGCTTTCCAAGGCTTCTCATGGAAGGCGGGGCATCTGCACCGTCGGACAGCCATGATCAAAGATAGGTTGGAAACCCCACCATTTGCGGCCTAAAATAGTTCTTGTCTTTACAAACCTAACTGATAGGTTAAGCATAGTAGATGACCCACAGCAATACAAGTGGCACCAACTAATTCAGCATCTTGAACCTACATAAGACGGTGACGTGGGAATCCCTTGGGAGTCGCTCATCCCATCTTCACGTAAAACAGCATGCAACATTTTAGTTATAGTTTCCCTAGGATGGTCTTTTCTTTACAGCACTTGGGTTGAATATAAGAATGGCCTCGTCTTGCCCAATACTCCTTCCCCGCTTTAAGCGGTGGCGGCATTTTCCTGTGATGGAGGCCCGCGTGAGGCACTTGCCTCTCGCAAGGATCCAGTGATGGTGGCCCATGCGGGGCTACTACTTCTCACCCAGAAACACAGCATCAGAGGTAATTCCCGCGCAAGGCACATAGCCTCTCGCCACAAATAAAAAGGATATCTTCCTTTTTCCTTTTTCCTTTTCAGCTTAGCGGTATAATAACTTATATTAAGTGAATTAGTGATCTCGTATGCGGGAACCTCCTTTACAGAGATACCTCTGCGAGTCTGTGTAGTACCTCTGGTGGTCCCACGTTTAAAAGTTCATCAAGCTGTCTCTATATCTAGTATTTTCGTATGCTCATTTTATCTAGTAAACTTGGCGGTCTGTTTTTGGTAAATTAATTGTATACGCTTATTTAGGTTACGTCACCAACAAATCTTGTAAGTCCATAGATCTCAAAATTGCTATGGACAAGCATACCGGTGACACCAACTCATGGGATGAGACTGTAGTGTTTAATGTTCACGACGATGGTCGCACGGCCCCACCGGAACAATTGAGTTCCACCGGCCCTAGGAGCCGGTCTTTGTTACCCGTAGGACAGTATCGCACGGGATCCATAACCCCGAGACCAGGAGCTAACCAACGTCACCACTCGTCGTGCACATGTGGCGCGGTGAGTCGACAACAGACACCGGAACAGCCCGACGCTACCCCTCGAGCTACAGAATGTAATTGCGGTATAGAAAAAACAAAAACGTTTGCGATGCTTAAAATTTTATTTAATTAGAATACCAGTATTTCAGGGTGTGCCTAATGGAGAGGCGGAATCTACACAACTGAACTGAACTGATGCCTGGGTATCGTTTTGTTAGCAAACATTATCGTTCCGTATAGAATAGTTTTGTTACAGAGCGCTCTAACAGAACGACCTATTGAAACTATTTTTTTCACCTCCTAAGGAACATAAGACTGCTAAACACGAATAAGACAGAGTTTATGTGACCGGCTGTAGCCCGTATTATTCATAAATTCACTCGGCATACACCTGAGCGCATAGGTCCAGCTGCGTCACTAATTGATTCCACCAGAATGACATAAATGGTATTGAGCTGCTTTTGTGTAATTATTCTGATTTATTTATGTTTTTCACTGGTGGCTATAGGTTGATTTATTATATGAAACTGTTATTCAATAGCATACGTTAGTTCCCTGATCCTTTCCTGTAATACTACTCAGGCAAGCATTGCAATGACATTAACACTCCCGGTGCCGTTATCACAAGCTGACATCCTTTACGATTCCAGTAAAGAAATAAACTAAACAGCATTGGATGTGACAATTTAATTCATTAAAGGTGTGGTGATGCTGAAATGTCATTGAAATACAAAATCATGTCAGGAAATGTGAATTAATATGCATTAAAGGGGATATACTCTATTGTTAAAGGGTGCATAACTTATGGCCCAAATAATTATATTATTTACTCATGAAGATGGCGCCTAGCTAAATTGGCCGATCGGCTTTCTTTATAGAAACTTTGTTCTCTATCCCCTACGGATGCTTCCTGCCAAATATAATTGAAATCGGCTCAATGGTTCTTGAGAAGTCGTTTAACGAAAAGATTGACGGACTGACAAATAGACAGACGGACAGAGCAATGGGCTGACAGACAGATGGACGGACGAACGGACCACGAATGATCACCATGGTATAAGCTCACTTGGCCATTCTTGCCAGGTGAGCTAATAAATATCTGATACAATCTATATATTCCAGCATACATTATCTTGAGCAATTTACCCACGGTCAGCTCTACTATAACGATAGCGAAGAAGTCGAGATAGCACAGATGCCCAATGAGACTCAGGAATTCACCACTGAAAGGTGCTAGTGAGTATTAGCAATTAACAATTATAAAATGCAAATACAAATATAAACAATAATTAACTTTGATTGCGGGCTCTGGCGTCATAATCTATAGACTTGAGTTCGTTCTGTAGGGAAAGCCATCCAGAGCGCTCTGCTAGATTAGTGAGGCGGAAACGTTTTGTTAGAGCGCTCTGCTATTTCGCGAAACACGGGGCTCGTTTTCGCGACTGAGGCAGTCAGTGGTTGACTGACGCAGTCCATGGATGAGTTTTGGCGTTCCAGAAGTTGAAGATTCGCTGACTTGGTTCGTCGAACCAGTGACCGAGTTTTTATCTCCGTTCGTTGTTGCCAATTCATAGAATCGCGATGACATCATCACAATCAAATTTCCAATAATACCCTGGAAGCGACGCCATTTTGGAGGGCTAATTTAACATTAAGAGAAATGGGGCCGTGAAACCTTAATTGCATCTACTTTACTATCTTGCAAAATTCAGTCATGATTTGATGTTTTCTGATACCGGGCGGGGTTATTACTGATTCTCAGGCAGAGGACGTTATGGTTTGAGCTTCATGGAATATGTAAACAATGCATTGCTATGGGCAGCCCTCTTTAGCATGGGCCTGTTTTCGTGACTGATGCGGTTAGTGATTGACTGACGCAGTCCGTGGTTCATGCGTGTTGGCGTTCCGGAAGTCGAAGATTTACTGACTTGGTTCGTCGAACCAGTCACCGAGTTTTGATCTTGGTTTGTTATTGCCAATGGTTACTGGTTCGTAAATTTCAAGATGGCGGCGCCCAGCTAAATTTTACAACTTATTTTGAATGACGAGATCTCGTCAATATTTTTAGTTTATGCGGTCGTGTGTAATTTACATAGACTGAAATTAAAGTCTAAATCGAATTACGATCAAATTAATTGCTAAAGTTAACGCAATTTAGAATGCTTGTGGGTTAGAAACATTGCAACGAAATTGCAGTCGGCAAGCCTCGTCAATTTGCATAAGTGCCGTTTTGGCGTTTCTGGTTCCAGATTGACATACGAATTAGAGGCATGCTATCTAAGTCACACAGATATACTGCAACTAGAAAAGGTATGGCGCCAGAAGCTAATGCAAATCCTTCCTTACCCGACAGGTGTGCGGATGTCGCAGTATACTCACTTCTAGGTGCTGAACCTGTGGAAGCGGTGATTGATATGAAGGTCCTTTCTCTGCTGCGTTAAAAATCTATGTAGTTGCTGTAATCGTGATATTCTCGCACACCAAGTATATATTCACTACGGAATCTGAACGGATAATAATACATAACGGGTCAACACATTTTTCTACGTACATCATTACCAGGGAAACCTGGATGCGCCTAATGAAAAGGCGGGCTCTCCTGAACAGAACAGAACACGCAATGATGACGCAATAATCACGCAATGATAACGCAATAAACACGAAATGGTTTCGCGATAAACACACAATACTTCTGTACGGTTGAAGGGCTGTAGGGCCTATAATTTAGCAATTGTTGTAGATAGGCTATGTGATTCGAAAGCGGACAATTACCCCTTTGTGGTTTGCAAAGTAATAATGCAAAAATAAACTCTCAACACACTTATCATAATGTGTTTCATGGTTTTACAACATTTCTCACGGTATTTTATTCCTTAAATCTGTCCACGTTTTGTAGGGAACCTTAAAATCTGAAAATGTTTATTTTGCATTAACAATATAAAATGGTCGCTCGAATTGAGTAATATTATATATTTAATTGTTAATCACTCGATAATTAATATAAACATACAATGAAAGTTAATTTGAAATAAGAAAAATGAACGCGTACCATATTGAATAGCTTTTACTTGTATAGCACACGTGGATTGTAGTGTAAGCCGATAATACTGGGACTGATACGAAACCGTGAAAACCCTGAAACCGGCAAACCAACTGAGACATAAGCCCACTATCAATTGCGCTTACAGTATACATACATGCTATTTATAATAGTGAGCTAGACCAGCACAAGATTAGTATTTCTTCAAACTTGGCTATAGCAACATCAGCACTGAAAACTCAAAATATGTGCTGCGCCAGCGATAACATGTGAATTTGTTGTACGTGAAAGCGACGTCATAGTATCGTTCATTATTCAATGACCAGCAATTACTCTACATCCATATGTTAATTGGTCGATTATTTAAAAAGGGATTTGTTCTTGAATTGATAGGTACATATGTGTTTTCAGTCCTGTTTAGCTATGCCCCACCCATATCTAGCTACGCTCCACCCACAACACGCTCGTGTTGGGATCGATTGATCCCTGAACTCCCTGACTATGAATTTCCAGAAGACTAAACAGATAAGCTGTTAAATATTTTGAAACTAATTTGACTGGGTGTTGTTGGTGCATATGGCAGCAACAGCGCCCAGTCAAATTAGTTTCAAAAAATTCAACAGAATGTTTATTAAATTGTAAAGACATTCAATTCGTACACTATCGTCGGACTATTAAGCGTTAAAGACTGACTAAATCGAGTCATTCATGCCATAATTAATTATGACGTCATCCTACACGTCACTTAGTTGATTATGACGTCATATGATGGATGGATACACTGGAAAGGTCTATTGATAGATATCCACATTTGTTTTCAATCCTGTTTTTCTGTAGCCAGGTTCCTCTTTGTACAGTATGCGAGTGTCAGCTTCGTCTACGACCCCATCGTGCTGTTATCACGTGGAATAATGGCTCTACCGTCTGCTATGGTGAAGAAACGGTCATGTTCCCAACGAGTTGTAAGTGCATAAACTCTTGATAATGAGAACTTCACGTAGCAACCAACTCTTCTAATATTTATGACATTTCAGATGGTGGTAAATTAAATCTACTAAATGAGTTGCCGAAATTACACCGTGAAATCTGACATATTGAAGATTTTCGGTCTCCGGTCCTCTCTAAGAATTTCTCTTTCAGCTTCGGCAAGACTTGTATGTACGATTGCTGCGACAATCGGTCTTACCGAGGATAAAAGAGAGTGATACGAGCTCGCCTCGTCTGTAGATGTACTTGACGATATTTATTTTCGTATCCGGGCCTGATCTGACTGGACCACTAAGATTGGATGGTACGGCACGGTGTTTCTCCGTGTCCTCCAGAGTTAGATAATATATAACCCAAACTCGTGCCTTGTGATATATTTACAAGGTGATGCTTTTATTGACTATTCTAACTGTGCACTACTAACGTGACTTTTACTGTCACCATGATAAATTAAATACTTTAATAAATTATTAAAATACGAACTATTCAACCTATTTTATTTCTACGCTATACGGATTACTCTCGATCGCTGTCGATTTGCTATCCTATATAATGCTACCAGTTCTTGAGTACTCCAATTTATTCCTCAAGAACTCTAACGATAACGAAGTACTGCTGGCTCCGGAATCCACGATGACAAGATTCTTGATAAAAGGCAGTGCCCCTGTTATACTATTCTCATTTTCTACCCTATCTTCGTTTGGTTTCTCTTCCCCAGAGTTTGATCGGATGCTCATTGATTGTGACGTCATCCTGACTAATCAAACTCCGGGCTTCTCTTCTAGGGAGAGAACCTCGAACTCGGTCCAAGCGGTTTATGCTGGTTCTGATTTGACGCGACCTGTCAGCTAACTAACAACATTATGGTATCTGTTGTTGTAGCATGCCTACCTATGATTGACATATAGTTGATATACAATTTTCGATTGTGTTATTAATTCCTACAGGACACTACAATGCCTCTGTCCTGTCCCCTTGCCTACCTTGGATAAGCCTGTAGGAAACGAACGTTAATAAGCACATAAGCTGTATGATCTCATTGCCAGCTGGTGTTGTTGTACTTGCTTAAGGGAGTCGGAATTCCGACCATCAACAACTAAATGTCAGTCTGTCACCTATATTCCTGTCGATTCCTATCGATTCTTTTCTCTTAAATATTTACTAAACTATTGGCCGAAACGACTGCTGAACATTATAAAAGTGTGTGCCGATCCCCACAGCAACAACTTTCATCTTCAACTATTGACAGCTATCACCAACTCAGAACCGCCATTCCATTTCATTTCTAGCTATTCTATCATAATATTTCAGCTATAGTTTCGCACCAGTTTCTATCTGGTTTCTGCGAAACCGTTTTCATCAGCACTGGTCGATGTCAACCAGTGCAGCGTCCTATTGGGTACATGCCTGATGCCTATCCTGCTACTCAGTTCATTAGCTCACCTGGTATTTTCAAAGATAAATTTCACTGAGGTCTTACTCGTAAATATAAGACATCTCGCGGGGTCATGACTCCCACAAGACAATCCGATATCTACACATGCCCCACAACCGAAGTTAAATAACCGTCTCGTAAGGCCTTAAGAGAGCGTCATTTAACTCGTTGTACAACATCAACAACTCCAAACCACTCTATACCAGTGCAACCCGAACTGAAACCACATATCAACATCATCCGGCTAACATTCTAAATGACACGAGCAACACAACATATGGACCAATACAATATAAAATAGTATACGAACGTAAATAGAAAAACAAGCTACAGAGTAAACAATATAATATAAACCAGTATACAAACTTAATATAAAAACATTCTGTAAACTAACCTAATCCTACAATGCAAATATCATTACACATCATGTATCAAACACCTACAACGTAATACGAGCAATACAACAATGGCACCATAATAAAGTCTGTGCAACATAAACATGGAACCCCGCGGTCCATCAAATTAGGCTCCACAGAGAAATAATACAACATTACATGGCACCATAATAATGTTCGTGCTACAATAAGACAATCCCTGATTAGTCATCCAAGTGAGGATCAGGGAATAGCTCCACGTCAATCCAGTCGTCGGCAGTCGGGTCGATCACAGTCCCGGTCGTGTTAGGCGACGACCCGGCCAACACCTCCAGTGGCACTGGTAGAGCAGCAGCTCCCCGCTGCCTTGGAGGTTGGATATCATGTGGCACACTTCTATGGGCCGCAGGTGGCTTACATTTAATCCAAATCCACATGCGATTCAACACGCCACATTTGTACAATAGAATCACCACGACGAGCACGATAACGAAGGAGCCCGTCGAATATGACACAAACGATCATACCCCTATGTCATCGACCATCACTGGGTCGACCGCGGATAGTGGTGCTAGCGGCACGTACTTAGATTTATGCAAATGGTTCCAGGGTTGCATTTTCAAATGATTTACAATCATGGACTGGTTAAGAACTCCGGTCACATCCAAGTGGGGCATTTCAATGGCCAGGCTAACCAGAGTGGACGTCCGAGTGTAAGACGCTACAGGCTCGAATTGCCAGCCCTTACCGCTATAACCACACTTTCCAGACATCAATGCATACACACCACTACTCACCACACACCGGTCTGTCAGTCGTCCATCGCAGTGTATTTCCATGGTTTCACCGAACGTTTGCAACACAACGCCTATTTGGTTATTGGCAAACAATTTACTCGTGGTTATGTTGGATTCCGACAGTTGAATATTGCAATTACTATCTGTCGTGTGGGTTAATATGCTTACAATGCAGGGCACGTGGGTCTTATCGACCCTTAGCTGACCCTGACATACCCTAGGGTCAGTACCACGACACTCAGGTGCGGTAAAGTACCACCCCGTCTTGGTATCTAGACCGATGCTGGTTCGTGCTAGCTTTACCTGCATGTAATAACCCCTTTCGGCCAATGGTTCGGGCCACGAATGCAACCCGTATTATATGTACTTTCCCCCGTCAATCAAAGGTAATGTCGCTACATAATGTAGCTTTTCGTCGTCTTTCCATAATGGGTACACTATCACATTGCGGTAGTACCACTGGTACGGACGTATCAGGCGGTTCCCTACGCTGACCTGTTTAGATACCGAGGTCAGATCGGCTGGACCGAATAGTTCCTCAGTTAGTCTACCAAATTCAAGTGATGCTGTTTGTCTATGGAATTGCTCAGCCGTCTTTTGGTAGTCATAGACCACATACTCGGCGGAGTCTATTATATGCCCAAGCCTCACCAGGGCGAGTTTTTATAGCGATTTTCCTCGCCCCTCGTCTCCTATGTTGGAGTCCGAATATATCAGCCTTGCTTAGGAATGAGGTCTTGCGACTTATATCTGAGACAAGGCACGCCATTTGGGCTAATCGTCCAAGAAATTCGTCTGGCAAATATGGATGGTCGATCGATACTATCACAGTCCATTCTGCTCTTATAACGGATACTGGTTCGGGTTTGGTTATCATAACACCGTTTGGTAACCTGTGTACGCTAGACTCCTTACATATACCTGTCACTACATAAACCAACACCACTACTATACACAATTGAAAGTAATACATGATTCTACACTCCTGCGATGTTTACTGGTATGGTTTATCAGACAGAGTTAGAATTATCTCCGGCTACGTCACCTTATAACCGCTTCTACCCGCTCGATGAAGTCATCATATAGCTCGCGGCTAACCACGCCAATCCTGAGTCTCTTGCTGTCTGTTACGATATCAGGTATATGACTGCGGCTGCGCAGAAAGTAGGGATGCGCTGGCAGCATTTCCATTGGCTCCAGGGCAGGCTCGGGCACATCCTCCGAGGTGTCCATCACGACGGTACGAGGAGCTATGATGGTTTCACCCGTTGACTCATGGTTTCGAGTCCTACTCGTACCAGGTTAACAGATGTTATTATCAACCACCTTACCCACCTTGCTCACCCTTGGCTCATCCTCAGGAGCTGGTCGCTTCCTACGAGCCACTTTACTAGGGGTTGCCTTAGAGTCGGATTCCGGCCCGTTTTCGGACCCATGGGCTATCATCACCCTTGGATGATGGCTATTTTTCGTACCATTTGCAGGGCTACGAACAGGGCATGGCCGTACCTTGTCCCAGCACATCTCTGAGTCGACTACGCGTAAACTTAGCTATATTCAGTACACGCACCATCCCAGATCTTTGATGGCGCACGTGAGCCACAGGCCTGTTGATCTTAAAGATCTCATTTTCGGGGTCACCGCGAGAGGTCAACTTCATCCTTTCCTCCGCTTTTACGACCACCGAATCACCCACCTTATATATGCCAGCATTTGCACGCTTGTCAATTTGTTCCCGGTGGACTTCACGAGACTTAGCCGTTTCCGTACAAGCACACAGTAGGGCATTATTGAGACACGGCAGTCTCTCACCAAGATCCTGCGACGCATCTATTGGAACAGCAAACGGAAGTCTTGCCGGTCGACCGTACGTCAGATAAAATGGCGTATACCCGGTCGTGGAATGACGAGTACTGCGGTACGCTGTTAATGCCGCACCCAACTCATCTTCCCAAGTGGGAGAATCGTTGTTCACACCCTTCTGGATCAATTCCTTAAGGGTTCGATTGAACCTCTCAGTACGTCCATTGGTTTGCGGATGGTAGGGCCTCGATCTCCTATGATCGATACCGTGTTCACTCAATCGTTCTTCCAGAGACTTAGAACACAATTCTTTGCCCTGATCTGTTATCAGGAACACCATGACGAGCGACGTATTCATTGAAGAATTTGTCCTCAACATTCTGCGACGTCTTAGCCGGAATCGGATATGCTTCTGCCCATGCAGAACAGTGATCGATTATTGTCATGATATACACATTACCTTTACTCGACTCTAATAGTGGACCGATCAAATCCATACCAATTATCTGACTCGGATAATTGGCCATGGGCATCTCACTGTACCTTGGTCGAGTGGTGACAGGTCGGTTGACCTGGCATGTCATACACGTATCCAGCATACGTACCACGTCTTTTCTTAAAGATGTCCACACAAAGGAATCTCTTACCATACCGATGGTCTTCTGCAGACCTTGGTGACCGGCTCTTTCATGAGCCATCCGGAGCACTTTCTCACGGAACAGGGTAGGTAACATGATTCGAAGGTACTCAGCGTCCAACGCTGAAGGCGTAATTAAAGAATATAGTATGCTGTTTTTGACCATATACTCCTCCGGTGTGTTCTTTAATAACTCCAGGTACTCCTTGGTCTGCTCGGCACACAATTCGTCATAGGGAACGTCGAATACCTCTAGAGGGACATGCGGTAACGCACCCTCGTCCACATCCGGTATGACATAATCGCCCATGTCTAATGTGGCGGCCTCCACTGGACGACGTAACCTGGACAACATGTCCGCTCGTATATTCTTCGAGCCTTGGATGTATTCTATCTTACATCCGTACTCGGCAATCAGCACGGCCCAGCACTGCACTTTCGTGTTCACTTCTCCCACAAACAAACTCTTTAGGGGTTTGTGGTCAGTGTACACGGTGAACTGCGCACCAAATAGATACGGCCTAAGGTTCTTTAATGCATATATCACAGCATAAGCTTCCTTTTCTATTACAGGCCAATTTAGCTGACTGTCTTTAAGAGTAGAGCTCACGTACTGTATCACCCGTTCTATACCCTTGTCATCTACCTGTACCAATATTGCACCTATCGCATAACTAGATGCATCCGTATATAATTTATACGGGGCATTTAGATTCGGATATGTGAGAACTGTCTCACTACATAGCAAGTTCTGTAATTTCTTAAACGCTTGCTGTTCCTCCTTACCCCACTCAAAACGTGTATACTTCTTAGTTAATTCTATCAAAGGCTTAGCAATTTCGGCATAGCCTTGCACACAAGAGCGGTAATAACCTGTAGCTCCAAGAAAACTTCTCACCTCTCCCACATCGTGTGGTGGTGACATCTCTCTTATGACCTTGACCTTCTGAGCCTGAGGAGCCACCCCTTGTGCGGAAATGCGATATCCTAACAAGTCCACAGACTTACTGGCGAAATCGCACTTCTTTTTCTTCACTTGCAAGTTATATTCTCGAATCCTACGCATGACCTTACGCAAATGCTGTGCATGCTCAGCCGGATTTCGGGAATATATGACTATGTCGTCGACAAAACATGCAAATATTTTCCCACTAATTCTCGGAAAATATCGTTCATTGCCCTCTGAAATACGGCACCTGAGTTGCAAAAACTGAACGGCATCCGAACCAATTCAAACAAACCTTCACTGCAGACGAACGCTGTCTTCTCTATGTCTTGGCTGTCCATTGGTATTTGCCAATAGCCAGACTTCAAGTCCATAGTCGAAAAGATCGTCGCGCCTCGCATTGAATCAAAAATATCCGCTATATTCGGTAAGGGATAACTATCTTTGCGACATACAGAATTCAACTTCCTATAGTCAATACAGAACCTAGTGTCACCGTCCTTCTTCGGAACTAGAGTAATGGGTGACGCCCATGGTGATGACGATGGTCTTATCACACCCGCTGCCAGCATCTCAGCCACTTGATTTTTGACTACATATTGCTTGGCAAGCAGTAGATGGTAGGCTTTCTGCCTTATAGGAAATGCATCTCCTGTTGGTACCGTACATTTTACTTTGGGTATTAATCCTAAAGTATTTGGACGAGCCGTATCAAAGTTATCCTCAAAGTCCTCAAGGATTTTGTCGATATCTTTATATCCGGTCGTTTCTTTACAACTTGTATATACATATCTTGCTTATTCCCTATAGGGATACCTAAGGGGATATACCTGACCAAACCATACTACAACTTTGGCCCGATAGTCAATCTTTGCATTTCCCAAGTGCAAAGCATCCACCCCAATCAAACATTCATGACACATTCTCGCCACTACCATACTTGGAATAGGCCGGGCGTTCTTGAATTTTATTTGGGTCTCCCCCAAAAGTTCTATTGGGGAAGCATTTACTGCTAAGAGCATCTTCGCTCTTTTTAATGGCCTAGCATCTAACATGCTACGCCATATATCCTTTCGAATCAAGGATGTGCTAGCACCAGTATCCACTAAGGCATGCAGCTACTCACCTTGATCCGTGGGACCGTTTTTATCCAATTTCAGGCGGATTAGAAACCGTTCGGTCGGTGATCTCACCAACGGTTCCCTCCGTCGTCGTTTGATGGACTCCTCCGTCCACTAACCACTTCGGCATAACTATTCCTGTCGCCGGATGAATCACTTCCGATACCGTATGAATAACGGCCATTTTCATCCGTACCCTCACCGGTCAGTACAAATCCATCTCGATCCTCGTACTCATCATGCTCGCGCATTCGATTGTTCATGTCCTTTCTTAGACTTCTAGAACAGTCATGGGGTATGGTTCTTCGCTCCTGTCAGTCTTCGATTACGTCAATGTCTAAGTCTTCCGTGCGAGGACGTTTGACTGCTCTTCGGTTTTGTGGACTCGATTGTTTTGTCCATGCGGGACCGTTTTGTGGGTTATCTCTGACCGAAAGTCCATATTGTGGGCAGTCTATAACATAATGTCCCTCCTTGCCACAGCAGAAACATGTCAAGGTGGTAGCTCTCAACTTCTTAGTATAATATTTCCCAAATGTATAGCAATCCTGGGCCACATGCCCCTCTTTCCCACAGTTAAAACAAGTAATCGGAATTCACTGTACCTGCTGCTTGGGCCGTGGGGTAGGCTTTCGATTAACATTCACTCTCGGTTGTACGGCCTGCCGACAATCACTTTTATAGTGCCCCGTCCGCCCACAGTTATAGCAGGTTATATGTTGCAGGTTTTTGCTCACTTCGGCTGGTCTTGGGGCTGGTGGAGTACGTTGTCTCGTTGGCGGAGATATGGCTTTCTTCTCCCGCTTCGCTTGCCTAGGTGCCGGTTTTGGAGTTTCCTCTTGTAGATCGTTGACCAGGCTACATAGCTGTTCAATCATCTTGCTCTGCTGAGCAATTTGTCGCTTTACGGTCTTGACTACATGCCAAATCTCTTTCTCCTCGTCTGATTCTAGCAGATTTACCTCCATCTTTTCCTCATGGTGCTCATCATCGATTTTCATTGCCCTCAGCAGATCATTGCAAGTTTCCTCTTCTTCCGTGATCTCGATTGCGCGGTTTAAGGTGGTAGGTCTCTTCCTGATTATCCTTTTGCTTAGACGGTGATCAGTTAGTGCCTTCAGATATATTACCAATATAGTACGGCGATTATCATCGTTCTATGTGGGGTAAGCCTTTCTGCTAAACTCCTTGTACCTTCTATTGAAGGTGACGATTGTTTCATTGCGCCATTGTCGCACTCCTTCCAGATCATACATGATACGTTCTCCTTCGTTTGCTGACACGAAGTTCAGCGTGATGTAGTCTCGAAATTCATCGAAGGAGACATCCACTCTCACTTTTCCCACTAAGAACCCATCGATGGCCCTCGACAAATGACCTCGGGCTGCCCGCGTTATAATATAGGCTGGTATACCCTCAAGCCGTCCCTCATTTGCTACCCACGCCCGTCGGGTCTCGTCAAGGAACGTTCTCACCTCTTCCGGTACCACTCCGTCGCACAGTTGAATACGATAAATTGTGTCCCTTATTTCCCTCCGATATACTCGCTCCGTCTCCCTCCTATTACTATTCTCGACTATGGCCCCCGCCATTGCCACCCCATCGTCTGCATAGCAACTACAGTTTCAGGCCTTAACTCAGGTGGGAGGTAGTTGTGGATCTGTCGGTCTGTGTGGGGTTGCCATCTTGGCTTCCTATTGATAATGCAGGCAGATGATTACCCTCTGCAGTCGAGGTTGCTCAGGGCAGTATATATCTGTAGTGATTTTTACAAGAGAGTTGTCGCGATATTCGCGGTGTTGGGTTACTTTAGAACTTTCTGACTGCTTAGCCGCTTCTACAAATACTTGTACTCGGTCAGCAATGTCTTTTAATACCAGGATAGCTGGTCAGTCCGCTTGGGCCATATGGTATTACTCACTGTGTTCTCTTTAACTCTGGATCCTGGCAGGTGAAGCCACTGAAGATTTTCGGTCTCCGGTCCTCTCTAAGAATTTCTCTTTCAGCTTCGGCAAGACTTGTATGTATGATTGCTGCAACAATCGGTCTTACCGAGGATAAAAGAGAGTGATACGAGCTCGCCTCGTCTGTAGATGTACTTGACGATATTTATTTTCGTATCCGGGCCTTATCTGACTGGACCACTAAGATTGGATGGTACGGCACGGTGTTTCTCCGTGTCCTCCTGAGTTAGATAATATATAACCCAAACTCGTGCCTTGTGATATATTTACAAGGTGATGCTTTTATTGACTATTCTAACTGTACACTACTAACGTGACTTTTACTGTCACCATGATAAATTAAATACTTTAATAAATTATTATAATACGAACTATTCAACCTATTCTATTTCTACGCTATGCGGATTACTCTCGATCGCTGTCGATTTGCTATCCTATATAATGCTACCAGTTCTTGAGTACTCCAATTTATTCCTCAAGAACTCTAACGATAACGAAGTACTGCTGGCTCCGGAATCCACGATGACAAGATTCTTGATAAAAGGCAAAGTGCCCCTGTTATACTATTCTCATTTTCTACCCTATCTTCGTTTGGTTTCTCTTCCCCAGAGTTTGATCGGATGCTCATTGATTGTGACGTCATCCTGACTAATCAAACTCCGGGCTTCTCTTCTAGGGAGAGAACCTCGAACTCGGTCCAAGCGGTTTATGCTGGTTCTGATTTGACGCGACCTGTCAGCTAACTAACAACATTATGGTATCTGTTGTTGTAGCATGCCTACCTATGATTGACATATAGTTGATATACAAATTTCGATTGTGTTATTAATTCCTACAGGACACTACAATGCCTCTGTCCTGTCCCCTTGCCTACCTTGGATAAGCCTGTAGGAAACGAACGTTAATAAGCACATGAGCTGTATGATCTCATTGCCAGCTGGTGTTGTTGTACTTGCTTAAGGGAGTCGGAATTCCGACCGTCAACAACTAAATGTCAGTCTGTCACCTATATTCCTGTCGATTCCTATCGATTCTTTTCTCTTAAATATTTACTAAACTATTGGCCGAAACGACTGCTGAACATTAAAAATGTGTGTGCCGATCCCATAGCAACAACTTTCATCTTCAACTATTGACAGCTATCGCCAACTCAGAACCGCCATTTCCATTTCATTCCTAGCTATTCTATCATAATATTTCAGCTATAGTTTCGCACCAGTTTCTATCTGGTTTCTGCGAAACCGTTTTCATCAGCACTGGTCGATGTCAACCAGTGCAGCGTCCTATTGCGTACATGCCTGATGCCTATCCTGCTACTCAGTTCATTAGCTCACCTGGTATTTTCAAAGATAAATTTCACTGAGGTCTTACTCGTAAATATAAGACATCTCGCGGGGTCATGACTCCCACAAGCCAATCCGATATCTACACATGCCCCACAACCGAAGTTAAATAACCGTCTCGTAAGGCCTTAAGAGAGCGTCATTTAACTCGTTGTACAACATCAACAACTCCAAACCACTCTATACCAGTGCAACCCGAACTGAAACCACATATCAACATCATCCGGCTAACATTCTAAATGACACGAGCAGCACAACATATGGACCAATACAATATAAAATAGTATACGAACGTAAATAGAAAAACAAGCTACAGAGTAAATAATACAATATAAACCAGTATACAAACGTAATATAAAAACATTCTGTAAACTAACCTAATCCTACAATGCAAATATCATTACACATCATGTATCAAACACCTACAACGTAATACGAGCAATACAACAATGGCACCATAATAAAGTCTGTGCAACATAAACATGGAACCCCGCGGTCCATCAAATTAGGCTCCACAGAGAAATAATACAACATCACATGGCACCATAATAATGTTCGTGCTACAATAAGACAATCCCTGATTAGTCATCCAAGTGAGGATCAGGGAATAGCTCCACGTCAATCCAGTCGTCGGCAGTCGGGTCGATCACAGTCCCGGTCAGGTTAGGCGACGACCCGCCCAACACCTCCAGCGGCACCGGTAGAGCAGCAGCTCCCCGCTGCCTTGGAGGTTGGATACCACGTGGCGCACTTCTATGGGCCGCAGGTGGCTTGCATTTAATCCAAATCCACATGCGATTCAACGCGCCACATTTGTACAATAGAATCACCACGACGAGCACGATAACGAAGGAGCCCGTCGAATATGACACAAACGATCGTACCCCTATGTCATCGACCATCACTGGGTCGACCGCGGATAGTGGTGCTAGCGGCACGTACTTAGATTTATGCAAATGGTTCCAGGGTTGCATTTTCAAATGAATTACAATCATGGACTGGTTAAGAACTCCGGTCACATCCAAGTGGGGCATTTCAATGGCCAGGCTAACCAGAGTGGACGTCCGACTGTAAGACGCTACAGGCTCGAATTGCCAGCCCTTACCGCTATAACCACACTTTCCAGACATCAATGCATACACACCACTACTCACCACACACCGGTCTGTCAGTCGTCCATCGCAGTGTATTTCCATGGTTTCACCGAACGTTTGCAACACAACACCTATTTGGTTATTGGCAAACAATTTACTCGCGGTTATGTTGGATTCCGACAGTTGAATATTGCAATTACTATCTGTCGTGTGGGTTAATATGCTTACAATGCAGGGCACGTGGGTCTTATCGACCCTTAGCTGACCCTGACATACCCTAGGGTCAGTACCACGACACTCAGATGCGGTAAAGTACCACCCCGTCTTGGTATCTAGACAGAGGCTGGTTCGTGCTTGCTTTACCTGCATGTAATAACCCCTTTCCGCAAATGGTTCGGGCCACGAATGCAACCCGTATTCTATGTACTTTCCCCCGTCAATCAAAGGTAATGTTGCTACATAATGTAGCTTTTCGTCGTCTTTCCATTATGGGTACACTATCACATTGCGGTAGTACCACTGGTACGGACGTATCAGGTGGTTCCCTACGCTGACCTGTTTAGATACCGAGGTCAGATCGGCTGGACCGAATAGTTCCTCGGTTAGTCTACCCACTTCAAGTGACGCTGTTTGTCTATGGAATTGCTCAGCCGTCTTTTGGTAGTCATAGATCACATATTCGGCGGAGTCTATTCTATGCCCAAGCCTCACCAGGGCGTAAAGTTCATTCTGTCGGGAGGCTTGTATCCGGAACAGCCTGCTCATGTTTCCGGTCACATCGACCAGGCTATCGCCGAGTTCATTGATGCGGTCCGTATTCATACTAATATCATGGAATGCCAGTTTCACATGGGATGCCAATTTGTTGGTGAAATGTACTACTCTATTCACGTTACCCATCGCCTTCTTCACTACATCGCGGATAGCATCTATGTCGCCGGAGGTAGCTGTTCCAAATAACGATGAGGCAATGTCACCCACAAAAATTAAATAATCCCCGTTTCCACCTTGTGCGTGTTCTATGCACCATGGTTTGCTGAGTTTTTATAGCGATTTTCCTCGCCCCTCGTCTCCTATGTTGGAGTCCGAATATATCAGCCTTGCTTAGGAATGAGGTCTTGCGACTTATATCTGCGACAAGGCTCGCCATTTGGGCTAATCGTCCAAGAAATTCGTCTGGCAAATATGGATGGTCGATCGATACTATCACAGTCCATTCTGCTCTTATAACGGATACTGGTTCGGGTTTGGTTATCATAACACCGTTTGGTAACCTGTGTACGCTAGACTCCTTACATATACCTGTCACTACATAAACCAACACCACTACTATACACAATTGAAAGTAATACATGATTCTACAGTCCTGCGATGTTTACTGGTACGGTTTATCAGACAGAGTTAGAATTATCTCCGGCTACGTCGCCTTATAACTGCTTTTACCCGCTCGATGAAGTCATCGTATAGCTCGCGGCTAACCGTGCCAATCCTGAGTCTCTTGCTGTCTGTTACGACATCAGGTACATGACTGCGCTTGCGCAGAAAGTAGGGATGCGCTGGCAGCGTTTCCATTGGCTCCAGGGCAGGCTCGGGCACATCCTCCGAGGTGTCCATCACGACGGTACGAGGAGCTATGATGGTTTCACCCATTGACTCATGGTTTCGAGTCCTACTCCTACCAGGTTGACCGATGTTATTATCAAACACCTTACCCACCTTGCTCACCCTTGGCTCATCCTCAGGAGCTGGTCGCTTCTTACGAGCCACTTTACTAGGGGTTGCCTTAGAGTCGGATTCCGGCACGTTTTCGGACCCATGGGCTATCATCACCCTTGGATGATGGCTATCTTTCGTACCATTTGCAGGGCTACGAACAGGGCATGGCCGTACCTTGTCCCAGCACATCTCTGAGTCGACTACGTGTAACTTAGCTATATTCAGTACACGCACCTTCCCAGATCTTTGATGGCGCACGTGAGCCTCCGGCCCATTGATCTTAAAGATCTCATATTCGGGGTCGCCGCGAGAGGTCAACTTCATCCTTTCCTCCGCTTTTACGACCACCGAATCACCCACCTTATATATGCCAGCATTTGCACGCTTGTCAATTTGTTCCCGGTGGACTTCACGAGACTTAGCCGTTTCCATACGAGCACACAGTAGGGCATTATTGAGACACGTCAGTCTCTCCCCAAGATCCTGCGACGCATCTATTGGAACGGCAAACGGAAGTCTTGCCAGTCGACCGTACGTCAGATAAAATGGCGTATACCCGGTCGTGGAATGACGAGTACTGCGGTACGCTGTTAATGCCGCACCCAACTCATCTTCCCAAGTGCGAGAATCGTTGTTCACACCCTTCTGGATCAATTCCTTAAGGGTTCGATTGAACCTCTCAGTACGTCCATTGGTTTGCGGATGGTAGGGACTCGATCTCCTATGATCGATACCGTGTTCACTCAATCGTTCTTCCAGAGACTTAGAACAAAATTCTTTGCCCTGATCTGTTATCAGGGACACCATGACGAGCAACGTATTCATTGAAGAATTTGTCCTCAACATTCTGCGACGTCTTAGCCGGAATCGGATATGCTTCTGCCCATGCAGAACAGTGATCGATTATCGTCATGATATACACATTACCTTTACTCGACTCTAATAGTGGACCGATCAAATCCATACCAATTATCTGACTCGGATAATTGGCCATGGGCATCTCACTGTACCTTGGTCGAGTGGTGACACGTCGGTTGACCCGGCATGTCATACACGTCTCCAGCATACGTACCACGTCTTTTCTTAAAGATGTCCACACAAAGGAATCTCTTACCATACCGATGGTCTTCTGCAGACCTTGGTGACCGGCTCTTTCCTGAGCCATCCGGAGCACTTTCTCATGGAACAGGGTAGGTAACATGATTCGAGGGTACTCAGCGTCCAACGCTGAAGGCGTAATTAAAGAATTTAGTATGCCGTTTTTGACCATATACTCCTCCGGTGTGTTCTTTAATAACTCCGGGTACTCCTTGGTCTGCTCGGCACACAATTCGTCGTAGGGAACGTCGAATACCTCTAGAGGGACATGCGGTAACGCACCCTCGTCCACATCCGGTATGACATAATCGCCCGTGTCAAATGTGGCGGCATCCACTGGACGACGTAACCTGGACAACATGTCCGCTCGAATATTCTTCGAGCCTTGGATGTACTCTATCTTACATCCGTACTCGGCAATCAGCATGGCCCAGCGCTGCACTTTCGTGTTCTTCACTTCTCCCACAAACAAACTCTTTAGCGGTTTGTGGACAGTGTACACGGTGAACTGTGCACCAAATAGATACGGCCTAAGCTTCTTTAATGCATATATCACAGCATAAGCTTCCTTTTCTATTACAGGCCAATTTAGCTGACTGTCTTTAAGAGTAGAGCTCACGTACTGTATCACCCGTTCTATACCCTTGTCATCTACCTGTACCAATATCGCACCTATCGCATAACTAGACGCATCCGTATATAATTTATACGGGGCATTTAGATTCGGATATGTGAGAACCATCTCACTACATAGCAAGTTCTGTAATTTCTTAAACGCTTGCTGTTCCTCCTTACCCCACTCAAAACGTTTATACTTCTTACTTAATTCTATCAAAGGCTTAGCAATTTTGGCATAGCCTTGCACACAAGAGCGGTAATAACCTGTAGCTCCAAGAAAACTTCTCACCTCTCCCACATCGCGTGGTGGTGACATCTCCCCATATGACCCTGACCTTCTGAGCCTGAGGAGCCACCCCTTGTGCGGAAATGCGATATCCTAACAAGTCCACGGACTTACTGGCGAAATCGCACTTCTTTTTCTTCACTTGCAAGTTATATTCTCGAATCCTACGCATGACCTTACGCAAATGCTGTGCATGCTCAGCCGGATTTCGGGAATATATGACTACGTCGTCGACAAAATATGCAAATATTTTCCCACTAATTCTCGGAAAATATCGTTCATTGCCCTCTGAAATACGGCACCTGAGTTGCAAAAACTGAACGGTATCCGAACCAATTCAAACAAACCTTCACTGCAGACGAACGCTGTCTTCTCTATGTCTTGGCTGTCCATTAGTATTTGCCAATAGCCAGACTTCAAGTCCATAGTCGAAAAGATCGTCGCGCCTCGCATTGAATCAAAAATATCCCCTATATTCGGTAAGGGATAACTATCTTTGCGACATACAGAATTCAACTTCCTGTAGTCAATACAGAACCTAGTGTCACCGTCCTTCTTCGGAAATAGAGTAATGGGTAACGCCCATGGTGATGACGATGGTCTTATCACACCCGCTGCCAGCATCTCAGCCACTTGATTTTTGACTACATATTGCTTGGCAAGCGGTAGACGGTAGGCTTTCTGCCTTATAGGAAATGCATCTCCTGTTGGTACCGTACATTTTACTTTGGGTATTAATCCTAAAGTATTTGGACGAGCCGTATCAAAGTTATCCTCAAAGTCCTCAAGGACTTTGTCGATATCTTTATATCCGGTCGTTTCTTTACAACTTGTATATACATATCTTGCTTGTTCCCTATAGGGATACCTAAAGGGATATACCTGGCCAAACCATACTACAACTTGGGCCCGATAGTCAATCTTTGCATTTCCCAAGTGCAAAGCATCCGCCCCAATCAAACATTCAAGACGCATTCTCGCTACTACCATACTTGGAATAGGCCGGGCGTTCTTGAATTTTATTTGGGTCTCCCCCAAAAGTTCTATTGGGGAACCATTTACTGCTAAGAGCGTCTTCGCTCTTTTTAATGGCCTAGCATCTAACATGCTACGCCATATATCCTTTCGAATCAAGGATGTGCTAGCACCAGTATCCACTAAGGCATGCAGGTACTCACCTTGATCCGTGGGACCGTTTTTATCCAATTTCAGGCGGATTAGAAACCGTTCGGTCGGTGATCTCACCAACGGTTCCCTCCGTCGTCGTTTGACGGACTCCTCCGTCCACTAACCACTTCGGCATAACTATTCCGGTGGCCGGATGAATCACTTCTGATACCGTATGAATAACGGCCATTTTCATCCGTACCCTCACCGGTCAGTACAAATCCGTCTCGATCCTCGTACTCATCATGCTCGCGCATTCGATTGTTCATGTCCTTTCTTAGGCTTCTAGAACAGTCACAGGGTGTGGTTCTTCCCTCCTGTCGGTCTTCGATTACGTCAATGTCTAAGTCTTCCATGCGAGGAGGTTTGAATGCTCTTCGGTTTTATGGACTCGATTGTTTTGTCCATGCGGGACCGTTTTGTGGGTTATCTCTGACCGAAAGTCCATATTGTGGGCAGTCTCTAACATAATGTCCCTCCTTGCCACAGCAGAAACATGTCAAGGTGTTAGCTCTCACCTTCTTAATATAATATTTCCCAAATGTATAGCAATCCTGGGCCACATGCCCCTCTTTCCAACAGTTAAAACAAGTACTCGGAATTCGCTGTACCTGCTGCTTGGGCCATGGGGTAGGCTTTCGATTAACGTTCACACTCGGTTGCACGGCCTGCCGACAATCACTTTTATAGTGCCCCGTCCGCCCACAGTTATAGCAGGTTATATGCTGCAGGTTTTTGCTCACTTCGGTTGGTCTTGGAGATGGTGGAGTACGTTGTCTCGTTGGCGGAGATATGGTTTTCTTCTCCCGCTTCGCTTGCCTAGGTGCCGGTTTTGGAGTTTCCTCTTGTAGATCGTTGACCAGGCTACATAGCTGTTCAATCATCTTGCTCTGCTGAGCAATTTGTCGCTTTAAGGTCTTGACTACATGCCAAATCTCTTTCTCCTCGTCTGGTTCTAGCAGATTTACCTCCATCTTTCCCTCATGGCGCTCATCATCGATTTTCATTGCCCTCAGCGGATCGTTGCAAGTTTCCTCTTCTTCTGTGATCTCGATTGCGCGGTTTAAAGTGATAGCTCTCTTCCTGATTATCCTTTTGCTTAGACGGTGATCGGTTAGTGCCTTCAGATATATTCCCAATATAGTACCGCGATTATCATCATTCTCTGTGGGGTAAGCCTTGCTGCTAAGCTCCTTGTACCTCCTGTTGAAGGTGACGATTGTTTCATTGCGCCATTGTCGCACTCCTTCCAGATCATACTTGATACGTTCTCCTTCGTTTGCTGACACGAAGTTCAGCGATCTCCGGTCCTCTCTAAGAATTGCTCTTTCAGCTTCGGCAAGACTTGTATGTACGATTGCTGCGACAATCGGTCTTACCGAGGATAAAAGAGAGTGATAGGAGCTCGCCTCGTCTGTAGATGTATTTGACGATATTTATTTTCGTATCCGGGCTGATCTGACTGGACCACTAAGATTGGATGGTACGGCACGGTGTTTCTCCGTGTCCTCCAGAGTTCGATAATATATAACCCAAACTCGTGCCTTGTGATATATTTACAAGGTGATTCTTTTATTGACTAATCTAACTGTACACTACTAACGTGACTTTTACTGTCACCATGATAAATTAAAAACTTTAATAAATTATTATAATATGAACTATTCAACCTATTCTATTTCTATGCTATATGGATTACTCTCGATCGCTGTCGATTTGCTATCCTATATAATGCTACCAGTTCTTGAGTACTCCAATTTATTCCTCAAGAACTCTAACGATAACGAAGTACTGCTGGCTCCGGAATCCACGATGACAAGATTCTTGATAAAAGGCAAAGTGCCCCTTTTATACTATTCTCATTTTCTACACTATCTTCGTTTGGTTTCTCTTCCCCAGAGTTTGATCGGATGCTCATTGATTGTGACGTCATCCTGACTAATCAAACTCCGGGCTTCTCTTCTAGGGAGAGAACCTCGAACTCGGTCCAAGCGGTTTATGCTGGTTCTGATTTGACGCGACCTGTCAGCTAACTAACAACATCATGGTATCTGTTGTTGTAGCATGCCTACCTATGATTGACATATAGTTGATATACAAATTTCGATTGTGTTATTAATTCCTACAGGACACTACATGCCTCTGTCCTGTCCCCTTGCCTACCTTGGATAAGCCTGTAGGAAACGAACGTTAATAAGCACATGAGCTGTATGATCTCATTGCCAGCTGGTGTTGTTGTACTTGCTTAAGGGAGTTGGAATTCCGACCGTCAACAACTAAATGTCAGTCTGTCACCTATATTCCTGTCGATTCCTATCGATTCTTTTCTCTTAAATATTTACTAAACTATTGGCCGAAACGACTGCTGAACATCATAAAAGTGTGTGCCGATCCCACAGCAACAACTTTCATCTTCAACTATTGACAACTATCACCAACTCAGAACTTGCCCTGTAGGTGGGGCTTAGAATACACCTTCCGTATCCTCTGCGTGTCGTAAGAGGCGACTAAAGGAGGTAAGGGTGAGGTAACCCTGACAGAAACCTCGAGTGCTGAAGACAGAGGTTCCAGGGCGCACGGCGCACTCAAATAAACCATGGATCCACGCACTTAACGATTATGATCATGTCGATAGTCACTTACAGGACTGGCGGTATGATCAGCGAACGAAAAGAAGAAGAAGACCAACTCAGAACCGCCATTTCCATTTCATTCCTAGCTATTCTATCATAATATTTCAGCTATAGTTTCGCACCAGTTTCTATCTGGTTTCTGCGAAACCGTTTTCATCAGCACTGGTCGATGTCAACCAGTGCAGTGTCCTATTGCGTACATGCCTGATGCCTATCCTGCTACTCAGTTCATTAGCTCACCTGGTATTTTCAAAGATAAATTTCACTGAGGTCTTACTCGTAAATATAAGACATCTCGCGGGGTCATGACCCCCACAAGCCAATCCGATATCTACACATGCCCCACAACCGAAGTTAAATAACCGTCTCGTAAGGCCTTAAGAGAGCGTCATTTAACTTGTTGTACAACATCAACAACTCCAAACCACTCTAGACCAGTGCAACCCGAACTGAAACCACAGATCAACATCATCCGGCTAACATTCTAAATGACACGAGCAACACAACATATGGACCAATACAATATAAAATAGTATACGAACGTAAATAGAAAAACAAGCTACAGAGTAAATAATACAATATAAACCAGTATACAAACGTAATAGAAAAACATTCTGTAAACTAACCTAATCCTACAATGCAAATATCATTGCACATCATGTATCAAACACCTACAACGTAATACGAGCAATACAACAATGGCACCATAATAAAGTCTGTGCAACATAAACATGGAACCCCGCGGTCCATCAAATTAGGCTCCACAGAGAAATAATACAACATTACATGGCACCATAATAATGTTCGTGCTACAATAAGACAATCCCTGATTAGTCATCCAAGTGAGGATCAGGGAATAGCTCCATGTCAAACCAGTCGGCGGCAGTCGGGTCGATCACAGTCCCGGTCGTGTTAGGCGACGACCCGGCCAACACCTCCAGCGGCTCCGGTAGAGCAGCAGCTCCCCGCTGCCTT
Source organism: Chaetoderma sp. LZ-2023a (assembly GCA_034401795.1). Classification (NCBI taxonomy): domain Eukaryota; kingdom Metazoa; phylum Mollusca; class Caudofoveata; order Chaetodermatida; family Chaetodermatidae; genus Chaetoderma; species Chaetoderma sp. LZ-2023a. The sequence goes on along the minus strand of CM067360.1, from coordinate 28,292,298 downwards.
GGAGGTTGGATATCACGTGGCACACTTCTATGGGCCGCAGGTGGCTTGCATTTAATCCAAATCCACATGCGATTCAACACGCCACATGTGTACAATATAATCACCACGACGAGAACAATAACGAAGGAGCCCGTCGAATATGACACAAACGATCGTACCCTTATGTCATCGACCATCACTGGGTCGACCGCGGATAGTGGTGCTAGCGGCACGTACTTAGATTTATGCAAATGGTTCCAGGGTTGCATTTTCAAATGATTTACAATCATGGATTGGTTAAGAACTCCGGTCACATCCAAGTGGGGCATTTCAATGGCCAGGCTAACCCGAGTGGACGTCCGACTGTAAGATGCTACAGGCTCGAATTGCCAGCCCTTACCGCTATAACCACACTTTCCAGACATCAATGCATACACACCACTACTCACCACACACCGGTCAGTCAGTCGTCCGTCGCAGTGTATTTCCATGGTTTCTCTGAACGTTTGCAACACAACGCCTATTTGCTTATTGGCAAACAATTTACTCATGGTTATGTTGGATTCTGACAGTTGAATATTGCAATTACTATCTGTCGTGTGGGTTAATATGCTTACAATGCAGGGCACGTGGGTCTTATTGACCCTTAGCTGACCCTGACATACCCTAGGCTCAGTACCACGACACTCAGATGCGGTAAAGTACCACCCCGTCTTGGTATCTAGACCGATGCTGGTTCATGCTAGCTTTACCTGCATGTAATAACCCCTTTCCGCAAATGGTTCGGGCCACGAATGCAACCCGTATTCTATGTACTTTCCCCCGTCAATCAAAGGTAATGTCCCTACATAATGTAGCTTTTCGTCGTCTTTCCATAACGGGTACACTATCACATTGCGGTAGTACCACTGGTATGGACGTATCAGGCGGTTCCCTACGCTGACCTGTTTAGATACCGAGGTCAGATCGGCTGGACCGAATAGTTCCTCGGTTAGTCTACCCAATTCAAGTGACCCTGTTTGTCTATGGAATTGCTGAGCCGTCTTTTGGTAGTCATAGACCACATACTCGGCGGAGTCTATTATATGCCCAAGCCTCACCAGGGCGTAAAGTTCATTCTGTCGGGTGGCTTGTATCCGGAACAGCCTGCTCATGTTGCCGGTCACATCGACCAGGCTATCGCTGAGTTCATTGATGCGGTCCGTATTCATACTAATATCATGGAATGCCAGTTTCACGTGGGATGCCAATTTGTTGGCGAAATGTACTACTCTATTCACGTTACCCATCGCCTTCTTCACTACATCGCGGATAGCATCTATGTCGCCGGAGGTAGCTGTTCCAAATAACGATGAGGCAATATCACCCACAAAATTAAATAATCCCCGTTTCCGCCTTGTGCGTGTTCTATGCACCATGGTTTGCTGAGTTTTTATAGCGATTTTCCTCGCCCCTCGTATCCTATGTTGGAGTCCAAATATATCAGCCTTGCTTAGGAATGAGGTCTTGCGACTTATATCTGCGACAAGGCACGCCATTTGGGCTAATCGTCCAAGAAATTCGTCTGGCAAATATGGATGGTCGATCGATACTATCTCAGTCCATTCTGCTCTTATAATGGATTCTGGTTCGGGTTTGGTTATCATAACACCGTTTGGTAACCTGTGTACGCTAGATTCCTTACATATACCTGTCACTACATAAACCAACACCACTACTATAGACAATTGAAATTAATACATGATTCTACACTCCTGCGATGTTTACTGGTATGGTTTATCAGACAGAGTTAGAATTATCTCCGGCTACGTCGCCTTATAACCGCTTATACCCGCTCGATGAAGTCATCGTATAGCTCGCGGCTAACTGCGCCAATCCTGAGTCTCTTGCTGTCTGTTACGACATCAGGTACATGACTGCGCTTGCGCAGAAAGTAGGGATGTGCTGGCAGCGTTTCCATTGGCTCCAGGGCAGGCTCAGGCACATCCTCCGAGGTGTCCATCACGACGGTACGAGGAGCTATGATGGTTTCACCCGTTGACTCATGGTTTCGAGTCCTACTCGTACCAGGTTAAGAGATGTTATTATCAACCACCTTACCCAGCTTGCTCACCCTTGGCTCATCCTCAGGAGCTGGTCGCTTCCTACGAGCCACTTTACTAGGTGTTGCCTTAGAGTCGGATTCTGGCCCGTTTTCGGACCCATGGGCTATCATCACCCTTGGATGATGGCTATCTTTCGTACCATTTGCAGGGCTACGAACAGGGCATTGCCGTACCTTGTCCCAGCACATCTCTGAGTCGACTACGCGTAACTTAGCTATATTCAGTACACGCACCTTCCCAGATCTTTGATGGCGCACGTGAGCCACAGGCCCGTTGATCTTAAAGATCTCATATTCGGGGTCACAGCGAGAGATCAACTTCATCCTTTCCTCCGCTTTTACGACCACCGAATCACCCACCTTATATATGCCAGCGTTTGCACGCTTGTCAATTTGTTCCCGGTGGACTTCACGAGACTTAGCCGTTTCCATACGAGCACACAGTAGGGCATTATTGAGACACGTCAGTCTCTCCCCAAGATCCTGCGACGCATCTATTGGAACGGCAAACGGAAGTCTTGCCGGTCGACCGTACGTCAGATAAAATGGCGTATACCCGGTCGTGTAATGACGAGTACTGCGGTACGCTGTTAATGCCGCACCCAACTCATCTTCCCAAGTGCGAGAATCGTTGTTCACACCCTTCTGGATCAATTCCTTAAGGGTCCGATTGAACCTCTCGGTATGTCCATTGGTTTGCGGATGGTAGGGACTCGATCTCCTATGATCGATACCGTGTTCACTCAATCGTTCTTCCAGAGAATTAGAACAAAATTCTTTGCCCTGATCTGTTATCAGGGACACCATGACGAGCAACGTATTCATTGAAGAATTTGTCCTCAACATTCTGCGATGTCTTAGCCGGAATCGGATATGCTTCTGCCCATGCAGAACAGTGATCGATTATCGTCATGATATACACATTACCTTTACTCGACTCTAATAGTGGACCGATCAAATCCATACCAATTATCTGACTCGGATAATTGGCCATGGGCATCTCATTGTACCTTGGTCGAGTGGTGACAGGTCGGTTGACCTGGCATGTCGTACACGTCTCCAGCATACGTACCACGTCTTTTCTTAAAGACGTCCACACAAAGGAATCTCTTACCATACCGATGGTCTTCTGCAGACCTTGGTGACTGGCTCTTTCATGAGCCATCCGGAGCACTTTCTCACGGAACAGGGTAGGTAACATGATTCGAGGGTACTCAGTGTCCAACGCTGAAGGCGTAATTAAAGAATATAACATGCCGTTTTTGACCATATACTCCTCCGGTGTGTTCTTTAATAACTCCGGATATTCCTTGGTCTGCTCAGCACACAATTCGTCGTAGGGAACGTCGAATACCTCCAGAGGGACATGCAGTAACGCACCCTCGTCCACATCCGGTATGACATAATCGCCCGTGTCTAATGTGGCGGCCTCCACTGGATGACGTAACCTGGACAACATGTCCGCTCGAATATTCTTCGAGCCTTGGATGTACTCTATCTTACATCCGTACTCGGCAATCAGCATGGCCCAGCGCTGCACTTTCGTGTTCTTCACTTCTCCCACAAACAAACTCTTTAGCGGTTTGTGGACAGTGTACACGGTGAACTGTGCACCAAATAGATACGGCCTAAGCTTCTTTAATGCATATATCACAGCATAAGCTTCCTTTTCTATTACAGGCCAATTTAGCTGACTGTCTTTAAGAGTAGAGCTCACGTACTGTATCACCCGTTCTATACCCTTGTCATCTACCTGTACCAATATCGCACCTATCGCATAACTAGACGCATCTGTATATAATTTATACGGGGCATTTAGATTCGGATATGTGAGAACCGTCTCACTACATACCAAGTTCTGTAATTTCTTAAATGCTTGCTGTTGCTCCTTACCCCAATCAAAACGTTTATACTTCTTAGTTAATTCTATCAAAGGCTTAGCAATTTCGGCATAGCCTTGCACACAAGAGCGGTAATAACCTGTAGCTCCAAGGAAACTTCTCACCTCTCCCACATCGCATGGTGGTGAGATCTCCCTTATGACCGTGACCTTCTGAGCCTGAGGAGCCACCCCTTGTGCGGAAATGCGATATCCTAACAAGTCCACGGACTTACTGGGTAAATCGCACTTCTTTTTCTTCACTTGCAAGTTATATTCTCGAATCCTACGCATGACCTTACGCAAATGCTGTTCATGCTCAGCCGGATTTCGGAAATATATGACTATGTCGTCGACAAAACAGGCAAATATTTTCCCATGAATTCTCGGAAAATATCGTTCATTGCCCTCTGAAATACGGCACCTGAGTTGCAAAAACTGAACGGCATCCGAACCCATTCAAACAAACCTTCACTGCAGATGAACGCTGTCTTCTCTATGTCTTGGCTGTCCATTGGTATTTGCCAATAGCCAGACTTCAAGCCCATAGTCGAAAAGATCGCCGCGCCTCGCATTGAATCAAAAATATCCGCTATATTCGGTAAGGGATAAGTATCTTTGCGACATACAGAATTCAACTTCCTGTAGTCAATACAGAACCTAGTGTCTCCATCCTTCTTCGGAACTAGAGTAATGGGTGACGCCCATGGTGATGACGATGGTCTTATCACACCCGCTGCCAGCATCTCAGCAACTTGATTTTTGACTACATATTGCTTGGCAAGCGGTAGACGGTAGGCTTTCTGCCTTATAGGAAATGCATCGCCTGTTGGTACCGTACATTTTACTTTGGGTATTAATCCTAAAGTATTTGGACGAGCCGTATCAAAGTTATCCTCAAAGTCCTCAAGGACTTTGTCGATATCTTTATATCCGGTCGTTTCTTTACAACTTGTATATACATATCTTGCTTGTTCCCTATAGGGATACCTAAAGGGATATACCTGACCAAACCATACTACAACTTTGGCCCGATAGTCAAGCTTTGCATTTCCCAAGTGCAAAGCATCCGCCCCAATCAAACATTCATGACGCATTCTCGCCACTACTGTACTTGGAATAGGCCGGGCGTTCTTGAATTTTATTTGGGTCTCCCCCAAATGTTCTATTGGGGAACCATTTACTGCTAAGAGCGTCTTCGCTCTTTTTAATGGCCTAGCATCTAACATGCTACGCCATATATCCTTTCGAATCAAGGATGTGCTAGCACCAGTATCCACTAAGGCATGCAAGTACTCACCTTGATCCGTGGGACCGTTTTTATCCAATTTCAGGCAGATTAGAAACTGTTCGGTCGTGATCTCACCAACGGTTCCCTCCGTCGTCGTTTGATGGACTCCTCCGTCCACTAACCACTTCGGCATAACTATTCCAGTGGATGAATCACTTCCGATACCGTAGGAATAACGGCCATTTTCATCCGTACCCTCACCGGTCAGTACAAATCCGTCTCGATCCTCGTACTCATCACGCTCGCGCATTCGATTGTTCATGTCCTTTCTTAGGCTTCTAGAACAGTCGCGGGGTGTGGTTCTTCGCTCCTGTCGGTCTTCGATTACGTCAATGTCTAAGTCTTCCGTGCGAGGACGTTTGACTGCTCTTTGGTTTTATGGACTCGATTGTTTTGTCCATGCGGGACCGTTTTGTGGGTTATCTCTGACCGAAAGTCCATATTGTGGGCAGTCTCTAACATAATGTCCCTCCTTGCCACAGCAGAAACATGTCAAGGTGTTAGCTCTCAACTTCTTAGTATAATATTTCCCAAATGTATAGCAATCCTGGGCCACATGCCCCTCTTTCCCATAGTTAAAACAAGTAATCGGAATTCGCTGTACCTGCTGCTTGGGCCGTGGGGTAGGCTTTCGATTAACCTTCACACTCGGTTGCACGGCCTGCCGACAATCACTTTTATAGTGCCCCGTCCGCCCACAGTTATAGCAGGTTATATGCTGCAGGTTTTTGCTCACTTCGGCTGGTCTTGGAGATGGTGGAGTATATTGTCTCGTTGGCGGAGATATGGTTTTCTTCTCCCGCTTCGCTTGCCTAGGTGCCGGTTTTGGAGTTTCCTCTTGTAGATCGTTGACCAGGCTACATAGCTGTTCAATCATCTTGCTCTGCTGAGCAATTTGTCGCTTTAAGGTCTTGACTACATGCCAAATCTCTTTCTCCTCGTCTGGTTCTAGCACATTTACCTCCATCTTTTCCTCATGGCGCTCATCATCAATTTTCATTGCCCTCAGCAGATCGTTGCAAGTTTCCTCTTCTTCTGCGATCTCGATTGCGTGGTTTAAGGTCGTAGCTCTCTTCCTGATTATCCTTTTGCTTAGACGGTGATCGGTTAGTGCCTTCAGATATATTCCCAATATAGTACGGCGATTATCATCGTTCGCTGTGGGGTAAGCCTTGCTGCTAAGCTCCTTGTACCTTCTATTGAAGGTGACGATTGTTTCATTGCGCCATTGTCGCACTCCTTCCAGATCATACTTGATACGTTCTCCTTCGTTTGCTGACACGAAGTTTAGCGTGATGTAGTCTCGAAATTCATCGAAGGAAACATCCTCTCTCACTTTTCCCACTAAGAACCTGTCGATGGCCCTCGACAAATGACCTCGGGCTGCCCGCGTTATGATGTAGGCTGGTATACCCTCAAGCCGTCCCTCATTTGCCACCCATGCTCGTCGGGTCTCGTCAAGGAACGTTCTCACCTCTTCCGGTACCACTCCGTCGCACAGTTGAATATGATAAATTGTCTCCCTTATTTCCCTCCGATATACTCACTCCGTCTCCCTCCTATTACTATTCTCGACTATGGCCCCCGCCATTGCCACCCCCATCGTCTGCATAGCAACTACAGTTTCAGGCCTTAACTCGGGTGCCGCTGGTCTATCTATGGGAGGTAGTTGCGGATCTGTCGGTCTGCGTGGGGTTGCCATCTTGGCTACCTATTGATAATGCAGGCAGATGATTACCCTCTGCAGTCGAGGTTGCTCAGGGCAGTGTATATCTGTAGTGATTTTTACAAGAGAGTTGTCGCGATATTCACGGTGTTGGGTTACTTTAGAACTTTCTGACTGCTTAGCCGCTTCTACAAATACTTGTACTCGGTCAGCAATGTCTTTTAATACCAGGATAGCTGGTCGGTCCGCTTGGGCCATATGGTATTACTCACTGTGTTCTCTTTAACTCTGGATCCTGGCAGGTGAAGCCACTGAAGATTTTCGGTCTCCGGTCCTCTCTAAGAATTTCTCTTTCATCTTCGGCAAGACTTATGTACGATTGCTGCGACAATCGGTCTTACCGAGGATAAAAGAGAGTGATACGAGCTCGCCTCGTCTGTAGATCTACTTGACGATATTTATTTTCGTATCCGGGCCTGATCTGACTGGACCACTAAGATTGGATGGTACGGCACGGTGTTTCTCCGTGTCCTCCAGAGTTAGATAATATATAACCCAAACTCGAGCCTTGTGATATATTTACAAGGTGATGCTTTTATTGACTATTCTAACTGTACACTACTAACGTGACTTTTACTGTCAACATGATAAATTAAATACTTTAATAAATTATTATAATACGAACTATTCAACCTATTCTATTTCTATGCTATACGGATTACTTTCGATCGCTGTCGATTTGCTATCCTATATAATGCTACCAGTTCTTGAGTAGTCCAATTTATTCCTCAAGAACTCTAACGATAACGAAGTACTGCTGGCTCCGGAATCCACGATGACAAGATTCTTGATAAAAGGCAAAGTGCCCCTTTTATACTATTCTCATTTTCTACCCTATCTTTGTTTGGTTTCTCTTCCCCAGAGTTTGATCGGATGCTCATTGTTTGTGACGTCATCCTGACTAATCAAACTCCGGGCTTCTCTTCTAGGGAGAGAACCTCGAACTCGGTCCAAGCGGTTTATTCTGGTTCTGATTTGATGCGACCTGTCAGCTAACTAACAACATTATGGTATCTGTTGTTGTAGCATGCCTTCCAATGATTGACATATAGTTGATATACAAATTTCGATTGTGTTGTTAATTCCTACAGGACACTACAATGCCTCTGTCCTGTCCCCTTGCCTACCTTGGATAAGCCTGTAGGAAACGAACGTTAATAAGCACATGAGCTGTATGATCTCATTGCCAGCTGGTGTTGTTGTACTTGCTTAAAGGAGTCGGAATGCCGACCGTCAACAACTAAATGTCAGTCTGTCACCTATATTCCTGTCGATTCCTACCGATTCTTTTCTCTTGAATATTTACTAAACTATTGGCCGAAACGACTGCTGAACATTATAAAAGTGTGTGCCGATCCCACAGCAACAACTTTCATCTTCAACTATTGACAGCTATCACCAACTCAGAACCGCCATTTCCATTTCATTCCTAGCTATTCTATCAAAATATTTCAGCTATAGTTTCGCACCAGTTTCTATCTGGTTTCTGCAAAACCGTTTTCATCAGCACTGGTCGATGTCAACCAGTGCAGCGTCCTAATGCGTACATGCCTGATGCCTATCCTGCTACTCAGTTCATTAGCTCACCTGGTATTTTCAAAGATAAATTTCACTGAGGTCTTACTCGTAAATATAAGACATCTCGCGGGGTCATGACTCCCACAAGACAATCCGATATCTACAATATGTTGACATTATATTATCATATAATTATAGGCCCTAGTCAGGGAGATAATGCCTCATCTTTGAGAGAAAACTGTCCGTCATCTCTGATATCAAATTTCTGAGCTAGGTATCGAGTTGATGAGCACCCTGCGGGATTAAAGAACATAGTGGCAGTGGGTACCCTCAAGCTAAAAGTATGCATTTTCCAATGTAAATGAAAAACACTTATATGAAAATCAACAAGCCATTTACATTACATTCAACACACAAACTAGATATTTTATTTTGGTACCAACATGGAAGAAATATTACACGTCCGCCAAATAACTAATCTGAGAAAGATAAACAAGAAACACCTATTTTTGTAAACACAATGTCTGATTTTCAACAGTATTATAATATTATTCCTGAATGTCGCAAAATGTAATAAAGTGAAATAACGCAACCATCGTTATCGATCATTAGCAGATGCGCAATAATTAATATTCATTTTAAACGATGTTGTTAATAAGGATCATAACTACGGCCAAGCATATAGATATATACCGTAAACACCTTAAGTCAGAAAATGTGTCCAGTCAATAATAATGCTCACCATGCACGGATTATGGATCTGATAGGAAATAAACCTAGTTATGTTTAATATTAAATTTTAAAAGAATGAGTAATTAATTCAAATAACCTCAAATTTTAATATGCGTAAAATATAATGTTGATAAAAAAAGATTTGTTTATATACCAGTATTAGACTATAAGTGAATCACTAATTTATGTATCAATTATTACGAACAGAATTACCATAAATAATAATACATATAAAACACGACTATTCGTTTTATGACTAATAATAATAATAATAATAATAATAATAATAATAATAATAATAATAATAATAGTACACTTATATGGCGCAAAACTCCACGGGAAATGCGTGCTCTATGCACTTACAAAACGACGAAAAACGTAAATTTTAAGTTAACTGTTTTGATGACATTGGCTATGACTAGTGCAAGAAATGCTCTTATCTATAGATGAAACATTTCTCCCTAGTGGACCTTTCCAGTTTATCCATCCATCATATGACGTCATAATCAACTACGTGACGTGCAGGATGACGTCATAATCAAACAAGCATTCTGTAAGTATTGCTTTGCAATACATGTCCCCTACCTGGTGATATAAATCTTTAGAGATTGACAGTCAAAAATTTCATTAAAAAATAACAAAAGCAGCTGAAGCTCGAACTTGATCTGTAACTGCTCATAACATAGCAATAAGCCAAGTATTAGTTATATATGGAGAAGGAGAAGGAAAAAGTCTTGAAAGCTCATATATTTGTGTTTCATAAGTCGAAAGGGGACATAACTCCATCAAAAAATGACGCAAACGCCTGAAACCCGAACTTGGTCTGTAGTTTCTCATAATAAAGTAATGTACCAATTCTCAGTTGAATATCTTGAAAGACTGCGAGAAAAAGGTCGGAAAACTAATATTTTTCGTATTTCATAGATCGAAAGGGAGCATAACTCCATCACAAATGTATGCATACGCCTGAAACTCGAACTTGGTCTGTAACTTCTCATAACAAAGCAATGTAGCCATTCTCAGTATAATATCTTGAAAGACTGCGAAAGAAAGTGCGGAAAACTAATATTTTTCGTATTGCATAAGTCGAAAGGGGGCATAACTCCATGAAAAATTGACGAAAATGCCTGAAACTCGAACTTGCTCTGTAACTCCTTACACTAAAGCGATGCACCGATTTTCGCTTAAATACCTTGAAGGAGTAGCAATTCTCGGTATAATATCTTGAAAGACTGCGAAAAAAGTGCAGAAAACTTATATTTTTCGTATTGCATAAGTCGAAAGGGGGCATAATTCCATAAAAAATTCACGTAAATGTCTGAAACTCGAACTTTCTCTGTAACTCCTTATACTAAAGCGATGCACAGATTTTCGCTTAAATATCTTGAAGGAGTGCGAAAAAAGGTGCGGAAAGTTGATATTTTTCGTATTTCTGAAGTCGAAAGGGGGCATAACTCCATCAAAGATTTACGCATATGCCTGAAACTCCAACTTGGTCTGTAACTTCTCATAACAAAGCAATGTAGCAATTCTCAGTATAATATCTTGAAAGACTGTGGGAAAAAGTGCGGAAAAATTATATATTTTGTATTTCATAGTCGAAAGGGGGCATAACTCCATGAAAAATTTACGAAAATGTCTGAAACTCGAACTTTCTCTATCATCCCTTATGCTAAAGCGATGGAACTGATTTTTCCTTAAATATCTTGAAGGAGTGCGAAAAAAAATGTGCAGAAAGCTGATATTTTTCATATTTCCTAAGTCGAAAGGGGGCATAACTCCATCAAAAATTTACGCATACACCTGAAACTCGAACTTGGTCTGTAACTTCTCATAAAAAAGCTATCGCCCTATAGGTGGGGCTTAAAATACACCTTCCGTATCCTCTGCGTGTCGTAAGAGGCGACTAAAGGAGGTAAGGGTGAGGTAACCCTGACAGAAACCTCGAGTGCTGAAGACGGAGGTTCCAGGCCGCACGGCGCACTCTAATAAACCATGGATCCACGCACTTAACGCTTATGATCATGTCGATAGTCACTTACAGGACTGGCGGTATGATCAGCGAACGAAAAGAAGAAGAAGATAAAAAAACTATGTAGCAATTTTCAGTATAATATCTTGAAAGACTGCGAAAAAAGGTGCGGAAAACTAATATTTTACGTATTGCATAAGACGAAAGGGGGCATAACTCCATGAAAGATTGACGAAAATGTCTGAAACTCGAACTTGCTCTGTAACTCCTTATACTAAAGCGATGCACCGATTTTCGCTTAAATATCTTGAAGGAGTGCGAAAAAAAGCGCGGTAAGCTGATATTTTTCGTATTTCTTAACTAGAAATGGGGCATAACTCCATCAAAAATTGACGAATACGTAGACGCCTGAAACTCGAACTTGGTCTGTAACTTCTCATAACAAAGCAATAAACCAATTCTCAGCTGAATAGCTTGAAGGACTGCGAAAAAAAGTGCGGGAAACCAACTGCTACAGACGGACGGACAGACGGAGTGCAAACCTATAGTTCCCCCCCCCCCCCCAACCCCACCCGGTTTTACCGGTAGGGGACTAATAAGGCATGAATGACTCGATTTAGTCTGTCTTAAACGCTTAATAGTCCGACACGTACGAATTGAATGTCCTATTATTTAATAAACATTCGATCGAATATTTTTAAACTAATTTTACTGGGCGCTTTTGCAGCCTATGGCGGCAAGAGCACCCAGTCAAATTAGTTTCAAAATATTCAACAGGTTACCGGTATAGTTTTCTGGAAATTGATAGTCAGGGAGTTCAGAGATCGATCGAACCCAAGACGAGCGAGATGTGGGTGGAGCTTAGCTAGAGATGTGCGGGTCATAGCTAAAACCGGAAAGGTCAATTACAGAGACCAAATTTTATGGCTGATTTCAATGTGCTCGTTTGATTCGTGATAGATTAATAGCAATACTTTTTTACTTTTTAAATAGCGGAGATTTGTCATCTGTTTTCATAAACAGTTTCGAGTTGTGGCTCTCTAGACTGCGCGACTCACTTCTTCTTCTTCTTTTCGTTCGCTGATCATACCGCCAGTCCTGTAAGTGACTATCAACATGATCATTTAAGCGTTAAGTGCGTGGATCCATGGTTTATTAGAGTGCGCCGTGCGGCCTGGAACCTCCGTCTTCAGCACTCGAGGTTTCTGTCAGGGTTACCTCACCATTACCTCCTTTAGTCGCCTTGTACGACACGCTGAGGATACGGAAGGTGTATTCTAATCCCCACCTACAGCGCGACTCACTCATTTCCGTGGGTGTGTATCAGGTTTACCCTCGTCTGTCCCTCATCATCTTAGCGAGTACTAGCATCAGTAAAGTCATACACACCATTCACCTACAATGTTGGCAAATCGGGGGTTGTTGGGTTTAAACTTGAGAATTTTCTGGATGCGTCTTTTGTCACTGTTGGCAAATGCCATTGTATCTCTAAGAGATATAATGTTGATAATGACAGCTGAGTGGTTAGAGATAGTAGTTATAATTTCAGGCTCAACCTTTACTAGCATAGCTCTCAGGAAATCAAGCATGCCACGCTACCGCTTTGCATATCAGCGGTGAAGTCATGGGTTGATCTGGTCAATTTCCGTACATTGGAAAACGGCACTTCCTAAAACGCAATGCACTTGTGTATCGGCAGATATATAGAGAATCTGGAACGAGGTCACTTTTCATATCACTATTATGGACCGAGTGGAACATTATCAATTTGCACGAGCTTTAGCGAGTGCAAAATTGAGAATTTTCAACGAGGTTCATAATAGTGATATGAAAAGTGACCGAGTTTGAGATTGTATTTATCATATAAACTGTAATTTTGAAATATTTGCAAATAGTTGCTTATGTGACTTTTATCTGATTTCTCATTGTTGATTTTTGTGAAATCGATACCACAAAATCTGGCGATGTTAGCTGTTAAATTGTATTTTAACTGGTCATTGAAAACTATAGCCACGGCCATCAATCGTTACTTCGCTTCCGACTGATAAACTGTCAAATGATGGCATTTTGCGATGACGTTTCATGAATGACAAATCGTAGTAAACAAATCGTAGTAAAACAGTACCGCGTAGTAATCCCTACACGTCAAGCGCACATCAATCGATGTTTTAATTGGTCGATTTAAATGGGTTGCGCACCCAACAGCCAATGAAGATACACCGTTGAACATGGCACGTGTGCTCATATCGAAAAATATGGAACGGGCTAGAAGGCTTGTTTATATGATAAATTTTGATATGGGTTTGTTTCCTGGATGTGTGTAACCTCTGTGAAGTGGCTAGCCAACGTGTTGGCCTTCAACTCAAATCCATAAATTATACGTACAGTACAGTCTTTGAAGTTGATTTTCAACACCCTGAATGTAACTATACACTACAGAATGAATTCAATGAAAAAATGACTAAGAGTACAGAATCTGTTTCCTTTTCAGCCCTTCATATTAATACTCGCTCTATTTTAAAGAATTATGATAAACTAAGTAATTTCCTAGATTCTAGTATTCATGAATTTAGGATTGCAGGGATTACTGAGACACGGCTAAAGCCGGACTCTCCACTCAACTTAATTAATATGCAAAACTATAAATTCTAGAGAAGTTCAGGCCTATTAAACCTGGAGGTGGTGTAGGCATCTATATAAAGAACAACATATAGTATATTATGAGGGAAGATTTGTCAACAACTGAAGAATTCATTGAAACAATATTTATTGAAATTCCCGTGGAAAAAATCAAAGAATAAAATTATCTGTGTCACATACTGACCTCCTGCAAGTGACAATGATAAATTTATTAAAACCCTAGAAAATATTTTTAAAACAATTCAAAATGAAGATAAAGCAGCCTATATATTGGGAGATTTTAACATTGATTTATTGAAACAAAATAATTTCTATACCCAGGATTTTTTAACTTACTAAAAACATTTGGTTTCTATCCATTTATATCAAAACCAACAAGAATCACTGAGTTCACAGCTACTGTTATTGACATTTTCTCGAATGCCTCTGTAAGCACCAAGAACCAAGCAGGTATTTTCGTTGTGGACATTTCAGACCATCTACCTATTTATTATATGGAGAAAGAAAAAATAAGACAAAAATCATTCATAAAGGAAGAAATAACATGCAGAGATTTTAGAAATGATAACATAGAAAAATTTAAAATGAATATGGCAAATATAAACTGGAATCAGATAATAGAGTGCCAGACATGTGAAGATGCCTTCAACGCATTCTATACTCTTTGCACTAACATTTATGAATCAAGCTTTCCACTAAAAAAACTAAAACAGTTTAAACAAAACCCTACTAAACCCTGGTTAACAACAGGATTGATAGCTGCCTGTCATAAGAAGAATAAGATGTATTTGAATTTTATAAAATTTCCAACAAGAAATAATGATGCACAATTTAAAAAGTACAGAAACAGATTAAATCAGATAATCAGGACGGCAAAGATAAACTATTATCATTATAAATTTGAAGAGCAAAAGAACAATATAAAAGAAACATGGAAATTAATAAAAACACTATTGAATAAACAAAAAAGCAGTTCAGAAATATCCCGGTTCATTTATAATAATACAATTATAACTGACTAAAAAGAAGTTGCGGATAAATTTAATGAATACTTTATAAATATTGGGCCTAATTTACCTTAAAAAATACAGACCAGCCCTGGAATAAATGTGCAAGACTATCTGACAGGCGACTACCAATCCTCAATGTTCCTGACCCTTACTGACAATGAAGAAATTTACAAAATCTTAATGAAGATTAACCCAACTAAGAGTGCCGGCATTGATAACTTTAAATGGAAAATCTTTAAAAACTGTGCTAGAGAAATACTAACTCCACTGAATCACATCTGCAATCTATCATTTTCACAGGGTATATTTCCATCCCGATTAAAAACTGCATGCGTAGCACCTATATTCAAAGCTAAAGACCCATCTGATTTTACTAACTATAGGCCAGTCTCAGTACTTCCGCTTTTCTCTAAACTTCTGGAAAGATTATACTACAATAGAACTATAAAATATCTTAATAAAAACTCTATAATCTATGAATCCCAGTACGGCTTCAGAGAAAAACACTCTACCATGCTTGCCATTGTGGATATGCTTGAAAAAAATAACGACATCCCTTGAGAGAAATGAACACACTCTAGGTGTATTCTTGGACCTCTCCAAAGCATTCGATACTATTGATCATGAAATATTACTTAAAAAACTAGCCCACTATGGAATTAGGGCCATTGCATTAAATTGGATATATAGCTATTTAACTAACAGAACACAATGTGTAAAATTCAGTGCGGCCATGTCAGGAGACAGGAAATTAGTATGTGGCGTTCCACAAGGATCAATTCTTGGACCTCTGTTGTTTTTACTATACATGAATGACCTACCCAAAGCATGTAATCACCTCTCACTAATATTGTTTGCGGATGATACCAATGCCTTTTGTAGTCACAAGGACATAGACACTGTATGTACAAGTATGTAAATAAAGAAATGAAAAAAAATCATAGACTGGTTTAAAGTGAATAAATTCTCTCTGAATGTCGATAAAACTAACTATATACTTTTCACAAAATCTAAGAATTTAAAACAAATAGCTCTCCCCAAAATGCATGTAAATAATCAAGAAATTCACGAAGCACAATATGTCAAATTTTTCGGCGTCTATCTGGATAAAAGCTTAACCTGGCAGAAGCATATAGAAATAGTGAGATCCAAGGTAGCAGAGAACATCGGTATCATGCGCAGACTTAAGCCAGACTTAAGCCATATCTTCCCCCTAATATTCTAAAAACTCTATATTGTACACTGATCCTTCCACATATCACATATTGCAATGTAATATGGACTAACACGCATAAAGCTAAACTAGCACATCTAAAATCACTACAAAAGCAGGCAATCAAATTATTCGCACAGCCAGTCTTTAAAACCGAAAAAATGCTAAAACTTGAAGACATTGGAGCTGTCCAACTATACACTATCTTAATGGACTACCATAATGGCAATCTACCCTCCTCATTATCAAACCTTTTTAGGAACAACTCCGATATACACTCGCACAACACACGAACTAAGAATAACTTACACCAAACCTATTACAGAACAATGACAGCTACACAAAGACCATCCCACCAAGCAATACAACTCTGGAACAACACAGATATAGATAAACGCACACAAATTCTTACACAAAGCTCTTTTAAACAAAATATTAAAAAAATAATCTTAGAAAGATATTAAAAATCCAAACCAATGACATGAATGCAGAAGTCACCACCATGGCAGTACAAAAACAAGTATGTACCCAGTTGCCAGGATAACATCTAGAATGTAAAATACACATCTGCAATAATAATAATGCATCCGTAATTGTTTATGTGGATGATGCAGTTGTGTATAATAATAATAATAATAATAATAATAATAATAATAATAATAATAATAATAATAATAATAATAATGCTGCACCAAGAAATGTTGATACAAATTAGGCCGTAATATTATATATGACAATAATAATAATAATAATAATAATAATAATAATAATAATAATAATAATAATAATAATAATAATAATAATAATATTGTAAACAAGATATGCATGTGTTTTCCCCATTCCCGTGTGTGTGTGTGTGTGTGTGTGTGTGTGTGTGTGTGTGTGTGTGTGTGTGTGTGCGTGTGCGTGTGCGTGTGCGTGCGTGTGTGTTAATTGTCTATTGTCTTAAATGTATACATGTAAATATTATATTATCTTCACCCATGATCCAACTATTACTGAATTATATGTTTATTATATGTTAAATGTAAGGGGTCCACCGCTGTATAGGCTCAGCCTTTAGTGGACTGCCTGTTGTGTAAATGTAAAACCTATGTGTTATATGAAAATAAATAATTTTGAATCTTGAATCTTGAATCTTGAAGTCTGTAGACATGTTCTTGCAGTAGCACGAACCGTAGACGTTGGCTCTTCAGTGAGAAAGTAAGACCTCAGGGGAAAAGAAGCGGGTGGTATGTTCAAGCTCTTCTTCACAGAAGAGGTATGTTTATAGAAATGTCCCACCCGTATAGGTGTATAGTTCGCGTTGGAGATCTCTTCCATAGACTGGTATGTAAGATGCGTAGTATTTTGGTTCTTCCGTGTTTTTAAATTTTTGAAATTTCTTGTGTAATTTGAGAGTTTTTGCCCTCTTTATTTCACAGTTGAATTGTACTTGGCGTGGAATATATTATCTTGGCATGGTTTCGTTGGTGTGTATACTGTCGTGTTTGCTGCTAATAATGTGCCCAAACTTGTTATAAATTCATAATACGTCGTCTTCATATAAAAGCTTGTATAATGTTATATATTTCGAATATTGCCACCAGGTGTTACGTGTCGCTTTTTTCCGCTTACCTGTATATTTTGGAAGTAAAGTTAATACGCTCGCTTCTTCCACCTATAGTCACATATAATATTAGATGTGAAATTGTATACCTTTAACTACTTTCAATTCATGTAATACAGCTTTTTATTTGACCACAAGCAATGTGGACAATGCAGTGCATAGCCGAACTGAATCCATCCTTCTGACACCAATGATAAAGCAAGAGTCTTGATTCCGATATTCTGACACAATTGATGGATCAAACCTCTCACTCATGTAGATGACGGTCATAATCAATTACGTCACATGTAGACTGATGCCACAATCAAAATACGTAAAGAAGGACGTATCTAAGTCCACCCTCAACGCATAATAGTGCGTCAAGTTTACGAATTGTATGTCTTTACAACTTAATAAGCATTATTTTGAATATTTTGAAACTCATTTGGCTGGGTGTTGTTCGGCCTCCTGTAAAATTAGTTTCAAAATGTTCAACAGCACATCTGCATAGTGGCCATGATATTGGGATTCTGGGAATTCAGGATTCGATCGATCTCAACTCGCGCAAAGTGTGGGTGGAGCTTAGCTGGAAATGGGCCGGGCACAACTAAAAGTGGATTCATCCATTTGAACGGTGAATCCAGTTTTATCTAAGCTCCGCCCACTTTATAAGTACAGATAGGCTTTCGGCAATAAAACAGGAATTAAACATCATATTTACTCGACAATGCAATCTGTTAGTGTGGTACCAAATGGTTCATGTTTCTAACGTAATTTGATTGTGATAGCACTTTTATTTAACAAGTGGTGTATGTTAATCTTTAACTGTGACGTCAGCTGAAACGCATGCGGAGTGATATATCGCGTTCATGTATTAAATACCATGTATCAAAATATAATAAAAGTATATCAAAAAATGATCTTATTAATTAATTCTTCTTAAATTTGTGATAATGTGTAATCGGAAGGGAAGGCGTCCATATTTTTGTACAGTCATCGGTGACTGATTGATAAAAGTGGACCTTTGCACTGTATCCATCCACCCATCCATCCATCATATGACGTTATAATCAACTAAGTGACATATATAATGATATTACCATTGAGCTATATACTAACTAGATTGGCCACAGAAGGACAAATCGCGTGACAAAATCGTCCAACAGCTAACCTACAGCGCCTTTATGATGTCACATGACGTCATTGACATAATGACGTCATCGTTTACGTCACAATATACATCTCGCAATATCTCGCATAGATTTGTGTGGTATTTTCCCGTATGACTGGTGATGAATGCGTAATTGTTAGAGGGGCGGTATAGCTGACAGACACTTTCCTGGTGTACATCTACGGATGCTGATATCGTCAGTGTCCCTGCGCCGATTTTAATGACTCAGGTATCTGGAAATAGCTGCTGATTAGCTACATCGTTTGGTACTATGGACGTTAGGATTCCTCAAATAGTTTTTTACAAAAATATAAGAATAAAGCTAACAGATATAAGAACGACGTGCAAGATAGCTTTTTACCTTGTCACAAGGGAGATAATCGTCGACAGGCTCCCGACTGCCTGTCTTGAGGTACGGTGTCCAGAATTAACTCCCGTGAGCAGTGAAACGCTATCTTGAACAATAGGCGAACAGTCTGAGCGTACAAATTGCCAAAGCATTTAATGCTCTATCATTTGGCCCACGTTCACAAAATATTGTCATCCAGATAGATAGCCTAAACAAAGCTAAGGGTGATATTACATGATAGGTTTCTGGAGCATGGGTTTGCACATCTTAACCCATTAATTATCAAGCAAGTAAAATTTAACTCTCCTGTGATCTTGAGGAGTGTCCATTTGCAGGCTAAGAGGCCATTCTTGAAAAATTTACCACATGAACGACTGGCTAGATAAAAGAGGCAGTTATTCCAGTGGTAAATTTTCAATAAGTAGTCGTCTATTAGATTGCAAATGGAAAAAAATATTGGCAAAACTTTGATTAATGGTCAAGTCATATGAAGACGGCATCTGCAGTGGTCACAAGATGTATCCAATTGAGTTGTTATACCCTGGCACAGACTACCTATAGCCTTGTGATCCTGAACACTTGATCCATGGACAAATAATTGCTGTTAAACATATCCAGAGCCAACAATCGGACATCAATGACGAATTTCAAATCAGTTTTTCAGCTAAGAAAGTCTGACACAGAAAAGACATCTTGGGCATCAGATCATATTAACCTGTCAGATTGCAAATACATTCTGGACATTTTTTCCATTAAGCACAGATTTCTTAGCTCAACACGGTCTTATGAAGTCCATCTCAGAATTTTACTCTGTCAATGACTGCCCTAGCAGAATATAAACACAAATGACCTCTTAACTATTTTATCTTTGCCCATCAGTTAAAATTATTCACAGCTTAAAGATGCATCGTCACACAAAGTATGCTTTAAAATAAGATTGTTTAAATCGAATAATTTTAAAGGCTTAAATTGTGTACCTCAAAGTAATGAGCCGAAATAAGTCTTCGCATATGATGATTTCATTCCATATAAATTATTTTTTTTAAATTGGTTGTTAAGTTGAATTAGGGGCTCATGTCGCTAATTCAGTTTCACAGCTTAAAGATTTTAATTAATTTATTCGTAATGAAATTATTGAATGCTAAGAAGCTCACTGCGTTCGCTATTAATAGATAGAAATAGGACATTTTGATTCATGTGACAATAAATTTAAGAAAAATTGCATTTTTTGCATGGGCCTTTACAGGGAAAATTGGCATAGTCTAACAACTATTTAAACTCTATAGCTGGTGGTGAATACGTGTACCATACCACATAGTTTGTATGAGTTATATGGAGTCAAGTTCTATGCCTAGTAGGCTCTCAACTTGGACAGAGCATGGGTCCTGCGCCTAGCTATATTGATTGTAATTAATTATCTATACTGTATGTTGTTAGTATGGATGAGGCATGGGTTCTGTGCATGTTCAACGAATAAGACTAGGATATGTTCTGTATACTATTAATGTATGTTGTTATTATGGATGGGGCATGGGTTCTGTGCCTGTCTAGACAATACCTTAGGGCATGTTCTGTGGCAATTATTATTCTATTTTGCAATTGTGGATGAGGCATGGGTTCTGTGCCTGTCTATTGAGTGTAATCTAACTATCTACTGTAATTTGATACTAGGGACGGGGCATGGGTTCTGTGCCTGTCCAACTAATATATTAGGATATATAGAGAGATGGGGCACGGGTTCAGTGCCTATCACAAAAATATAAATTTGATACATACTGGCCTAGTGTCTAATATATATATATATATATATATATATATATATATATATATATATATATATATATATATATATATATATATATATATATTCTAGTCAAGCAGCCTAGCGCTATCTCCGGATCACCGGTAGCTTGCGGAAGTTATACATGTGTGCACTATAATATGTACAATAGTTTGTATAGGGTCGTCTGTAGACCAGTTGTATATATCTGTCTTGTTAAAGGAAATCTGTACAGTTATATTTGCGTATATGTATAACCAACCGTTCTGACATGGAGCAGAACATAAAGGTATTACCTGCGTTCTGTAATATTTTTAACTTTAACTTTAACTATCACAGATGCTACATTAAGTAGGTGATGCTTTATACTTTAAGCTACATGGGATGAAATGTATAACTTCTCAACCTTAAGGGTTGTTAGAGTACCATTTATGTCATTTCAGTCAGTCACGGAAACACATTACGTGTCTCTATTAGGCGCTGTAGATCTTTTCATGTACCTGGAATTTCTTAACTCTAACTATTTTCCGACTAATTCGCATCTCCTCTGTTATGATAAACAAACAGCTAATCGTTTAGATGTGTATATTATGAATTTTACCTCTTGAAGACGTTCAGTTGGATTCTAGCGAAAACGTAACTATCCAACAGGAGGATTCCCACACAACTATCACGTTTCCAACAGCTGCTGACATGCGCACTGTCCAATCTATGGATATCTATAGGTATTACAATCAATTACGTCGTTATGACGTCATGAATGACGTAGAAAAGTGCGTCACGAACGCATAGTTGAAGGCGGACTCCGCGGTGTTGTACGCATTGTATGTCTTTACTATTTAATAAATGCCCTGTTGAATCATTTGAAATTAATTTTGACTGGAAGCTGTTGCTGCCATAGGGAGCAACAGCACCCAGTCAAATTAGAGACAAAATAATATTCAACAACTTAACTGCATAGTTTTCAGGAAATTGATAGTCAGGAAATTCATGGATCGATCAATCCCAATACGGCGAAGTGTGGGTGGAGCTTAGCTAGTGAATGGCGGGGCAAGGCTAAAACTGAGAAGGTCCATTGAACAAGACATTCAAAGACGCACGCACGCACGCACGCGCGCACGCTTATCAGCTTATAATATATATATATATATATATATATATATATATATATATATATATATATATATATATATATATATATATATATATATATATATATATATATATATATATATATATATATATATATATATATATATATATATATATATATATATATATATATATATATATATATATATATATATATTAGTGGGTAACGCACACTCACCCTCGCACGCTTATCAGCCAATGCAAACACATAACGCTAGAATAAGATTGGCTTAGCACAATCAGTCAAGTTCAAGTATGACGTATATGTAAAGTAGTCAGTCTTGCAACTGCTACGAGATTCTGATGCAACCACATAACATTTGCTTAAGATTAAATTACGAATGTGGTATCATTTCTAAATCCAGGACCATACCACCAGTGACTAGGCAATCCTTGTACTTGCGAAACAGATTATGTGACATTTGTCTGATGGCTAAGGCTAAGGCTAAGACAAGGTTTTTCTTGGAAAATTACACATTGGCTGAGTATAGGCAGCTAGTCTGGTAGGTACTAGTCCGAGTTCTCTGTCTCCACCCTATGCCGATTCTGATATGCATGTCTCACCCCGTATATCAGAACTCGGACTACGTACGTAGTGGAGTTACAAAGGTAGCGACAAGTTGACATGGTAACCCCTCTGTAGTTACTATAGGCAGCCTGTGGAAGTTGGAGGGTAGCTCGAGTGCCTAATCTACCCACATTTGAGTAGCTACCAGGGAAAGCATGCGCAACATAATACAAATGAATTTAAAACACGAAACAAAAGTTAGGCCTATATTTATATATAAATAACAAACGCGTCTAAATGTGATGATAATATGAAACATGGGCCTGAAAGAGGGAAAACAAAACAAATACACTACAACCTGTACATAGCAAACTGCTTATAATGGACCATTTATAAGTGAACAATATAGCATATTAGATCACCTTAAAATATAAGTCAGTGGATATAGGAAAATGGATAGATGATATTCATATAACCCGTTGAAACCTGAAGTTCCAGAATCGCAATATCAAGATTAGTATAAAGATAAAATGTTGAATATTTTGAAATTAATTTGACTGGTCAAACTAGTCTCAACATTTTCAACCGGCCATTTCTTATATCGTATATCATTTTCCGAGTCGTCATTATGATTCAACGAGTTAATACAGACGAGAGAGAGAGAGAGAGAGAGAGAGAGAGAGAGAGAGAGAGAGAGAGAGAGAGGTTTTACACAATCATTAGTATACGGTAACTATGCACCATGTGACCATTATATTACATATGGTTATCGATTGTCTCAAACATTTTATACGCTAATATTTCTTTGACAGACCAGGCAGGCAGGTATGCAGGCAGACAAGGGCGCAGGCAGACAGACAGACATACAGACCGACTGACCGACCGACAGGCAGGCAGACAAGGCAGGCAGACAGACACCGGCCTTCTCTGGTGTAAGTAACTAATGTTTATTAGCACTGAAGCGGCGCATATATTTTTTATAGCTCGCAATACGAAAGCAGAAAAACGTCGAGAGAGCAATAATAGATCCCTACATAGATCTCTCTAAGGCTACTGTAATAATTCACATAATAAAACATTCCTCCAGGCTTCCACAAGTGTAAGTGTTCATTGATTGAAATAGTCATAAAAAGGCTATATGCAAATTTCAGAGAACGCGATTAACATAAACCAACCATGCGTGACCGGACTGAGTAACGATTGACAATCATTTTACAAATGATCGCAGATACTCAGCGAATAATGACCTTAAACGTCGTGTATATAAGGTGTCCTTCCGTATGCCAATGTAACAGTCATTTAGCTATGACTACGCGCATATGGTAGTGATTAAATAGGCATATATCACTCATTTAATTAATTAGATGAGAAAGACCTGCATATGCGCAATATACGAAACCGTTACTAGCCATGATCACACGTACTAGAGAATACCGAGTCTTACATACCTATCAGTTCTCTGACTTTGACCGTTATCAGTTTGACCGCAAAAGCAGTACAGTTCGTGAGGACCTCAACCCCCACCCCCGATGTTTGGTGAATAGCTTCAATGGGTCCCTAATTATCTCGGCGCGCACGAGCTAGCACGCACGCTGGCACGGAACTGCAAACAGGCATGGTTTTTACAACAGTATCACGACATTTCGTGACCAGGCAATACAATAAGAATCATTTTTATAGACCTCTAGAAGAAATAAAAACATTTCGTGACAAACAGGAAGGTGCCCCCTCAAAATGCAGGTGAACAAACATAATGTCTCGATTAAAAGAAAACCTGGTCAGATATTTTCCATTATACTACTCAGATAGTTAATGTGCATAAGCAAGTCAAAATGAAAAATACCCAATTTTTGTCTGCCAATTTCCAAGTTATTTGAAGGCAAAAATCGTTAAATGCAGTATCGAACATACCTGTACCCAAGAGATAGTCTGATATCTATTATTAGTGACCTCATAGGATAGAGGTCTATAGATCGCGAGACACGCGGATGAAATAGGAATCCCTCGTGACATGTGAGAGAAATAGAAATTAAGAAATAAATATCGTTAGCGATGTATAAAATTGGCCATTGATGCGTAAAATAAATCGAAGTTTCTAACCAGTAGACCTAATTAATAACGTAAATCATAGCAGGTCGTTGTGTATACGCGTATAAAAAGTAATAATCGTCAATGCATGTCATTACTGTTCACGTGCTGACAACATAGGAACCGTTTGTGAGCGTAAACTACAAGTTTAGCCTAACCTTAACCATAGTACAACTCTGATGTCAAAATTTTATGATTTTAGATTAAAATAAAAGATGAACTGGTGTTCATTTTTCAACATATTTTGTGGAAGATGTTGCTGTCTATGACAGCAACATCTTCCACCAAATTTGTTTTAAAATGTAGATCAGTTTCTTTGCTTTTAATACATTAAACACAGAATATTAACATCAGAGTGGTAAGTGTTAAGACAAAAAGGAGTACAAATTGCGAGGTCCTTGACACACAAAATGGATAGAAACCATATGCTATATACAGCATTGAGAGTATATTGTACTCTATGACAGCTGTCTAACACGGATATTAACAAATTGCATAAATAATCCCCGTTTTCTGAATTCTGATAGAGATAAATGACGATAGGCAAAAAGAGCATGCCCTCATCAACTGACATTGAAAATATGAATTACAATCTTCCAGCGTTCGCTATGGGTCATTAGTCACTCTATTTTATCTAGCAATTAGTTTATGCATTGAAACTATACCATTAACGATAGAGAGTGGCTTAATCCTTTAACATCCATATCAGCCAAAAATGGCTTCTGAAGTGGTTTTGAGAAATGTCCATTTACATACCAAGGGACGACAAGTTTTGAAAATTTACCACTGCAATGACTGGCTCGATATTCGACCCAGTCATTCCAGTGCTAAATTTTCAAAGATAGTCTTCTCTTGGTCCGCAAATGGACATTTTCACCCGAGAAAGTTTAAATTTTCTTAAACAAATTCAAGGGTTAAAGGGTTATTACAAGTTAATAGAGGGTACATTTCTAGCTATGCCCCGCCCATTTCTAGCTATGCCCCGCCCATTTCTAGCTTAACTCTGCCCACTTTCCAGAATTTTGATTTCGGGTTAACTATACAGTAACGCCGACGAATATTGTGACAATAATTTGACTGGGATCTGTTGCAGCAACACATCACAGTCTAATTAGTTTCAAACTATTACACAGAGTAGGCCTATCTATTAAATTGTAACTTCGCCGAGGACGTGCAATAGACCTTTCAAGTTTTAGCTATGCCCCGCCCACCTCTAGCTATATTGGGATTGATTGATCCCCGAATGCCCTGACTATCAATTTCTTGAAAACTATACAGGTAAGTCGTTGAATATTGTGTAACTAATTTGACAGGGTGCTGTTGCTGGAAAGCACCCAGTGAAATTAGTTTCAAAATTTTCAACAGGATATTTATTAAATTGTAAAGACACAATTCGTACAACAACGTAGCCCATCTTCAATTATGCGTTCTTGACGTACTTATCTACGTCATTCATGACGTCATAATGACGTTATTGATTGTGATGTCATTCTACACGTCACGTAGTTGATTATGACGGCATATGATGGATGGCTACTGTGGAAAGTCTATTCAGAATGTTCCTGTCAAGTCTCGGATCTTTGCAACTTCCGTGTTGGACCTTCGTCAATTGATTGTGACGTCTGCTAACAAGTGACGTATTCTGTTCATGACATCAACTAGCCTACTTGAGACACAGATCGGATCCTCCATTGACATATCAAAATGCTTTTGGATCGCACGATAGCGGGGAGTTTAAGGCAGGTGATACGACCACAGGTGGCAAGCAGCCGCCATTTTGTCCATGCGCAGCCGGAAATCTCCGGAGCAATGGTGACTATAAAGTTAACGCATCGTCGATAACGTAGCGGCGAGTACAAGACCCGCGGATAATAGCAGAGATCCGCGCGCGAGAGTCTGCGAAATTGCACCGTCACAGATATCATCAAAATCACAATCATCTGCGAAATTCTCTATGTCACCAAGAAGAGTCTTAATAGGGCACAGAGATGACTGACAGGGCGGGATAACTTGTTCCTGTTCATTCAATAACACCTTCAGACTTAGCTCGTCTCCACAGCGGTACAAAACTATAGCAACGTTCGACCCAAGGGGATTCACTCGGGACATCCGCCACTTCCGGCCTGCCACGTTTTCGTCCATATCCGACAAAGAGTCACTTTCCAAATCTTCGTCATCAGGAAATAAGCCGAGTTTTGAGATGAATGGCAAGATGGCGTCCGCGGCGGCAAAGTAAAACACACCTCGAGGCATACTACTGATAGCGGACGGGTTGCTATAATAATAATAATAATAATAATAATAATAATAATAATAATAATAATAATAATAATAATAATAATAATAATAATAATAATAATAATAATAATAATAATCTGTCTTAAACAAGTAACAACTTTGGAGACACGAAACCCATACATTATACGTGGATTTTTCTATTGCATAACAGCTTTTCCATATAAAATAGCAGATGTAGGCCTACATAATACTATTATGGACTTCTGATAACGGATTCTGTGTCCTGTGAATGTGGGATCGATGTGTGGGTGGTGAAGTTGAGGTTGTGGTTTGTGGTTGTTCCATCATCCTGCTGTCACCGCGACGCTACACTTATTAAGGGCGTAGACTCGTTTCAGTAAGTTGGGTGTAGGTAACGCATATAAAGAGCGGTGTTGTCAAAAGTTGTCAGCTGCTGAAAATGTGCTGCAGTATGACCGATTCGGTATACATTATGTCGTTTTGATTCTATATGTAATCATTGGATTTGAACTAGACACACACACATTCTGATTGACTAACACGAATGTGTCACGATTAGGAACATACTGAACCCACCATAAATGCCACGGCTACTAGCATCAAAGACCAATCACTATACCGATTTACCTGTTCTCCACAACATCAACTGTGTCACCAACATTCTGGTGCTACTCAAATTCTTGAAGTAACCACACCAACACCTTTCCACTACTGACCCATCCGTCGTCAGCCGTGACCCTGTCCACACCCTTGCATTTCACTGCTCAGTCAGATAAAAATTAGGTCAGTAAAATTATTGATGTTTTATATCAATAATGGATGAATCCAGTTTTAGCTATTTCACGCCCATCTCTAGCTGATGCGTGTTGGGATAGATCGAACACTGAACTCCCTGAATCTCAATTTCCAGAAAACTATACAGGTAAGCTATTGAATATTTTGCCCAAGACAGCAACAGCGCCCAGGCAAATTAGTTTTAAAATATTAAACAGAATGGTTATTAAATAGTAAAGACATGCAATTCGAACATCTTGACTATTCCAGGTGTATGACGGACTCTCTGACAATTATGATTGAGGATTGTGACAATGAATCGTAACGTCAATCTATATGTGACGTAATTGATTATGACGCCAATGCTTGAGTGACAGATTGAATTCTTGGATGTCATTTATACCCATTTAGGAAATGATGGACTTGGCATCTTAGAGAATCTACAATTACAATTTAATTTTTTCAAGGACAGCATCGGCATTGTCGCCACTACGGAGATGCGGACAACTCGAGTAACACAGCCAGATTCATCCAGATGTGAGACCTGCAACTGTAAATGTGTTCGCAAGAAAAGGTCACTACCGTAGTACTACTGCAATTCGAATTACCACAGCACTGGTAGAACGTGCACAGCTACCACCACCGACAACTTGAGCGCAGATGACCGCAGCCATTGACACATTCAGGGGCGAGGTTAGGGCATCACCATTACGAGTGCAACTTTTCATTGCGAAACCGGTGATGGGACAAGGTGCGGATACTAACCCTGCCTGTGCAACTGTTCAATAAGAAACCCTAACTGGCATCTCCTGGGGCGGGGTGGGGTGGGGTGGGTGTGTGGCATCACCACTAATGTCGGCACAACTGTTCAATAGGAAACGATATATCTACATTCATGTTACGCAACTAATAATACGTGAACTCACTCGACTTTGTCCACGAAATCCTTCATCAGCATACATGTTTGGTCCTCGCTTATTCCGTCACTGGGCCCATATAGTTGGTGGGTAACCATGTCTTCCTTAAAATCCATGATAGCCGAGTCCTCCCATGAAAACACCGAGCACCATGGTGAGCGAGCGTAGAGGGAGCTCTCCAGAGCACACACTTTGTACATCAAATCAATGTTCTCTGCAAATACAATGTTCATTACATCTATATGGAGGGAAATTTCATCTAAAATAGCATGATACATATTACCAGATGGACTTCTGATATTAGTTAAACATTTTAGCCGCAAGTACAGCATCAGATTGACAAAAATGGATATTAATCTCATCTCAAAAATGGTGTGTTGGACTGATAGATCGCAGTATATAGATTCCATATCATTGACTTCCTGTCGAATTCCTTTATCTGTTGAACAATAATTTGATTTTTAACATGGCGATAATGTTGAACTGCGGTTGCGGCCATTTTGTCTCCTCAAACAATAGGTGCCGATAAACCCCATTCTTTATTATGTACTCACAACGATATTGAATATGTATTATGTATCTAAAGCAGCAACAGCTTCCGGTCAAATTAGTTTTAAAATAGTCAACAGCTTGTCTGTATGGTTGCTTTTACACTCAAACTATAGATGGTACCTAAATAAACGGACAGAAACCGTATGTCTTTTCTGATTGGTTGAAAAGTAAATTGTGACAGCCTTCAGAGTAGCTATTAAAGCCAGAAAATGTTAATTTGGCGCCATAATACAAAGACCAATAAAAAGACGTATTGTATCACCTGATTTGATATGAAGAGATGAGGCGAGCTTTCATTTAAAATTCAATACAGTTATTCTTAGCACAGACATCCGAGAATCTAAAGCAATTTGTCTGAAATATGTTGTTGAATGGACCTTTCCTGACTTAGATATGCACCGCCCATCTCTAGCTAAGATCCATCCACACTTAGCCCGCGTTGGGATCGATCGATCCCTGCACTTCCTGAATCTCAATTTCCAGAAAAGTATACATGTAAGCTGTTGAACAGCGAAACAGCGTCTAGTCAAATCAGTTTCAAAATATTCAACAAAATGTTTATTAAATAGTAGACATACAATTCGTACCAACAACGCTTAGTCCGTCATCAATTAGGCGTGCGTAATGAACATATCAACGTCATTCATGACGTCATTGATTAGGATGTCATCCTACACGTCACGTAGTTGATTATGGCGTCATATGATGGATGGATAAACTGGAATCCTCCATTGGTTATGACGTCATAACCAATTACGTCACAAGTAGACTGACCTCACAATCATAATGGAGAGAAATATAATATAAAGTGTACTAATAGTATGTCTTTGTTAAAGATAAACATAAAATTTTATTGCTTTTTGTTTGTTTATTGTTTTCTTTGATTTACTATGTAATAAAATTCAACAGCTTACCTATATGGTTACCTTGATATTGGAATTCTGATAATTGAGGATTCGATCGACCTAACAGAAACAGGCGGGGTATAGCTAAAAGTGGATTCATCCGTTAGGCAGAAACAGCTCACAAGCTAACATCAAATACTTCACAGAATAGTTATTAATATGTATACAAGTGTTCGTATTAAGTCTTTCAAGATACATCGGTTATTTAGACATCAGTGTTGCATCGCGTACTTACTAAATGATAGCACGTCATCAGACAATCCCAGTCTGGATGCCATCCTTGATATCATATCCTGCACAATTTGTTCTTCAATAAAATCCTCAAGCTCTTCTTCAACATCATCTCTCTGGTGATACAAAAATTATTATCATTTCTGATTGGTTCATTAGTAGATAGATAATTGGATGGTTGGGTGGATGGATGGATGGACGGATGGGTGGGTGGGTGGAAGCGTGGGTGGATGGATGGACGCGTGGATGGATGGATGGGTTGGTGGATGGATGATTGGATGGGTGGGTGGGTGAATGGATGGATATGCGGTTGGGTTGGCGAGCGATAGGTAGAGCGGTCGGACGGATGGCTGGATATGCTGACTTGTGAGTGGGCGGGTAGGTGTAGAGACGGATGGGCACATCGAAGAATACATGAAGAGATAGATAGATAGATAGATAGATAGATAGATAGATAGATAGATAGATAGATAGATAGATAGATAGATAGATAGATAGATAGATAGATAGATAGATAGATAGATAGATAGATAGATAGATAGATGGATGGATGGATGGATGGAGAGACAGAGCGTGATAGATAGATAGATAGATAGATAGATAGATAGATCGACCAACGGACGGACGGACGCACAGACAGACAGACAGGCAGGCAGGCAGGCAGGCAGGCAGGCAGGCAGGCAGGCAGGCAGGCAGGCGTATGGAGTTAAAATTGTACTTACATCAGACTGTGCGTCGCAGACACTGCCGAAGTTTAGCAGTCTGGAATCCAAGTTAGAGATATCGAAGCCATCTGTCACCAAGGCTATTTAAAACAGGAACACGGAGGAATAGAATAAACATTAAAACAAACGGTTACAGTGGAATAGCCAGGTAATTACTCTAATGACACAATCCAAGTTCATCGGCAGCATAGCATTGTATAGATATGTGTATCTATGGCATCATATTTAGAACATATCTATATATGACTATTATTCAGAGATATTTTATACTTCTATAAAGAGATACAAGCAATTCTGTTATACAAGCAGTCGTGGCATTGCGGTATTTTTGCATTGACAGGGAATCGAACCCGCAACCGGCGAAAGCGTCAAGCATCATAGCCCACAAACGCGTCCACCACACCAACGCCGCAAGATATCGGCGTTGGTGTGGTGGAAGAGTTTGTGGGCGATGATGCTTGACGCTTTCGCCGGTTGTGGGTTCGATTCGCTGTCAAAGTAATGTTGTGACATATATAAGATTGGATAAGACAGATATCGATATTGCTATTGTTAAGACATCTGTACATATTTCTAGAATGTGTAGCCTCTAGATGTATATTGGTAAGATATGTCCATACCTGTGTTATTGAAGGCGCCCTCTGCAAATGCTACAGCTGAATTATATGTTTCATTAGAATATACATGTGCGAAGACAATGTCACTATCATCCCCGCCAGAGCTGTGGAACAGACTTGGAAAGCGATACTTGAATCGATCTCCTGAATATGAAGAAACATGAACACATTAACAGGACAAGAGGGAAACTATTATGTTCCATTATAATACAGGTAGACATAGACATGTAAGGGTGCAATATGTAGGCATATTGCTTCATTCAAGGATGCAGTATCGACCGCCTCGCCAGAAAATCTAACAAAAACCATTAAATAGCTCCAGTTTTCATTTTGAATAAAAATGTATTCCCAATGACGTGATATCGCCAGTTGACGTAGAAAAACGGTATCTTATGGTTCACTGCTCATTGATAGTTTATACAGATCAATCAGACTTACAGATCCTTAAGCAATATTTTGTAAACTTGATAGTAATATTTTGTAAACTTGATAGTAATATTTTGTAAACTTGATAGTAATATTGTGTAGACTTGATAGTAATATTTTGTAGACTTGATAGTAATATTTTGTAGACTTGAAAGTAATATTTTATAGGCTTGGATGGTGAGTAGGTGTGCGTGCGTGCGTGCGTGCGTGCGTGTGTGAGGGTGGGCTGGGCTTGGCTGGGGGTGAGGGGAGGGGGTTATTATTAATTACCTAATTCCCTTGCTGATCGGTAGCCAGGTTCTGTAAACTGGTCCGCGAGTCTGTCATCAAAGCCCATTGTCCACTCACTTAGGGCTTGCTTATCTTCCAGGCAAAGTGTACCTGGGTATGTAAAATAATGCATATACGCGCTACTTGAATGCCGAAATGGTATTTCTCATCGAGTTTGTAGAAGGAAGATAGGTGTACATTAAGGGGCAATGTTGCTGAAAGATGTTGTTGTCTTAGAACAGCAGTAAGCATAACGAGGCCGCATAACAAGACTGATATTTTAACCATCTAGTGGTTAAGACATGTGAGCTAAATGACCACCTGAAATAAAGAACCACTCTCTTGCGGTCACAGACGCCATTTTCTGGTAACTGACTTACATTACCTGTTTGATTGATTCAATCCACCAGACAATAATTTCATTTGGCAATAACTCTGGGCCTGTTGAATATTTTAAGGACAATTTGACTGAAAGGTGTTGGTGGATTAGCCACCAACAACTTTCAGTCAAACAATTTTCAAAATATTCAGCATATACAGAATGTAGTCTGCAGAAATTCAGCAGGCAGACAGCTAAAGGAAATCTCAGCTCACCTTATAGGCCTACTATTGATTCTGAGAGTACAATAAATCACAGATAAACTATGCATATGCGCTTTTTATCATACGGTCAAAAATATGTCAGTAACTGTGTTCATATCTAATTATTGGTATATTTCTCCAGTTTATGAAGGCATTTCAAGAAAGTAGAAAGAGACTTTCTAAAATGCAGTAAGGAAAAATTATATCGCAATTTGTTGTGGGACGGTCGGTATATTGACTGGTTGAAGACTATCGATTTGGTTTACGTCTATAGCATTGTCGGACTCTAATGTGTGTTTAGACCTTGGCTACAAAGGACCGGCGGCGTCCTGGGCAGGTTTGACATCATATGACCATGCATCAACGCCGTCCAAGCGAAATGGTCCAATCTCTATAATCCTGTACCGCTGTCATCAACGCCATAATTCAACAACTTACCACTAGCCCGTAATATCGCATCCTTCAGCATCGGTAGTTCGTCCTTCATCTTCTCAATAAGCTCGGAAGATGGGTACTTGATGTTGTTTCGGCCAATGAAGAACAGAGTTACAGCCTCGCATCCTGTGAATTTAAATACAATCTCTATAGCATATACACTGTATGGATTCTTTTTGTCACTCAAGCATCCGACCTCATAATCAAAGATGTCACTAGTTACCATACGTCATAATCAAAATGACGTAGGGCAGTCAGTACAGCAACAGAACCCGTTGCGTCAGGAATTTCTTAATTACACAGTTTATAGTCATTCAGAAAATAATAAACCACATGGGTGAAATATGCTATACATATCTTATCTGAAAGGATATATGTAGGTACTACAACGAGCAAGTTAATGTTTTCATTTCAGGATATACGGACATTATACATCTAGTGAGATAGCTAAACTTTGTCAAGAATAATATATATTTGCTTATTGAATGTCCATTTGCAGTCCAAGAGAAGACTATTTTATTTAATTTTATCCACTGGAATGAGTGGCTTGGCTATCGAGCCAGTCATTAGAGTAGTTATTTAAAAAAGGTGTTTTATTGGCCTGTAACTGTGCATTGCTGAAGCCCACTGCAGAAGCCGGTTATGGCCGGATTCGCCATGATAATAATAATACAGCGACACATGTTCCAAACGACCACCTCGCTTTCGGGGTCAAAATACGAGAGTTCTTCATTACAGGTGATCGAAAGACCACCTATTTTACAAAACTCTCATCTAATGGCGTAAATGAAAACATCCTATAGTAGGCCTACGTCACTTGTGATAAGGCACTATAGGAGTGTCAATAGATGACGACAACAACTACAACTACAACTACAACTACTACTACTACTACTACTACTACTACTACTACTACTACTACTACTACTACTACTACTACTACTACTACCATAAATACAATAAATTCGTTGCGTATGTATCAAGAATTCTGTTGAATATTTTGAAACTAATTTGACTGGTATCTGATGGCATTCTTAAGGTAGCACCAGCTTCCCGTAAAATTGGTTTCAATATATTCAAGAGCTTGCGTATATCATGAGTCTAAAAGTGATATACTGGGATTTAGGTTCAAACGGGTAAAACGTGATAATTGTTTTTTACTTGGGGCCCGTTAGAACATGCCTAAGTCTGGATTCGCCTGCTGTCAAAAACGCGGAATAACTCACCTGACTCAAAGTCCTGCTGGACTGCGTTGTTTGGGATGACCTTTTCATAGACGGCATACGTGGAGACGTTTCTTGGATACGTGTCCGGGTGGTATCCCCAGTAACAGTTGGAATTCACAGACGTTAGAAAAGTCATAGCGATCAAACACGGAAACACAATCATGGCGGACAAGGTTTCTACTGGACAAAACTAGCACGGCTTCTAGTTAATAAAATAATAACATGGTACGTATTTATAATTATTGTATTGTAGATTCGTCAGGTCTATAAAAATATGGATAATAGATTTTTTTACAAATACAAGTACGTTTATTTAATTAACCAATCGGTATTATACTACGGTATATTGTGCAGCGATGCGTGACAGAGTTATTTATAGTAGTTCCAGTTTTATGGGTGATTAATTTCCACCAATAAGAGTGAGTTTGTTTTAATTATACAGTATGTGTTAACCTTTCGTCACACAATTTAAAGAAATATAGGTCATAAATTATTCACCCCATAATAGTATTAATTATGAGTCTATGGCCACCCACTTTTCCCGGCTAAAATAGAATCTAGTTTGTTTTTTTACACTAAAGTCATTATGTGACATATTGGAAGCAATCTTTGGATCTGTGACATGAGTTAATGTAGAACGCACGCACGCACGCACGCACGCACGCACGCACGCTCACACATGATATATATACTTAATCCCTTAATCACGGCGAGGTGTGGATGGAGCTTACCTAATGATGGGCGGGGCATAGCTAAAAATGGAAGGATTGTCACTATGGCTGCTGGCCAGTTTGGATTTCCAATTTGGACCATTTTCCAGCCATCATCAATTACCATGTAGTGGCATGTACAATCGACTTCCAGACTTTTGAATAAAGCTGGTAAAACTACTGATAGAGATATCCCACGGAGACCGATGCTGTTTGCCTGGTGATAATATTGGGTTTTGCATCTCAGCCAATAGTGGATGGGATACTAGCCACATCACACGAAATGCATCGTGTCGTCTAGGATATGGCTAAAAATTGTATTATTGTCCTTGGATATATATCCTATATTGCCGCGGATCTAGAACCAACAAAAACAGTTATCAGGATCTAGGTCAAACAAAAATAGAGTTACCAGGATCTAGGTCAAACAAAAACAGAGTTCCCAGGATCTAGGTCAAACAAATAAAGTTACCAGGATCTAGCTTAAGCAAGAACAGAGTTACCAGGATCTAGGTCAAACAAAAACAGAGTTACCAGGATCTAGGTCAAACAAAAACAAAGTTACCAGGATCTAGATTAAACAAGAACAGAGTTACAAAGATCTAGGTAAGACAAAAAACGAGTTACCAGAATCTAGGTCAAACAATAACAAAGTTATCAAGATCTAGGTCAAACAAAATCAAATTTACCAGAATCTAGGCCAAACAAAAACAAAGTTATAAGCAATTTACCAATTTTCTCAAAGCAAAACACATAACTCTGTATTACCTGAAAATGTTAAAACACAAATCTCATCAACATGGCCCATACACTTAATCTCAACACTTTCCAAGTGTCGGATTCAACCATTGAAATATCGGAAAACGTGCCACAAGCGTATCTTCACAAAGTTTGTGATACTGTGAAAATGCAACAACGGCCAAAACTACTGCCGCCACTTTATATACATAGCCCAGTTCAGATAGATATTGCCGAAAGGAACGTATACACCGAACTTGGTTTTAATCCATTAAAAAATCTAATTTCTCCATATGCTTTAAGGTGGTGAAAATCTAACAAAGGTCACATCTTGTATTTTCGAAGGTGTGGCCACCTCGAATTCAGAACTGCAATAGATATTACCAAAATGTTCATATCTGCCAAACTTTATATTATTTAATCAACATTTTATTACAAATGGCGAAACATACCACTATTTTTGGCATACAATAGGTGACAGACGACAGACGACAAAGAAACATACATATCTCCATTGCATAGGATCATCTAGGTAAGCTCAGGTTAACAAAAGATTCGTTGTAAATTACCTTTTGTCAACCTAGTCATTATTAGTGTTTCAATATTTATTTTACTCTTAATTTTGCCTGATAATAACTAATAATGGAATGCGATATTTATAAATTCCTTCTATATTTACAATAGTGTTAGTACGTCCTTCTCAAATTATCACGTAGTGAAACATCACATACCCACCTGTTACATTAGCTTAGGTAATTCACCTTTCAAGAGTATCCATCATCATCTGACGTCAGATGACGCCATAATCATTACGTCATAAATGATTCTATATGGCCTGTCTTTAACTGTTAATAGTCCGACACGTTGTAAGAATTGTATGTCTCTACTATTTAATACACATGCTGTTGAATATAGCGCCCAGTCAAATTAGTTTCAAAATATTCAACAGATTACCTGCATAGTTTTCTGGAAATTGATAGTCAGGGAGTTCAGAGCTCGATCTATCCCAACACGAGCGAGGTATGGGTGGAGCTTAGCTAGAGATTGGCGGGCCATAGCTAA
This sequence comes from Chaetoderma sp. LZ-2023a, assembly GCA_034401795.1. Classification (NCBI taxonomy): domain Eukaryota; kingdom Metazoa; phylum Mollusca; class Caudofoveata; order Chaetodermatida; family Chaetodermatidae; genus Chaetoderma; species Chaetoderma sp. LZ-2023a. The sequence continues at coordinate 28,255,169 of CM067360.1, read as the reverse complement.
AACTGGAAGGATCCATTATCGTACTAGAAACCTGGATTGCTGCCAATCAACGCGTTCATAGTTTTATATGCAAACAACCTAGTCATATTTATAAATACATACATAAAGGTCCATAATTAGCTGTACTTATTGGGCACTTTACATTCAGACCTTGAAGATATTTTCAGACCCGATATAAATCTACGTCATATACCATGGGAACCAATCATCGATCGAACATGATTACTAAAATAGTTATATATCAATAGGGCCAAATATGCGTGATTGGTTTTTAGTTGTTTCTGGCCATGTTAGATTAATGCAAGGTAAAACTGATAATTTAATTCAATATGTTTTGTCTTACTTTTATGACTTCGTCATAGAAATGCGTATTTGTTTCATTGAACAGGAAAATACACAATTAAATACAGAATATGTTAAATTATTAGGGCGTTGCATCCTCATTATATATGCCTGTTGGGCGGAATGCAATAAAGGCTGCCATTATTTGCTCGTACGATAAATTACACACTTCCGGTTTTCGGGTGATATCATTTATTTAAATATATCAACTTATTAATTAAGTTCACTTTTTATTTTTAAATATCTTAATCGAAAGCAAGAAATGCTGTAGTTTGTGTGGGTGACTCTAATCTCGTAACCTACGTATGGTAGTACGTCATAACTTTATCAAAATGTTTATCTTTACCGATTAGAAGGCGTCTCGGATAAGAAAGATGTTTTTGTTTTAAATACTCTTTTAAGTGCAGCTAACGTGTCTAACATATACCATGCTAGTTTATACATGCTAACCTATATCAATAACATCTCCATAAAATTGAAGCCATGTGCCATAAAATCCTTGACCACGGTAGAGTAGTAACGCAGTAAACTGGGTTTCGCGTAATTCGCATATTTGGTCATACACAACGTTTTTGCTTAGGGTGTGACTTAATATGTTAATTAGATTATGTTACACTCATCTCAACCTATTATAATGATGGTTTACCGCTTTACTAAGATTTTGGCCGTGGCATCGCTACAGAGAACGTAAAGAAACAAATTGAACAGATAATACCATATAAAAGGGTTAACCATTTAATTATCAAGCGGATGAATCTGGCCTCTGCAGTAGTCTTGATGGATGTCCATTTGTAGGCTAAGAGAGGGCTATTTTTAACATTTGCCACTGAAATGACTGATCTGGTCAGTCCAGTGGTAAATTTTCAAAAATAGTTTTCTTTTCGCCTACAAATGGACATTCAACAAGCAAATATGTTGATTTTCTTGACCAAATTTAGCCTTAAATGAATCCGAGTTGTCAATATATCTGTTTACGTATATGTCATTCAAACTCAGTTAGCAGAAGTGGAGTACCCGCTGGTGTTCACCTTTGCCGCCTGATGTCATGAGTATTCAATATCAATATTTATGTTTAATTAATTGTCACTCAAACCGTTAGAAGCGGGTAGATCCTATTGGGTTAAACTTCTCCCGCACCAGTAAGCTATTCATTAATTAGCGAATATGCATTTTGTAGCATTATGTTGACACTAAACAAAATGTTTTCCTATCTGTCAAGATCGTCATTCTCTTCATAATTCTCTAAATTATGCTCTTCGGAAACTGACGTATTGTGTCTTGAAGTTAGTCTACTAGCCATCCATGTGTGTTCTGTTGTGAACCTAGAAATGTTGAGTACTAAAAGGTTGTATGTTGTAGCTGCAATATGTAGGTTAGAGGAACTTAGAAACTACAGGATGCTACTCTCCATATGTGTAACATTTTTCATAAATGGCCTAATTAGCATATTAATTGGGTCAAATAACTAAACCAAGAATATCTTCTTTAATAAGCCACCCAGAGACTGTCTAGATCCATGTTTTCAAGGTCAATCAATATATAACAGAGATTCAAGCTCATATCCCCAAACCAATTGTCTATAATGAACTACGGCAGCCATGCATAAGGAGGTCAATCGTAAAATCGTCATAAATGAGAAACCATTAATGTTAGAGACCTCAGTTTTGGGTCTAAACACACGTTTTCAAACCTGAGTCAAACCTGAGTCAAACATAGTTCCATGCTCCTACGACCCATCCAAACATAGGAAATCCAATATGGTCACCGTGCATAATAAGGTCAATCATAAAATCGTCATAACTCAGCATCCGGCGGAGACAGAGACTTCGTTTTATGCCTAGACCCATGTTTCTGACACAAAGGAATCCATCTAACGTAGTCCCAGGCTAACCACGCCCATTCAACTGACTGAAATCCATTTGCTCACAATGCACGATGAGGTCATTCATAAATATGCGATAACTTGGCAGCCACCAAAGATAGACTTCATGCTGATGTCTACACTAATAATTTCAGCCACAACGAATTCGTTTTAAAACACTGGGTCTCTCCTGTGTCCTGGGGGATATACATTGCATTTGCAACGTAAAGCCGTATAGTACTCAACATTTCTAGTTTTATTAAAGAATATGTAAGGATGGCTAGTAGACTACAGCTTTATATGTCTACGTCAAAGTCGTTGGATTCTTTGATCACGTCAGAGCAACGGATCCTGAATGTCACATCGGTCTGATGTTCAGCTGGTGTGACAACTATGACATCTTCACTCCGAATGGGCGTGGTCTCACTCACGCTATGATGGCAACAGAGTTCACACATCATTCGGCGGCAATCATAAACCCTGGCAGTGCTACTCCTGGTGTGATTCAGCTGAAGATCCCTCATCTGAGGCAAAAGCAGCAAGACTCTGCATTACTCAAAGATCACTCCAGGATGAGCATTACAACGGCCCAAAGAACACGAATCCACCAAACCTCCCGGAGATTTCACAGCCTCAGACTGACAGCCAACAACACTCAGTCAGGTTAGCCAATTCCCAGCGCAAGGGCATGGCATATTTCTCCCAGCTTCACTCAGAGAACCCAATTGAATGGTCTGGATGAATGCTGTCCAGGATCGGGATAAAGATGTCATACACAAGCCCAACATTCTCTGCACCTTCGGTTCACTCATCAACTCCACCTGACATTGGACATGTAGCTCTGTATCAACTCCTGCCTCATCAAGTGGAGCGATCCTGTATGATGATGTCTTTTATCGGCACAATCAAATACAGCGTGAAAGCTACCAGTGCCGAGGAGCTCACCTGAGCTGCGTACAGACATATTGCCAGTCTCTTCAATGAAAAGGCATGGCATTAGGCAATGCGCGCCTTTCGTATGGTTGTTGCTGCACTTCTTCTTATCAAGATATTGTTCCATAACTAGAGAATGCAAGAGCACATCCTCCGAGCAAACTCTGAGCGGGCTGCTTTATCACGACGACTATGTTTTCACACACATTCCTGAGGGATGAACGCGAGGGTGACTGGCTACTACAGCAGTACAGCCTGGAGATGATGCTCCTGTATTTCTTTGTAGTGGGGCATCATCATTATGTGCGACACATCAGCTTGCACCTGCGGGAAATGCAACAACTACCACCGGATGCAAAGACGGATCCCCTCGAATGTTTGTCACGAGGCTGAAGGAGATGTCGCTCTGTATGATGCTTTGTGGATCAAACGTATAGCAAGCAAGGGTATCTCAACTAACCCTGAACAATTCGCTGTATGGATTAGGTCACTCGGTGTCTCTCATGCATCCGTCGCAATAGAGGGCATGTACAGTTTTGATAGCGAAACTATCACTGCCACTGTCAAACACAAAAAGAAGAGGGAATGAAACAGGTCTTGGACATAGAGGTCCCGTAGAAGATGTTGGATGATCACCAGAGGCATTCTCATACACTCACTGAACAATCGGCAGCCTTGTACACCATCATCAATGGACACGTGTTGTATGCAGAAGATATCAACATACAGGACACGGCTGAAATTGGACAAGGCATGCGAAAGTCTTTGGCTGCATCCCTCGCTGATGGCTTCCACAATCGGATCAAGAAAACAATGACGACTATGCAGGTACTGAAGTACTATATGAAGGTGAGAAACAAATCTCTATGAATTGGAAGCCATATTACTCGTTGCACAGAAGAGGAACTTCTAGTTGCCTGCTGTTTTCGAGAATGAGCGGAGCTCTGTGCCTGTCTCACTCAGCGGCGAGTATAGCTGCCTCCGAAATGGGTAACAAGACTGTGTTGGTTAACCACTTCGACATTCTCATAAACAGCCATCGTCCTCCTCCTCTCGACACTCTGCTGGTAGATGCGTGTCATCAGGTCTACCACTTTGTCTGGTCATCCTCAAGTAGAGTGAGTGATGTTGCTAACGGAATGAAATCTCGTCTCACGAAATACAGAGGAGCAGACCTATGCCATCCTTGACTGGTAGGATGGTGTCGCCTCAAATGATCATGAGAGCCAGAGAAGAGCTGTGGATGGATCGACTGGATATCAGCTGACTCTGAACTCACCACTATTATGAAAAACAAGGACAACAACCTGCAACTCTCACAACTATTCTGCATATATGATTTTGCTAGCAACATTGAACCTGTGCGCCAAGCTGATTGAATTATGTGGCATGATGAAGCAGACTTATCTGTCATCAGCTACATGCTGCAAGCTGCATCAGGCGGAGCTTGAACTGGTCACACCATTAGTGATAAAATTGATGTGTTCGTGCTACTCGTGTACCATTGCTGGAAAACTAATGTCACTTGTAATGTTCGGATGGAAACGTGAGATGGCTCAATGCTCGACCTCAATAACACTGTCACCAACCTTATGGAGAAATGCAAGAGAATCTTGGGAATGCATACGCTCTCAGGGTGCGACACTGTGTCCTAGTCTAATGACAACGTTAAGGTATCCACCCTGAAACCGCTCACCAGGACCGACATCGCTGGACTAGACATAGTTCTGGGAGATGGAGACGCCACTCAGAGCAACCTGATGACAAGTGGTAACACCTTCTTTCTGGATTTCTACTACCAGTAGAGTGAGAGCCATTCAATTAATCCTGCTAGCTATGAGATTTTTCTGTAAGCGAAGGAATCATCCAGCTCTAAAGTCCCTTCCACGAACAGATATCAACATGGCCCTTCATCTCTAGATAACACATCCACAAATTATGTTGTAGAAGGATGTGGACATGATTGAACCTCCTACCATTCAAGTTAGTGAATAAAGCTTTTTATCAGGTGAAATCAGTTCTATCAAGTACCCATCTGCTGTGGCGGTAATTTGCAGGCCCATATGATGGTCGCCATAAACAAGGTTCGCTGTAACATGTTGATGTCATTGTATCAACTATCATAATAAGTCTTAGTATTGGCGTCGTGGAAATTACATGATATCCTAGTCACATATAATGTTCCATGGGGTTTATTGTACTGCTAACCATAGATTTCCTTTGGTTGAAATCATAGTCTGTGTCATGGTTTATGTCAGTTTTACGTTTGCCGTCATTATACACGGTGGCCATATTTAATGTCAGATAATTGGATTGGTGATATGAACCTGAAACTGTTAGATATATTGCTTGGTTTTGAAAATCTGGCCATAGACACCAAATAGAAGTCTCTAGGTGACTTACTAAGGAAGATATTCTGGATTTTAGTGATTTGACATAATTAATATGTTAATTAGGTCAATTATGTCAAATGCTAGACATGTATATATAAAGATTACCATCTGGCAGTTTCTGAGTCCTTAGGACATACATATTGCATTTCCAACAGAAAACCTTAACTAAACATTTCTCGATTCAACTGCTGGGTAATAGACTAGGTGTTTACTGCAGCATCGTATGCATGAATGCTAGCCTATACAAAACTGTTCTTACTGCGCTGCGTTGGCTACTGCTAGCTACAGGAGAAGGACAGCAACTGAACTCATATGCGTAATATCTGTCGATCGCAGCTTGTACAGGTCCAACCTGTTCGACCCCTGGCCGAGGACCCGTAATTAGGGAGATTACAAAACTGTTCTTACTGCGCTGGGTTGGCTACTGCTAGCTACGGGAGAAGGACAGCAACTGAACTCATATGCGTAATATCTGTCGATCGCAGCTAGTACAGGTCCAACCTGTGCGGCCCCTGGCCGAGGATGCTCTCGATCTCTGGATCACGTCTCATTTTATAGTCCTCGTGACGTCACAGGCGCAGGCTCCAACCAATCATCGTTCGAGCAACAGCCAATCAGCGAGTAGCTAATAATAGCGCAGTCGAAAGTTCTAGAGCATTCTAGAAAGTCTGCGCCCACGTGGTTATGACGTCATGGCAATATTTTGAACAAAATCAAGAAGGGTTTTCCGTGAATAACTCAGCCATTTCTTAACCGATTGTGAAATGGTTTACAGATTTAAAAAGCCCACCGAATTCTTGTCTTGATTAATGCCAGATTTAACGGGAACAGGTAATCAAAAAGGATTACAAGGTACCATCTCGGTACACTAAAATCGTCATCCTATCTTGGTCGTAAATTACGGGCTCCATCAAAAATAGTATCTAAGCGTGCACATGCGCATTATGTGCTTTAACGGGCAGCGCGTACCCAGCTTAGCTGGTATGGCCAGTACCCGACCGGTCGATCCAAACACATCACAGTGGTTGAAGCGTCACACATTTGGAACACAAGTTGGCACAATGCGGAAGTCAGCTGCTAGGGAAAACCGCAGGCGAACTGTCTGATGCGGCTCATTCTCAGGAACAGTGAAGAAGAACGTTTACTGTTGCGGATGGCTAGTAGTTAGTATGCAGATGTGGTGGATAGTACCCAGAGAGGAGTGCTGAATACCGAGAGGCACCGCAGTGGCTATAGGAAGCCCACTTGTGGTAAGCAGTTAAATTCGACACACTATTCTCAGACCAGGTACCACACCACCACCTTTTCTCTACTCATTGCTCCTGAATCTAATTTTCCAGCGCCTTTTATACTACTCATGACGTCACAGCTGGAGCGCCACAGCTAATCGGCGAGTGAGCTACAGACGCACGGAAGGGGTCAAATGATGCGCTACCATACCCATGCACCGAGTGTATGCATGCGCTACGCCTATGTAGTTGTATATTTTGAAAGGAATTTGCAGGTTTAATTAAAGATAACTCGGCCATTTCTGGACCGATTTTAAAATGGTAAAAAGATTTGTAATCATTTCATTCCGGTCATGAGGGAGTCCAAGAACGACGAGGAATCTATAAGTTAAGGGAGTTACATGCACCAACTCAGTACAAGAAATGATGCTTTTTCTCTCCAGCGCTAACACACGTTGCCATGCAATCTCTGACGCCCATGCATGCATGCTAGGCGATCTCACTGGCTTAGTCGTTTTACGAACCTCTATTATAGAGCTCTATACACGCATACTGCTTGGAACGTACCCGGTCCAGCCATTCCATGCTGGGACGGTTCGTACCTGACCGGTCGATCCTCGCTAAAATACCATTAAAAGAGTTCAAAAAGGCCTACTAAAAGAATTAAAAGGCCATTTGACAGTATCTCATCAACTGTCTCTCTTTGTGACTAAATCGGTTTTTGGTTCTGCCCAGCTGTTGCAGTTATACAGCATCAAGGATACGCAGCTTGCGTTGTATAAATGTAGTCTTTTTATCAAGGGCATCTTTGATCCACGAATCCATAGCTTCTGAAAGGGCTGGAAAGCTATGTTTCCCATGACGCAGCGTGCAGCAATGTCAACAGTGCTGCAAAGCAGTGCGCCCAGGATTTTCCCTTCCTGCCATGGTTCCCCGCCACGAAGTGGATTGTCATTTTCTTTAGTTTCATACTTTGTAGATAGATATATGTGGGTGAACTCTGTTTTGGAGTCATTCATAAAGAGATTCTCGATTTTCAGTTTGCTTGAAACTACTGGGATAATTTCGTCAAGGCGTTTCTTTTCCTCGTCTATGAAGTCCACATCGTCGGCATGTTCCATCTCTAGCGGTATACCCAGTATTGACACTAGGCGCGCAGTGGTGGGGTGGTAATGTGGAATTTTCCCACACGGACTTCAATGCAGCAGCAAGGTAACAGGTAAAAAGCACAAGGGATAGGCCATCTCCCTGTGGAGAGCCGATTGATGTCTCAAACTCTACAGAGTTCAGCGACTTGACTAGTACTCTCAGCTTGGTGTCTGCAAGCAGTAGTCTCACTAGTCATACCCTATCTTCATCTCCCTCCCTCCCTCCCTCCCTCTCCCTCTCTCTCTCTCTCTCTCTCTCTCTCTCTCTCTCTCTCTCTCTCTCTCTCTCTCTCTCTCCATACATCTGAGACTGCTAGACCAGTTATAATAACAGTTATTCACCCATTACCATCTTATAGTGGTGTTGAAGCGTTAAGGGCATTATACACAAATATACACAAATACTCAGATTTATGATCAATATGCGGGGAGAAAATATTTGTTTTGTTTTCAAAGCTTTTATATCTAAATAACTCCAGCATTCACCCTGGTCTGGCGTGTGCTATGCTTGAATGGGATAATGTAGCATTAAAACTAGCTAATAGAGGGGCATGTTTGAATGGGATACTGTATCACCAATGATCGCTAATAGAGGGTCATGTTTGAATGGGATAATGTAGCTTTAATGACGGCTAATAGAGGGTTATGTTTGAATGGGATAATGTAGCTTTAATGACGGCTAATAGAGGGTCATGTTTGAATGGGATAATGTAGCTTTAATGACGGCTAATAGAGGGTTATGTTTGAATGGGATAATGTAACTTCAATGACAGCTAATAGAGGGTCATGTTTGAATGGGATAATGTAGCTTTAATGACGGCTAATAGAGGGTCATGTTTGAATGGGATAATGTAGCTTTAATGACGGCTAATAGAAGGTTATGTTTGAATGGGATAATGTAACTTCAATGACAGCTAATAGAGTGTCAAGATTAAATGGGATAATGAAGCCTCAATGACAGCTAATAAAGGCTCATGTTTGAATGGGATAATGAAGCTTCAATGACAGCTAATAGAGGGACATGTTTGAATAAGATAATGTAGCTTCAATGACAGCCAATAGAGGGTCATGTTTGAATGAGATAATGAAGCTTCAATGACAGATAATAGACGGCCATGTTTGAATAAAATAACGTAGCTTCAATGACAGCCAATAGAGTGTCATGTTTGAATGGGATAATGTATCGTCAACAATCGCTAATAGAGGGACATGTTTGAATGGGATAATTAAGCTTCAATGATGGCTAATAGAGCGTGAAGTTTGAATGGGATAATGTCTCGTCAATGACAGCTAATAGAGGGTCATGTTTGAATGGGATAATGTAGCTTCAATGACAGATATTAGAGGGTCATGTTTGAATGGGATAATGAAGCTCCAATGATGGCTAATAGAGCGTTAAGTTTGAATGAGATAATGAACCATCAATGACAGCTAATATATGGTTATCTTTTAATGGGATAATGTAGCCTGGATAACAGCTAATAGAGGGTCATGTTTGAATGAGATAATGAACCTTCAATGACAGCCAATAGAGTGTCAAGCTTAAATGGGATAATGTAGCTTCAATGACAGCTAATAGAGGGACATGTTTGAATGAGATAATGAAGCTTCAATGATGGCTAATAGAGCATGAAGTTTGAATGAGATAATGAACCTTCAATGACAGCTAATAGAGTGTCAAGCTTAAATGGGATAATGTAGCTTCAATGACAGCTAATAGAGGGACATGTTTGAATGAGATAATGAAGCTTCAATGATCGCTAATAGAGGGTCATGTTTGAATGAGATAATGTAGCTTCAATGACAGCTAATAGAGGGTCATGTTTGAATGGGATAATGTAGCTTCAATGACAGCTAATAGAGGGACATGTTTGAATGAGATAATGAAGCTTCAATGACAGCTAATAGAGGGTCCTGTTTGAATGAGATAATGAAGCTTCAATGACAGCCAATAGAGGGTCATGTTTGAATGAGATAATGAAGCTTCAATGATGGCTAATAGAGCGTTAATTTTGAATGAGATAATGAAGCTTCAATGACAGCTAATAGAGGGTTATGTTTTAATGGGATAATGTATCGTCAATGATCGCTAATAGAGGGACATATTTGAATGGGGTAATATAGCTTCAATGACAGCTAATAGAGGGTCATGTTAAAATGGGATAATGTCTTGTCAAAGATCGCTAATAGAGGGTCATGTTTGAATGGGATAATGTAGCTTCAATGACAGATAATGGATGGTCATGTTTGAATGAGATAATGAAGCTTCAATAACAGCTAATAGAATGGCATGAATGAATGGGATAATGTAGCTTAAATGAATTTCCCAAAAGAACGGCCTTTCTAGTTACAAGAAATATCCATTTGCAGGACAACAGAAAGCTACTTTGGTAAATGCAAGTGGTCAATTTACAGAAAAGACTTATATTGGTCTGAAAATTAACATCCACTAAGCAAAAATTAAAATTTTCAGTACAAATTTGGACCATCACAGAGTTAATTGATATATGAAGCAATATGAGCAATCTTAGACCGTGTTCACATCAGAGAGTTACTTGGACGTAAAGGCGATGTATCAAATACTGTTCTAAATCTGGACATGCTGAGTGGTCAGCATATTAACAGATTCCAATTAGTTGATCAGACGTAAATCTGTAATATGAATGCAGTGCATGCCATATGTACGCCGCTAAAGACGCTCCTTGGTGAGAGTCCTACATGTTCAACCACAGCGCCCTCTTGCTGGCTAGTACATTTATGGTTCCGATGTTTGGGAAAACGATAGACATGAGCTCACTATTAAGTCAAGAACAATTTAGCTGTACAGCTGCAAATACATCATATCTCTATCGCTGCTTTTTGACAAACGCGTGCTGCTTTAGTCAATATAAAGAAATCCGTGTGTGGCTCGAACTGTCGGCGCGTACAGTTATGGAGAACCTATCCATTATCACTAACGGATCTGATGTAGGTATCTCATCTCAACAACTGCACATCGCTATCACTATTCTAGGTTCTCACATCACCATCATCACAATGGCAGGAAACCTGCTAGTGCCAGTCGCTGTAAGGAGAGTACCTCGCTTACGAACAAACTCCAATCTACTTATTCTGAGCAGGTCAATCACAGATCTGGCAGTGTTTGTCATTGTAATGCCATTCAACCGTTGTATTGTATCGATTATAATGTTGGTGGCCATTGCCTTTGACGATATGTTGCGCTCAAATGCCCAGTGAAGTACAGAGTCGGGATAACACGGTGTATCATTGTGATTATGACCATATTATCCTGGGTATTTGGCATAGCTATTTCAACTACCGCCCTGTATGGGATGGAGAATATGCCTAAGATGTACTTCAAAGGACTTTGTCTTGGTAACTCTCTACCAGGTTCTCCAATGCCGAGTCTATGGTCACAATATGTACCCTTTTATATTGGCGTATTTGTGATTATAATTCTATATTGTGGTATTCTTAAGATAGCCTTTGCTCGTGCTATACATCCCCTATCTGATGTCTCAGATACAAGATCTCGATCTCAAAACAATTCTGCACGTGAAGTTCAAAGAAGATGCATCAAAGCCTTTCATATCACTGGTGCAATTGTCGGTATGTTTCTTATTTGTTGGCTACCATTGTTCATTCATAGCACAATAATAACACTTCTCAACGTACAAAATCCTAACTCTATCATTAACCTAGCATTTCTTTGGCTAGGTTTAACTAACTCTGCTGTCATTCCAGCTCTATATGCTATGGCTAAGAGAAATTTTCGAAAAACTTTCAAGGATATTTTGTGTAGTTGTAAGATAAGGAGGATTGAATGAAACCATGTATGCCTATATTCATCCAAATACAAATAGACAAAATAACATGCTTTGTCTGCCTCTAGAGATCAACTAAATGCAATGTCTTTCCACGTTATGGTTACGTCTTGCAACTGTGGCACCTGATAACTGAACGTTTTGTCTTTGCACCAATGCATTATGTTGGCTACATAGAACAGCAATACGCGTGACATTGGTATGGTGCATTATTATTATTATTATTATTATTATTATTATTATTATTATTATTATTATTATTATTAGCATCATCATCATCATCATCATCATCATCATCATCATCATCATCATCATCATCATCATCATCATCCTCCTCCTCCTCCTCCTCCTCTTCCTCCTCCTCCTCCTCCTCCTCCTCCTCCTCATCATCATCATCATCATCATCAGCCTTCGCCTCCGCATCCACCTCTGCCACCGCCGCCTCCTCCTCCTACTCTCCCTCCTCCTCCTGCTCCTCCTCCTCCTCCTCCTCTTCCTCCTCCTTCTCTTCCTCGTCCTCCTCCTCCTCTGCCTCCTCCTCCTCCTCCTCCTCCTCCTCATCATCATCATCATCATCATCCTGCGACTCCGCCTTGTCGTCCTCCTCCTCCTCCAGTCCTCCTCCTGCTCCTCCTCCTCCTCCTCCTCCTCCTCCAGTCCTCCTCCTCCTTCCTCCTTCTCCTTCTCCTCCACCCTTCTCCTCCTCCTCCTCCTCATCATCATCAACATCATAGTCATCATCATTATCATCATCATCATCATCATCATCATCATCATCATATTATTATTATTATTATTATTATTATTATTATTATTATTATTATTATTATTATTATTATTATTATTATTATTATTATTATTATTATTATTACGTTTGTAGATGTTTTATGAGGATAGTATTAATTTAGTAAGAACTGTAGTGTGTGTAATTTTTATGTGATTGGGTGTGATATTTCACGAATTCGCACCGGTTTCACAGAGCAGAGGGAATATATGCCTAGAGATTGCCATCAGTAACGCCAGGAAGCATACATGTACACATAGTATAGACTGCTGTAGATTGTTGCCAATAATTTCAAAATGTAGTTATCAGTGCCTGATCTGTTTGCTATTATTGCACAACAATTCATAAAAGATAAATGTCATTGTTTGTGGATTAGTTATCAGTTATCCATTGGCTTAATTCATAATGGCACCGAAATACACAATGGTTCAAATCTCTCAAATGACCTCAGCTGGATGGTACCCAGTTTCGAGCCAAAAAAGGGTATGCTATAGTGTAGGGGTACAATGACAGAAATAGGAGCAATGGGAACCACATAAAAAACACACGAAAGAGAGAAGAGAAGAGAGAGAGGCCGGCTTGCCAGCGATAATGCGGGGGTTCGCCCGGATAGTGGGGTACGAGAGTTTTTTAGGTTTTTTTTAAGTTTACTGTAACATTATCATGCCTCTGTTCTGACAGCCCACCACCCTCCTGTAGCCGCCGATCGGTGATCCTCTGTTCACACAGCACTTAATTTATCTATTACTCAAACTATACAGAGTTCACTGACATGCCTCGAGCTCTCAGCTTGGTGTCGGCGAGCAGTCGTCTCACTAGTCGTAGCTCATCTTCATTACAACTTTCCTGCCATAGTGTATCTAGGATCTTTGAACGTTTAATTGTGTCGAAGGCTCGTGATATGTCAATGTCCATTTTGTGATAATTCCAAATGTTTAACCTATCGTTAGGTTTATACACAAGTTGCCAGTTTTGCACTGCGGTGCGGAAGGATTGTCAGTAAATATAATAATAATTAATACATATGTTTTCGCAGTGCTTTCCTACATTGGCTTAAAGTACTATCTACTAAGTATCCGAAGATACACGGGAATGTGTATGTGATACCGCACCGTAGCCATCACCGCTCGGAAACCCCAATAGTTTCCCAGAGTCGAATCAGCCCATGGTGTGGATAGGAACGTTCAAACAATTAAAAACCCACAAGGCTAAGAGGAATATGAAGAGAGACAAAATCTTGAAGTTATGAGTCTTACCGGAGTGTGGGCTAGATTATTGCACTGCCGGAAGAGAAGAATATATTACAGTATGTAATGAAGAAAGTGTCTCTAAGCATTTTGAACCTATCCTATCGAGCTGAATAGAAAAGGTTTAGTCGGTAGCATGCCAGGCTAAACAGAGTTGTAGCATGGACAGCGACCTCAGTGAAAAATTGTTGGTGGCAGGAGAAAATGCTGCATATATAAATGTTGCTGTATAGTGTTTCCTACGTGCACTGCATTCATATATTTTCTATGCTTAAGCAAAACAATTTAATGGATGGCCACTGGCCATATAGATACGTAATCTAACCAGAACAAACAATACGGTGGCAATGAATAAGATATATATAGTAATACAGGTTGACGAACCTATTATAGTGCGGTTAGCAACACATTGAGGAAAATGAAAATAACTATTTAACAAATACAGAAATTATAACTATTGGTCTTAAGACCGCTATGGTTCCTTTTAGTCATCGGAACTGTTAGTACGGATACGAGATAATTAACAAAACCTATATAGAGAAATAATTAAACGGTGAAGTATAGTTACTTGAATACGTGGTAGTCATTCCCAAGTTAGGCTACCGTGTCACTGAAATTGACACATAGATCTGTAGTCGACGTGAGATGATGCGCTCTCCAGAAGCGGGAAGGTTCCCGCAGGGTGGTTCCCGCAAGCTGTTTTCCACAAACAAGAGTTCCGAAAGAACACTCATGGTGGGAGTACATTGCTTCGTGCTGTAGGCCTAATAGAATGTCTAACAAGCAGTCAGTAAGAGATACGATAGTACTATGTAGTGTACACCGATGGCACGGATGGAAGGTGTAAACAACCCGTCACAAGCTGGGGTTGTCAGAGATACAAAACAAAGCTTAACGGTGCTGGGTACGTCAAGCTCTGAAGACGCACCTGGCAGAGTTTACTTGCTTCGATCGAAAGTTGAAAGAACTTACACGATTGGTGCGGCGTCATTTGAAATACCACTTTTAGGTGTGGCCGGCAGATCCGGCGAGTCATCCATCAAAGAACATCCTGCCTCTACATCTGTACATCTGTAGACTCACATATTCAGGCCACAAAGGCCTCACCGCAAGTTTGTGTTCCGAATGTAGATGTAGTATTCGTGAACGGTTATCGAAAGTTCCAAATTACTCCCGCAGAAGGGGAGTTACAAAATTGTGCTAGAGCGGTGGGTTGGAAACTGTACTCTATGGGATAAAAATCCGACACATAGCGAAGGAAGATGCGTGTCGCGCTTGATAATAGTTGTTACAGCTCCAACCTGTTCGGCCCCTGGCCGAGGATGCTCTCGATCACTGGATCACTTCTCCTTTTATACTCTCCATAACGTCACAGGCGCAGGCTTCATCCAATCATCGTTCGAGCAGCAGCCAATCAGCACACAGCTAATAATAGCGTCGTCGAACGTTCTAGAACATTCTAGAAGCTTTAGGTCCACGTGGTTATGATGTCAAGGCAATATTTTGAAGATAATCAAGAAAGGTTTTCCTGGATAACTCAGCCATTTCTCAACCGATTTTGAAATGGTTTACAAATTTAGAAAGCCCGTCGAATTCTGGTCTTGATTATTGCCAGAGTTAACGGGAACAGACAATCAATAAGAATTACAGAGTACCAGCTCAGTACACTATAAGCGCCACCCTATCTAGGTCACAGCTATGCGCTCCATAGAAACAGCATCCTGGTGCGCGCATGCGCATAATGCGTTTTAACGAACGTAGTCATTTTTCGACATGCTCTCTCTCCCACAGGCCTATATATGCTTATAGATCTATCCAGAGGGGCGTGTTCAGGAAATGAATCCTAGACGGGCGGCGCGTACCCGGCTTAGCTGGTACGGCCGGTACCCAACTGGTCGATCCAAACTACAGAACACTGCTGGTACTTGAGTAATCCAAGTATCAAGCTATTACATTTGATCAGGATTGTTGCTCAATCGTTCCACAATACCAGAATACATGTGAATATCCACCGCAAACTATTACAGTATTTAGTATGTCAGCTTTTTCGGAGCCTGATTTGGTTGTTGAGCAAACAGCCCGTTTGAGATCAGCGATGTCAGAGGCTGTCTTCAGTTTTGACTTAACATAATAATAGAGCACCTTAGTATTACTCTTTGATTTCACTGCAACCTCTCTTTCAAACATTCTCTTTGCCTTTCAGCATTGCAATTTGTATGCTGATTCCACTCGAAATTGCACCTCAAACACAAAGTGTCCATTGTGCAATTCCGAACTTGAGACCACCAAACATTTCCTTCTTCTTTCTCCCTGTCTTGAAGAAACATGCAGACCATTCAGTAACAAGAACATCATGTTAGCATAATGTCATTAGGACAACATTGTTAAACTCATCCTTGATACTTCACACATATTTAGCACACAGAATCCACTCTCAGTCACACTGGAGGAAACCAATTGGGAGCTCTGCTTTAAACTGCATCATAGGAGATCCGGCTTCCTTACTCGAACGTCCCAGTATACAATATTCCGAATAGGAAGGCATGGTAACACATTGAAACATCAGAATAACGCTATAATCACATCAGTTAGGAAATAGTTGTTGTTGTTGTTGTTGTGTTCGGATATTTCTCCTCTTCATAGGAGCACCATCTAGGCCGACATCCCAGCCACTCAGTGTGCTATGTTACAGATTCAGATATAGATATCCAGCAGATAGGAAGGATGTGATGGAGGCGTCAAGCATGAAATCACAGCAGCAGCTGAGAAGATAGCATAGAGGGCCTGTGTCAGGATTCACAGTGTCTAGTACATCCAGTATCTGTATGATACCTGCAAAGCCATGACTATCCTGTGGGCCTACTTAGGCAGCAAATTCAAGAGCCCTGACCCCATCACCGCTGGTAGCCGGAGGCTGTCGACAGCCCCTGCACCTGTTTGGCCCTCGACAGTGATCCTGTTCAGGCTGAGGGCGCCTATCTTGAGATTCCATCCATCCTGGATGAATGTGCTCCGTGGTCTCAGGAGATCCTTAACCAGGTACTGTGCATAGGACTCAGCCATAACCTTGATGGCTCCAGCCTCATCGACTCCGAGCATACCTCATATTGTCGCCCTCTCCTTGATGCCCATCCCCTTGTATACAGTCTTGGCCTTGTTAATGGCCGATTGTCCTACCGTATCAGTGATCCCGATGAGATCTCGGGCTGGGATGGCACCTCAGATCTCCCGCGGCTCTCCCTTCTCATCGAAGGCTAGGTAGGAGATCGGGGCAACAGTGTCCTTTGAACCGAGGCATGCCTTGCCCAAGTGAGCAAGATTGCCTAGCTCTTTGCTTTCTAGGTCTGTGAGTGACAGAGTCATAGTCATATACAGACGGCTTAAACCTACTAGTCATACCCCCAGTGAAATAGTTGGGCATAGGAGGACCACGCAGTCGGCTAAGGGAATAGGTAGCAGTGCTCATGGTACTGGCCCTCTCTGCAGTGGCACGCCTTGTGGGCTGTCCACCATTGCCGGGCATTGGCAATCCTCAGTCCGCGTGCTCAACTATGGGCTACACACAGCCCTCCAGCATGCCATGCCTCATATGTTGCAGGGGTTTCATGATCCATCTCTGATTATTCAGAGGGGTTAAACATAGGCGACGATGATCTCAGCCATTGCACTCGTTGCTAGCCCTAGAACCGCGGCCTCCATTAGTGTAACACGTTCACCCCTGATCTTGGCGGCAACAATGTAGGAGGCTCCACTGAGGGGGATCTTTGGGATGGGGTGAGTTATTCCGAACCCTCCAGCCTTTGGATGTGCATGTTGGCAGCAGGAATTGGGGCTGTAGGGCATGCCAACCTGGTTCAGTGTCTCAGCGTGGTCCCCACTGCTACTGTAGAGAGTAAGGATAGTCTTATAGCTGATTTGCTAGTGGCGGAGTAGGCTGATCCTGAGCACCACGATAGCTAGGCCTGACACCACACGTAGAGCTACCACGGGAAGGGGTGTCGTGTCGACTGGCTGCAGTTTTAGGGCGCCTGGAGCTGCCGTGTCAACTGGCTGCAGTGTCATGGTCGGAACCACTCGATGGCTCGTACCACGTGTACGTGCGTTGATGGCAGTGTTGAAGCCGAAGTGGACACCGGGGGAACTCCTCTCGACTATCATGTTATTATAGCCCCTGACTTGGAGGTCCTCGATGTTCATGATCATGTTGCTCAGAATCAACCATAGGTGTGGCGAAATAGCAAAGTCAAGTTTGCGACGGGCCGTCTGCAACCCCTGCTGGAACTTAGCAATAAGACTACTGGGGTCTGCCATGATGATCATATCCTCAACGAGACTGATGAACATGGCCTGGACCTCTGCTCCGCGGACACCATCTATGGAATGCCGCAGCTGGGTCTGTGCCGTAAGGAGGCAGTAGCACAGTGCTTCCAGGGACTGGTTGATCCGAACGATCCCTGCTGGTGTGAGGCCTGAGGTGGTGTGTGGGACAAAGTACTTCCACACATCTGGATAGTCCTGCCGCAAGCCAGTGATGTGCATATTTTGCACCAGCACTCCAGGGTCGGAGTTGGGATCGAACGAGAATGTCGCTATCTTCCGACGGCCTACTTGTTGGGGGTTCGATAGGGGAATCCTGAGTGATAGTCTGGGTGAGCGCTGAACTCTCTCTGTAGTCTGCTGGCCGCTGATACAAAGAGACTGCTGAGCTGTGGATCGAAGGTGTTTGTATCAGGGAGGCTTGCACCCAGCTCATGGAGGATTCGTCGCACCGTGAAATACATGTGGAATCTGAGACAGCTGGCGATGAGCCCAGCTTCAGGAGTACCAGAATAGGAGTGAAGCAGGGTGGAACTTACTCCACATCCTGCCATGGCACACCACACGGCAAAGTTCAGTTGCTGGTTCCAGTATGAGAGGCTTGGAGCAGCCATCCAAGTATGAGCTTGCTTCGCATCCTTGATGGTGATGCGGCGGATGGTCAGCGTTCATGGGTTGACGGAGAAGCTGGTTCGGGACCGTCCATCTACTGTGAGGAGAACAGTGTTAGCTCTAGTATATCATCCAGTAGACCTCTCCGGCCAGTCAAGTGTGTATCCAGGAGGGGCGGTTGGCACCGGATGACTGTCTTGAGGTTCAGTGGGAAGGGCATCTATACTGGTGTTCTTAAAGCTACCGCAGCACACTATTTGTAGTCGACTCGACTCCAGAGACCAGTGAGGCGACCTCGCCATAACATCTCGTTTTTAACTCCTCCATATCAACCCACCCGCTGGAGCCTTTAAGGCATTGCTGTCGCACTTTAGGTTTCTCCGTGCGGTACAGAGCTTGGACTTTCAATATATGGTGGTACTCTTCATCGGTGATCTGGCCATCCTCGAGAGCTTTGCTGACAGACTCGTCGATAGTCTGTAGCATACTCTGTGCCAGTGCCAAATAAATTGCATGCTTCTCCAGCCTCCTAGTGTTCTGCAGCTGCCCCACCCCCAAGCCCGTGGCCAAGACAGTGGCGGCTAGTGTCACTGACGATGGCCCCCACCCCTGTAGCGAGAGTGGACACAGCTGCCACCCCAGCACTGGCTCCAATCACACCCGCAGCAGTGGTTGTACGCGCGAGCACGTTGTAGGCTGTCTTATATTGCCTGCACATTCTGCTGTACTTTTCTGCCTCATGGACGAGATTCTGTCTGATGGTCTCTAGCTGCTGGAGTCGCCAGCCGTGTACTGTACCCACCTCGTCAGCAGTCAGAGAGGGGTATGTTTCTGGTTGTTTCTGCCACTCTGATTTTGCCATAGTATACCTGGAGATTTAACCTGCATCAGAATCTGCTCATGAGTCCTAGAAGGGTACATTTTGGAGAGCCTGGCGAACCTTGCCAGCTTGCTGGTTTCGAGACAGACGTCCCTTAGACAGAGGTCATCCAGCACTATGTCGGGTGCCAGTAGCTTTCTGAGACGTGACATCTGGAACTTCACCTTATGACCAGGATAGTAGGTCCACCGCTGGATGACTTTCTTGGTCTTACACTTCTGCGCAATCTCCTCTTCCCACTGTATGACATCTGGCTCATCCTCGTCTGAGAAGACACCTGGCTCATCCTCGTCTGTGAAGACATCTAGCTCATCGTCGTCTGTCAAGACTCCTGCATCCCGCTTACTCTCCTCCAGGAGGGCCTGCCAGTATTGGGAATTTTCACTGTTCCTTCGCCTCCTTGCAAGGCTCACGTTCTGTTGATACCAGTTATCCCGCTGTAGTCACTCTCCTTCTTGTTACAGTGCAAGCCTCTGTTCGTTTACGGCCTTTACCTATGCAGGGGTCATGAAGGGGCAAACCTCTTTCTTCATAATCTCGGCCAAGGTCAGGTAATGCTGGTATGATATCATGTCAGGTCAATGAGTAATAAGATTGTAAACTCTAAATGGGCGTCCGATATCCCATCCATGCTGGCATATATCTTAATGGAGGGGCTGTCAAACAGGTGATTTACAGGTGTGAACAGGCTAGGACTGATAGCTTTCCATAAGTTCTACTAGTGAGCTGCTGTGTGCACTGCCCGGAGGTTGGTGTAGCACATCAGCGTGTATGTATGTTGTGCCCCACTGGGGCACATCGAAGAGGACACATTCTACACGGTAGTGTACCACCTGTCTCCCCTCTAGAGAGGGCGAGATTATGTTCTCACCACCGGAGAGCAGCAGACGGACAATCGGCATGGTTATATCTCCTGTTTAAACCCCTTCTATAACATGCTATGGAGCCCATATTTGCTCACTCGACTGGTCCTGCTGACCTGGCAGATGTATACGCAGTTGATGCTGCCAAGGTAGAAGAGAGGGATGGCAAGTCATTCGTCCTACAGTACGAAGCAAGCTCGAAGGCATTCTCCCTCCACCCCATTGGGGGTGATGGGGTGGAGCTGCTCACAGACCTCAAGGATGTGACGAAGGAGCGCCTGGGTCGAAGCATAGATGGCCACAAGATCGTGTTTCGATACGATTTCCCGAAGAGGAAGTACATCTTCGCGCCGTTGATTGAGCTCGGATACAGAGGTGGCAGACATCAACACACTAAGTAATGACCTCAGCTTTCATCTGGTCAAACCCTATTCGAGCGGTGCCCCGCCAATGGCCCATGATGGCCTGCTATTGACCCTGGCAAAAAACCTGCAGTTCATATTTGAGAAGGATGGAGTGTTGTACCGCGCTAGACCTGGGGGTGACTGGCAAACATGGTTGCCCCTATATAGGCCTCCCGCAGTCATTGACATAGAGATTACGCCCCTCTCCACTGTTGTGAAAAAGGATGGGACAGTTCGAAAGCTCTACAATATGGGATCATCCTTCCTCACCTACATAGGTGAAGGTTTCTCCCTAGCGATGGTGGGTCACCGGATCGGGGTTACAGGTGGAAAGCTCCTGCTGCGTCGTCCATTCAATGGACCAGAAGAAGCTGTTAACCTCCAGGAGGGCACCCTATGGGTAGATGGTGTGTCACATGTCTCCAAAGTCAAGGGTACTGTTAAACTGCTTCAATGAGTCGGACTTACTAGCCCACAAACACCTCATATAGTCCTAGAGCTATGTTTCTTAGTCGGCGGCAGAGTGAAGCAGCCAGCCCCCTGCCCCTGAGGGGATGAAGATCACTATCAATCCGAATGGAACAGTGCTCGATCTGGTACAGATATTTCTCGAGGGGTTCACTCTGTTCAGTTTAACTCTTCATATTTAGCCATGATTCTCATCATGCTGCTCGTGCTGGCGTCTACTGGCAGACTGCCATGATATTGGATGCCAAGTGGGCCCACTTCCGGGATGACTCCCAGTACAATCCTTGGGTCGACCCCTTGCGGAGAAACATTTACGACCGCTTTCACCCACATAAAGCGATTGAGTCTGTCTGCCACTTCTATGGGGTGGAGAGGGTAGGCCGTTATTGTCTGCTGGAGACCCCTGCTCAGCACGAGATTCTCTGCGTAACATGTGAACATGCCAGAGTCTGCCGTTGTTCACATGCTAATCACTTTAGCTTCCTCCCAGGTGAGCGTGGTCAAGGTAGATGGAAGCCCCTATGGGTGGTCCCATCATGCTGATGCGACTCTGGCAGAGACTACGTGTTTGTCTGAGCCTACACAGAATAGAGAGAGGCCGGCCCTGTTGTTGATGGCAGTCAGTGGTGTATATCACTGTGGAGGCTTGTCTCTAAATGGGCGTTCAGCCCCTACTCATTTGTCTAAATGGAAATCCAGTTGAGGGAGGTGGTATCCTTTTTACCCCGCCACTACTAACGCGTAGCACGCATGCGCATGCGTCAGATCCACATGTCAGTAAGAGTGTATGCTTATATTGTACCGAGAAACCACTTCATTCTCGGCGTTCTTGGCACCGGTTAAGACCGGAATGAAGGGAGAATTTCAAAACGGTTTACCATTTTAAAATCGGACCAGAAATGGCAGAGTTATCCACAAATGGTAATAGCGCGATTTGAACCTCTGATTTTAAGTTTGCTAATAAACACAAAACAAGGATCTCACGCCTTAACTACCTCGGCCATGTATGCATTAACAATTATAGCTGATAAGTTATGCATTGCACTTACTGCATTATCTCGAAGTAACATCAGACTGATAAGCGCAGTAATCGCAATATTCACGCTCAGAGATAAGATTTCTAAGAGGCGAGATTTTAGTAGTGTTGCGGTAGGTCACTCACTAGAGTATTGCATAGGATTCCCAGGCTGCACACTGGGGTTCAAATCCGCACAAAAGACCTTGCTAGACCTTACCTGAAATTTCGAAACTAGGTATGATGCCAGGCCGGGGTAATATGACCAGCTTAGATAAAGACCCACCGCGACACTCCCCAGTGTGGGGTAAAATCACAACAGACACACACACACACACACACACACACACACACACACACACCAGCCGGCTGGAATAGGGTTGGGTAGGAGATAGGTGGGGTAGGATAGGTAGGATAGGTAGAAAAGTGTCCCACAGATAGAAAAACCTCCTCAGATACCAGCCTGAATAAGAAAGGCCGCTGGCCGGTATCCTGAGGAGGTTCTCCCGGACAGTGGGGTCCGCACGGGAGTTTTATATTCTTGGCCATGGCCATTTGTCTAAATGGAAATCCAGTTGAGGGAGGTGGTATTTTTCTACTACCGGCTATACTACTAAACCTACTAAACTTAATTGGCTCATATGGCTTCTATCCACTCATAACAAAACTGACTAGAATTACAGAAACAACTGCGACCATCATTGACAATATCTTCACAAATAGCATTGTTGAATGGAAAACTCAATTAGGTATTTTTGCTGCAGACCTGTCTGATCACTTGCCTATTTACTACCTGAAAAAACCCAGAAGTTAAACAAAAACCATTCATAAAAGAAGATATAATGTGTAGGGACTTTGGAATAGAAAATATTGATAAATTTAGGAACGCTATGTCTGCTATAAACTGGAACTGCATTTTTGATTGTCAGTCATCTGAAGATGACTACAACACATTCCATACTGTGTGCACAGATGTATATGATCGCGCCTTTCCACTAAAAACCGCTAAACAATTTAAACGAAACCCGACTGAACCACAGCTAACTAGGGGATTGATAGCTGCTTCTCATAAGAAAAACACACTATACTTAACATTTCTCAAGCACCCTACAAAGTACAATGAATCTCAATATAAAAATATCGCAACAGACTAAACCAAGTAATCTGGAGAGCCAAAATCAATCATTACCATAATAAATTCATCAATCAGAAAGACAATATCAAAGAAACGTGGAAGTTAATAAACGTCTCTACTGAATAAACAAAACAAAAAATCAGAAACATCAAGATTTATATATAATGAGTTTTAACCGACAACCAAGATATAGCAAATAAATTTAATGAATATCTTATCAACATTGGACCCAGCCTATCGGAGAAAATTAGGAATACCTCTAATACAAATATAGAAGATTATCTGACAGGCAGCTATCAATCCTCAGTTTTTCTAAATCCTACTAACACACATGAAATCTAAAAAATCTTAATGCAGATAAACCTGAACAAAAGTGCAGGCATTGATAATTTTAAATGGAACATTTTTAAAAACTGTCTCTCACAAATATTATCCCACTGAACCACATTTGTAGTCTTTCCCTGGTGCAGGGTATATTCCCATCTCGACTAAAAGTAGCACGGGTGACACCAATATATAAAGCCAAGGACTCTTCTGATTTCACTAATTACCAGCCCGTCTCAGTACTTCCACTATTTTCTAAACTTCTGGAAAGACTTTTCTACAATAGCCTGATAAATTTCTTAAATAAATATTCTATTCTCTATAAAGCGCAATATGGTTTTAGACAAAACCACTCCACAATGCTGGCTCTGATAGATATGTTGGAAAAAATAACAAATTCTCTAGAAAATAAAGAACATATTCTTGGCATATTTCTTGATCTTTCTAAGGCTTTTGACACAATTGATCATAAAATTCTAATGAAAAAAACCTATCTTATTATGGAGTGAGAGGAATTGCCCTAAATTGGATAACAAGTTATTTATCAAACAGAGTACAGTGTGTACAATACAATGGAGCTTGCTCCAGCAATGAAAATCTAGTCTGTGGTGTCCCGCGGGGATCAATTCTTGGACCTCTCCTGTTTTTAATATATATGAATGATTTACCCAATGTTTGTCAGCACCTTTCATTAATACTGTTTGCAGATGACACCAATGCTTTTTGCCACAACAAGAATATAGAAACACTATAAAAAAATGTAAATGAAGAAATGGAAAAAGTAATAAATTGGTTTAAAGTAAATAAATTATCACTGAATGTCGGGAAAACGAATTACATGCTCTTTACAAAATCTAGAAAACTAAAGAAAATGACTTGCCAAAATTGTACATTGATAATCAGGAAATACTGGAGGCTGAGTTTGCTAAATTCTTAGGTGTCTACCTGGATAAAGATCTAACCTGGGAGAAACATATAGAGATTGTAACATCTAAAGTGGCAAGAAACATTGGGATCATGCGACGACTTATATCATACTTACCACCTAACATACTAAAAACACTATATTGCACGTTAATACTCCCACAAATTACTTATCGCAACACTATTTGCACTAATACATATAAAATCAGACTGGCAAGACTAAAATCAGTTCAAAAGCATGCCATTAAACTTTTTGCACAAACAAAGAGGCCCGAAATGTCTACAAGACAGAAAATTTATTAAAACTGGAAGATATTGGTAATCTCCAATTATATACAATAACAAAAGATTTTTTCAAAGGTAATCTACCAAATTTACTGTCTTCTCTCCTTAGTCTAAACACTGAAATACACTCATACAACACCAGATCTAGACACAACTTTCACACAGAATGCAATAGAATGGAAATCTCAAAACAAAAAACATCCTTTCAAGCTACAAAACTCTGGAATAACACAGACACGAACACACGTACACACGTACACAGATTTTTAGTCAAAATTCCTACAAAACATATTATTAAACAAATGTTCATTAATAAGGACTAAATCGGATAATTGGACATCACTCATATATTAGTTACTGCACCTTGATGCGCCCGGATACCACAGCAATTACCAGCAATTCATCATGAAGAACCACCTGTTAACAATATTGATATTACTGCTCTTGCCTTGCCTCTACACTCCGGTTTGACATATTGTCTACATAAAATAAAAGGTACTGATGGATATTCTGGACCTAGTGGAATTTGTGGGAGAATTTTCTGCATAAGGCAGCGATGTCTTCTATTCCAAATGTGTGCAGAAGATTACTTACGTCATAACCAAAACAGTTTGTTGCTAGAATCATGTTGGCCATTGTTATCTTTACTGTATCATTAACCATAATCATATTTAATTTAATTTATTTTATTATATTATATTTTATGTGAATGTCTGGCTCCTGGGTCTTACAGACAACACATCCCATGGGTCATAGCTCCTCTTGCTGGGTGTTTTGAAGAGGACTTGACCGGGGGCTGTGGGTGGAGAAGCCACCAACAACTCTCGTTCGGGTGGCTTTTCTGAATATTCAGCGAGTGTGCAGCTTCTGTGTTAAAATCTGAGTCAAATTGGACCAGCACTCCTCAAGATATACAGAGATCCAGAACTTGATCATATCTAAGAGCTCTAAGAAACCCCAGCCATGACAGACACACTAAGAAATAGACTCGCACACAGATTCATATGGTCACATTTACCCTCTTTCCTCTAGGGAAAGAATTTGATAGACAATAATAATAATAATAATAGTAGTAGTAGTAGTAGTAGTAGTAGTAGTAGTAGTAGTAGTAGTAGTAGTAGTAGTAGTAGTAGTAGTAGAAACAGGATGAACCCCAGCTCCCCCACCCCACCCCCTTCATTCCCTAGCCCATTCCAATGAGTGAAATATGTTACCACAGTGTGAAACACAATAAAAAACAAGTGAACCATGTTTGTCAAATGTCTTGTCTTTTTTTTTCTCTTCTTTTTTATGTCAACTCATATATTATTTGTCTGTAGTTATGTATAATATATTGTCATAATGCCTTATGTCTACTTATGTCAAATCATGTGTAATTTGTATGTTATTCTATGTCAGGGGTCCAAAAGCTAATAGGCACAGCCTCCAGTGGACTCCCTGTTATCATATTGTAATTTGTAATATTTACCAAGAGAATAACATCAAATCAAATCAAATCAAATCGTAGGCCTGCAACTTTAGGGGATGTCTCCATTAGAGACAGGACCGACAGCGTTACATCTCCTCTGAAGGACACGGTAGTGTGCAGGTTTATATACCTATCCACATGCCTGAGTGAGGGATTGAACCCGTAACATTGTTTGATTAGATTCTCGTGGCAGAGGTGAGCGCTCTACACCGTTGAGCTACGCAGTCTGGTAAAACAGCACTGGCTGATGGTTCTCATGGGCTTGTTAAGTATGACGTCACTGCGCATGATTCGCAACCCGGAAGTGTGTACTTTGCTTTATTACATCATGTCATCACTTGTTGTTAAACAAAAACATTGTTTTGTGTATGTAACAATCAGAGGGCAGAACCTGCGACTCAACCACCGCGCTTCCAGCAACCATCTCTGGATAGACTTTTGCCTCAACACACAAAAATAATTTTGCGACCACCGTCAAGCGTGTCAAAAAATCCAGCCGTGTCAAAAAATCCAGCCGTACCTCAACAGACGTGTTCTCAGCCGCTACTCAAAGAGTCTTCCTCATCGTGGCGACCTACGGTTACAACAACAAACGAACAAATGAGGAGAACCACACTATAGCATCTTTGCCTCAACACACAAAAATGATTCCTCGACCATCGTCAAACGTGTCTAAAAATCCAGCCATGTCTAAAAGTCCTGCCGTACCTCAACAGACGTCTTCTCAGCCGCTACTCAAAGAGTCTTCCTTGTCATGGTGACCTACGGTTACAACAACAAACGTAATGAATGAGGAGAACCACACTATAGCACAGTCTTTTTAGTGGCGGAAGGCCGCTGCAACAGACCACCAGAAACTCAACCACAAATAATTCTTCAACTACTATCTCTGGACAAGGCCAGCATACTACAATCCGGAGACTCCTAAGATTGGTAACCTTCAATATAGAAGGCATTAAGGGAAATGCACCATATGCACAGGAAATTGCACAGCCCACTGATATCCTCTGTCTACAGGAGCACTGGCTGTGGGACTTTGAGGAGGATGATATTCAGAAATATTTCCCTGACTTCCAGTCTACATTGTATCAGTTGACTCTGACACAGCTACCTGTAGATTTGAAAGGCGTAGGGGTTATGGTGGGGTTACGATCATGTGGCGCAGAGAAATACACGACCACCTCAAACCTCTGAAAGAAGGAAATGAGCACATCATTGCTGTCCAAATTGTCTCAGAACCTAAACCATATCTTTTGATCAGTTCATACATGCCCACGTCAGGTTATATAGACTCGGCGGGCAAGTACTCGGAATCGTTGGATATCATCCACACACTGATAGAGGATTACAATAGCTCTCACCACATTATCTGGTGCGGTGACATTAATGGTACCATATTGTCTAGAAGGAATAAGTCTGATGCCCTGCTACAGCAATTCCTTAGCGAACAGAGACTTGCCACGGTCAGTAACATTGCAGACAAACCAACCTATATTCACGGGAAGAACTTCTCGCAGATCGATTATTTCTTTAGCACACGAGTTGAAAACCTATCAAACGTACTTATTAGCAGTATGCATCCCAATAATACTTCTACACATGTTCCAGTATCGAGCGATATTCCAGTAAGCGTTACTAGGCTCCCAAGCATTAAGAGAAAATCGGCATCTATTCACAAATTGGAATGGTCAAAAGTGGACAAGCGTGAATATCAGATCGCACTGATATTCACTGGACAAAGTAAACAATCAAAATAAATGGCCCTAAGTGGAAAGCATCGCCTGAAGTGATGAAACTACTCATGCATGGGAAGGAACTCCATAAATACTGGTTAAGCGAATGAAGGCCAGGATCGGGCCACCCACTCCATATGGAACGCAGACTTCTAAGCAAACAACTGTGTTCTCAACAGAGGACTGAAGTCGCGGTTGAACGAAAATCATTCCATGACAGGATAATGGCTGAACAGGATTTGCCAAATTTTTATGAACTCATCAACAGAGTCCGAGCGAAGCGCAATAAAGTAGACTCCCTCACCATTGATGGGGGTACGTACAACAAATGTACAGGAACAGTGCCTCGGCTTTGCAGCTTTTTACGAGGACCTTGCAGTACCCTCTCAGAATGAAAAATCCGACCAAGACTATCAAGAGCAAACAAGTCAAGATCTGAAGCTTCTTCAGCAATGCTACAGGCAGAATTATCAGGAATGCCCTATCGTCAAAACTAGTGAGATCTCCGCCGCAATTGCGCAACTTCACACCGGAAAATCCCCAGATGAGTTTACTCTCTCAGCAGAACATTTTCGCAATGTCGGTAACATAATTGTTCCTCACCTAACACGACTGTTCAACACTATAATAGTCATGAAACAGATCCCTGCCATACTCAAAAGTGGAATAATAACACCTGTCCATAAACGTGGAAAGGACCAATCCGATCCAAACAATTACCGAGTTATAACAGTAACTTCAATAATCGGGAATATCTTTGAACATGTCATCTTAGGAAAGATCACATCTCAGCTACCAACATCCCAATCAAGCTTACAATTTGGCTTCACTGAAGGATTATCCCCCATTATGGCCGGGCTGGTACTCTCAGAAACCATGCGTGAATGCAAGGATCAAGGTAGTTCTCAATATATTGCATTACTCGACACCCAAAAAGCATTTGACGTCATTCATCCCTAAAGTGCAAGCTGTACGAACAGGGTATCAATCTTCATCTGCTACAGACTATTGATAACCTGTAATCCGGATTAACAGCGACAGTAACATGGAAAAGGTGCCTAAGTCAACCATTCCCAATTCCGCAAGGAATTCGTCAAGGAGGAATCCTCTCCACTGGTTTTTACAAAGTATATATTAACGGCTTACTGAACCAACTCGAGTCAGCACAGCTTGGGATGTTCATAGGTACCAAATACACAGGATGCCCAACAGTTGCAGACGATGTAACCCTTATTAGCACCTCAAGTGAAGAACTACAATGTAAGCTCGACATAGCCTATCAATACTCGGTTCGAGAACGATATAGCATTCACCCAGAGAAATCGACAATTATCCTCAAACTTAAACCAAATAGACCTGTAACACATCTCTCAACAATGCAATGGCACCTCGGTCACATAGATGTACCAGTATCACCAACAGCTACACACCTAGGATTAATCCGTACCTTCTCACAAGAACAGACTGTTAACATTCAGGACTGCATATCATGCGCAAGAAGAACACTGTTTAGCCTCACCGGTACGGGCCTTCATGGCACAAACGGAATATCGCCCAAGACATACTACCGCATATTATCGCTATATGTTATCCCATGTTTAATGTACGGTCAGAAAAAACAACTCGACCTGCTAGAGAATTTCTTTGTTGATATCCTGAGAAAAATCCAAGCACTTCCAACGCGTACTGCCAAGTGTGGTGTATATCTATTACCTGGCGCACGACCGCTTACAGCCGAACTGCATCTAAGACAATTAACAACATTAGGAAACATACTTAGAAGCCATAATGAGGCCATTGTGAACATCCTTGTATGGCAACTGGCACTGAAAGCAGAAAACGTGGGAAGTTGGTTCACATACATAAACAAGCTACTCATTGAGTATGACCTACCACCAAAAGTAGAACTTATCCAGAGCACACCGACCAAGACTGCCTGGAAATCATTTGTATACCGTGCCGTTGACAACTACTGGAATGGGATACTGCAAGACAAATGTAGTCTGAAAAGCACATTAGCAAATCTTAATGTTACAATTCTGTCAATTAGAAAGCTCCACCAATCAGTACAATCGGTCGAGGATGATACAAAGGATGTTAAAAGAAGCATGATCAAAGCACATCTTATCACCGGAACATACCTGGTTCAAGCTACACTTAGCAAATTCAGTCGGAATGGTGTCATCTCCATATGTTGCCTTTGTCAATCAGCAGAAGAGGACTACTCACATTTTCTGATGCACTGTGGCGCCTTACATTCACATAGACGATATTATCTGTCAGAACTGAAGGCACTGCTTATAGATTCAAGATTCAAGATTCAAGATTATTTATTCAATAATTCCATGGTAAACGAATTCACAAATCATACCAGGTTGTCCGCCCAAGGCAGTGCCTATTGTTATGGCGGACACCTTACACACATATATACAGGTATATATAAATTAGACAAGACAGTACTTACACAAACA
Source organism: Chaetoderma sp. LZ-2023a (assembly GCA_034401795.1). Taxonomy (NCBI): domain Eukaryota; kingdom Metazoa; phylum Mollusca; class Caudofoveata; order Chaetodermatida; family Chaetodermatidae; genus Chaetoderma; species Chaetoderma sp. LZ-2023a. Next base: position 28,224,509 of record CM067360.1, on the reverse strand, counting down.
ATTATAAATTCAGACATTACATTTACTACTTCCTTATTAACCCTTTGGTCCTTGATCCACATAAACAGTTTAAATTTCAAAGCGAAAGATATGTCAATTCGCGGGTCAAGAGAAGACCACCCCTTCCCACACCCCAGCACCCTCCCAACCCCCCCCCCTCCCCACCCCAGAGTTCACCACCGGTTCAATTGTCTTGTCAGTCATTACAGTGGAAAGAAAAACTCCTGGAGTGGGCCTCTGTCAGTCCGCGAACCAACATATAATACTGTAACAGGGTGTGTGTAAGAGTTAGTCACTTGGATTATTATTATTATTATTATTATTATTATTATTATTATTATTATTATTATTATTTAGCGATACATATGGGTAGTAAATAAGGACAAGACAGTTACGTAACAGACAAGCACAGAACATAGTCAAGTTCAATAACATACATGGATGTCTATGATTATAGATACAACAATAAACATTTATATATTTTTGGGGGAGGGTACTTTTACTTATAATGATGATATACTGTTTACAGGATGCTGGCTAATGGGGAGCATCCTTGGACAAGGGAAGGGGGATGGAAGGGATGGGTGCTCATTCTCCTGCTCGTCCTGTAGTTTGTTACTATGGTAATTGAAATTATTATTGGATATAATAGCAAGTGGAGTCATCTAGTCATAATTCTAGTAGTAGTAGTAGTAGTAGTAGTAGTAGTAGTAGTAGTAGTAGTAGTAGTAGTAGTAGTAGTAGTAGTAGTAGTAGTAGTAGTAGCATTCTTTACCTTGTTTTGTAGACGAGTCGGGACATTTTTGAGCTGTACTGCATGAGTTCGATAATACTAGTATGTGTTAATCAAGTGGTTTTTTATTGTTTTCTTGCAGAATTTTGTTGATAGAATTTTCTCACGTGTTTCCTGTTTTATATTGTTCCATAGTTTAGTGGCTGCAAATGATATTCGGTGTTTTCCTATGTCTGTCCGTGTGTATTGCTCATGTAGTTTATGTCTGCTTCTAGTGTTATGTTGGTGGATGTCAATATTGTTTATAAAGAAGGGGGCTATAGATTTGGGTAAAGTGTCTTGGTGGAAGTTTTTGACACTAGTTAGCATTTGAGATTTTCCTATGTCGGTGAGCTTAAGCAATTTTTCTGCTTTGAACATGTTTTGGCCCTCTGCTGGCCTAGAAAATAGTTTGATGCTTTTTTTTTGGAGACATTGAATTTTGGATATTCTGTTTTTGTAGGTGTTAGTCCAAACAGCATTGCAGTAAGTGAGGTGCGGGAGGATCAAGGTGCTGTACAGTGTTTTAACCGTGGCCTGTGTCATATATGGTTTTAGTCTTTGGATGACACCTATTCCTCTTGCTACTTTTGCAGTAACTGTTTCGATTTGTTTGGCCCAGGTCAAGTTTTTATCTAAATATACTCCTAGGAACTTTGCATAAGGGGCCTCTTCAGTTTCCTTATTGCTAATGTACAATTTTGGAACCTCTTTATTTATTAATTCTCTAGATTTTGAAAATAACATATAGTTTGTTTTATCCATATTTAGTGATAATTTATTTAGTGAAAACCAGTTATTAATTTCTTCCATTTCTTTATTTACATTTTTATATAATGTAGCTATGTCTTCATCAGAGCAAACGGCATTGGTGTCATCAGCAAATAGTATTAGTGACATATGTTTGCATATGTTAGGCAGATCGTTCATATACAAGAGGAACAGCAGAGGGCCAAGGATGGACCCCTGAGGGACACCGCAAGTTAGTCTCCTATTTTCAGAGCAAGTTGCATTGAATTGCACACATTGCGTTCTGTCATTTAGATAACTTTCAAACCAGATGAGTGCACTTCCTCGGATTCCATAATAGGCAAGTTTTTCTAGTAGGATTTTATGATTGATAGTTTCGAAAGCTTTTGAAAGATCCAAAAAAATGCCTATTATGTGCTTTTTCTTTTCAATTGATTCTATTATTTTTTCTGTCATTTCAATTAGTGCTAGCATTGTTGAATGTTTTTCACGGAATCCGTATTGTGATGTATAGAGGATTGACTTTTTATCTAAGTAGCTGATAAGCCGATTGTACATAAGTCGTTCCATTAATTTGGAGAAAAGTGGAAGTATTGAGACAGGTCTATAGTTTGTGAAATTAGATGAATCCTTTGCTTTGTATATAGGTGTTACTCGTGCTGCTTTTAATTTTGATGGAAATATGCCTTGAGTGAAAGATAAGTTACAGATGTGGTTAAGGGGTATTAGTAGCGCTAACGTGCAGTGTTTGAAAATACTCCACTTGAAACCATCCAAGCCAGCACTTTTTGCAGGACTTAGTTTGTTAAGAATGATAAAAATTTCTTCATTTGTGACCGGGTTAGCGAAAAAAGAGCATTGATAGTCGCCTGTGAGATAATCACTATATTTATTAGAGGATGTTGAATTGATTTTATCTGAAAGTGTTGGACCTATTTTAACAAAATAGTCATTGAATCCTGTTGCAGTTTCTAAATCATCAGTTATTATCTTGTTATTATACAGAAATTGTGTTTGTTTTAGAGGCTCTATTAACAATAGATGACCTACCAAATGAAATAGTGGTAGTGGAAATTAGGCTAAAACAAAGAGACAAATTGCTAATAATGGGAACATACAGAAGTCCAAACTCAAATGAAATAAATGATAACAGGTTACTGGATACAATTAAAAGATCTGTTCAAAGCAAGCATTCACATTTACTACTGATAGGTGACTATAATTATCCTGAAATTGCCTGGGAGATAGAACCACAAATTAGTAAACCATCAATAAGAGCATCTAAATTTCTTGAAGCAGTATCTGACGCTTTTCTCTACCAACATGTTACCATTCCGACCCGTTATCGTCCAAATAACGAACCTAGTACTTTAGATTTAGTCTTCACAAATGAACAGTATATGTTTGAAAATATTTCTACTTTTCCCGGCTTGGGAAAAAGTGACCATATCTGTTTTACTTTTGATTTGATATGCTACACCAAAATAACTCAAAGTAAGGTTACAAAATTCTTATATGACAAAGGAGATTATGAAGGGTTATGTAGGGAATTGGACAAGAATTGGGAGATGCAATTTGAAGGACTGTCACTGGATCAATGCTGGGTGAAGTTAAAAGAGAGTATAAGTCAAGCAATGCCAATATATATACCGCACAAAAAAATAATTCCCTCAAACAAACATAGATCACCATGGCTAAATAGACAATTACTTAGGTTAATAAGAAAAAAAGAAAAGTACTGGAAAACATATTTGGGCACACAAGATACACATCATTATAACAAATATGCGCGTGTGAGAAATCAAGTAAAAGCACAATGTAAAAAGTCAGTCAGGCTCTTTGAAAGAAACATCGCGACTAACATTAAAAAGAACCCTAAATCATTTTGGCGCTATGTCAATAATAAACTAAAAACAAAAGAAAGTGTGGGAGATCTTGAAGACATAAATGGTAACCTTACTGTAACAGACCAAGATAAATCAGAATTATTAAATCAACTTTTTTCTAGTATATTTACCCAAGAAAATATAAATATTATTCCCATTATGAAATTTAAAACCGAAACCAATGCATTGAGCATCAGTAAAGTGAATCTGGATACTGTGAAAGAAAAACTAGGCAACTTAAAGCAAAACAAATCCCGAGGACCTGATGGTTTACATCCTCGGCTACTCAAAGAATTAAAGGATGCCATAGCAAGGCCCTTGACACTTATATACCAAAAACCATTAGACACAGGTTCAGTGCCAACAGATTGGAAATATGCCCATGTCATACCCATACATAAGAAGGGGTAAAAAAGACAACCAAATAACTATAGACCGGTTAGCCTTACTTCCATTTCCTGTAAGGTACTGGAGAGCATTGTGAGGGACAAGGTAGTAGCCCACATGATAAATAACAGTCTTTTAACTGAATATCAACATGGTTTCTTGGCTGGGCGATCTACAGTTACACAATTATTAGAAGTGTTAGAGGCCTGGACGACTGCTCTAGACAGGGGTGAAGATATAGATGTCCTGTATCTTGATTTCATGAAGGTATCTGACACAGTGCCTCATGAACGCCTTCTAAGTAAATTAAGCCAATACAAAATTTCAGGTAATCTACTAAACTGGCTAAGATCCTTTTTAACAAATCGCCAACAGAGGGTTGTAGTAAATGGAGCCTTTTCGTCATGGACACCTGTTTTGAGTGGAGTTCCACAGGGCAGTGTACTCGGTCCAGTACTTTTCACTATTTTTTATCAATGACATGCCATCTGTGATTGAATCTGACATTTCTTTATTTGCGGATGATACTAAAGCTTATAGAACCATAACACATGCAGATGATTGTAAAGAACTACAACAAGACCTTAACTCACTGCAGCAGTGGTCAGAAACATGGCAGGTCCGATTTAATCCTCAAAAATGTTCTGTAATGCACATAGGCCATAATCACTTTAATACTTCCTATCAAATTATAGATTATGGGAAAACCATAAAATTACATGACGAAAATATAATCAATGACCTAGGCGTGTCAATAGATACAAAACTAACATTTGAGAGCCATATAGAGAAGATAACTTCCAAGGCTAATAAAATGACAGGCATAATATGGCGTACATTCCAATATATAGATGAAGACCTGTTCATGAAACTTTATCCAACATTAATACGCTCTCACCTGGAGTATGCTGCCCCTGTATGGTCACCAAACACATGGAAACAAGCAGAAAAATTTGACGAGCTACGAAAATGGTGCCCAACTTAAAAAATCTAAATTACCAGGCAAGATTAGAATATTTAGAACTACCAAGTCTAGTATACAGAAGAATAAGAGGGGATCTTATAAATGTATATAAGTACATGCATAACCTGTATACTGTGGACTCTAGAAAACCTCTAATTATCCGTCCAAGAAAGAGACCTAGAGGTCATAAATTTACATTACTAAAACCAAGAGCAAATACATCCCTTAGACAAAGCATTTTCTCTAACCGTGTCATAGACTGGTGGAACTCCCTGACGCCTGAAGTTGTTGAAGCTCCATCTCTAAATAGTTTTAAAACCAGACTAGATAAACTATTTATTCAACATCCTGTATACTATAATTATAGAGCTCTAGATAAACCATGTAATCCAAAAATGACTATTAGATAATGTAGCTCATCACCAAATTTATTGAATTAGCTGATAATAGGATACAATGTCTTAAAATCCTGTACATGTTATGATTATGATTATGATTGTTGTGCTTTGCGGTTATTTTTATTCAAAAGTGATTTAATTATTTTCCATGTTTCATTTATGTCATTCTTGCATAGTTCAAATTTGTTATGGTAGAAAGTTTTTTTTGCTGTTTTGATTATTTGGTCCAACTTGTTTCTGTATTTCTTGAATTTCTGTTCATTATGCTTTATTTGACATTTGATAAACTTCAAATAAAGATTATGTTTTTTATGACAGGCAGCTATCAGTCCAATTGTTATCCATGGTTTAGTCGGGTTGTGTTTAAATTTCTTCTTTTCTTTCATGGGAAAGCTGTTTTCGAAGATGTGTGTGCAAATTTCATGGAACTTGGTGTAGGCACTTTCGCAGCACTGTATGTCTGTTACTGCATGCCAATCCAGCTCAGACATGTATTTTTTAAATTGTTCAATATTGACCTTATAGATGCATTGGGTATGGATATACCTCTGTGGAGATGACAACCTCCTACTACAACTCATTATCGACTGTACTGCTCTGACCACTATACAGACGCCCTGCCAAATTGCCCTGACCTGCTTCTCAACATTGAACACCTCACTAGAAGACTCTGCTATAATCTACACTGTGGTAGGTGTATCCTTTTCAACCTACTACCATAACAGCGTTGTGCGAATACTTCACATACCAGCTATGTAGGACTTGTACATTGAACCTTTATGCTCGGACTTGCATGTAGGTAAGATAGACGAATGGAACACTATTAACCTTACGTGTGCCTTAACTAACTAATAAATTAGACTTTTGTGTCAAAAGACTTATACGGATCACTGTACATGGGTGCTCGATCCTATCAAGAGGAGGATGATCCAAACAACAACAACAACAACAACAACAACAACAACAACAACAACAATCGAGCAGGGCCCGGAAATAGGTCATCACTTAACAAGCCCATGCTAAATGCTATGCAAATGTGAATGTTTATTTACGTATTGGGTTCATTGCCTTATAGGCTTTGCCTTAGATGGGCTGCCTATCTATATTGTTTATATTCTAATATGTGATTATCAAATAAATCTATTTGAAATGAATTGAATTGAATAGAAGAGAGGAGGCATTTACAACACAAGTAACAAGTAACAAGAATAAACATTCGAAAATGGCGCTTTATAAAATTGTATGTGAACTCTGGCAAATATTTATAAATACACACAAGTAAGCGAACATAGACAAACAAATACGTTAAAGGAAACTGTATGAGTCCTTTATAAAATTTAAATATATACATCTATATTTTGTCACCAGTTTTCGTATTGTTAACAAAAACAATATTGTCAGTGACCATAGGCACGTTTAGCGTGATGTCGTACCCTCTCCTATTTATATATAAGATTAAAGGTTTGCATCAGTTGCAATTGACGTTTTGATGCTACTACGATTCCTCTGGACTGACATAAAACCACAAGGAGACTGAGGAGTTTATTTACTAAATAATATGTTGCGCTTAAAGCGGATACATATATCTATCAGACGCTGTATAGCATTTGGACAAAACCGCACCATGAATTTCATAATATACGAAAACATTTAGGTGTATACAACGACACTCCCCGTCAAACTAATATACGTAACAAAATGTGACATTTATAACATATTCGATACTACCTTAATTTCATATGAGATGCACATCAATTTGTATAAATAAGTTGTGAATTATTTCAATAAACCGACAATTCGCCACTTGGTTGATATAAATGTTAGTAAGACTGCCTTCGTGTCAATTCAACAGCACCCATCCATTTCGTTGCGCAATGTTTACAAATTTCAAAATGGTCAAGTTCGTTAGAGCAGTTATCTGGTTCCATTTGGTGGAATCGAGTCCCTAGTTACAAATATCAATGTTAAAATATCCAGTCAATTCGTCTTATATACAACTCGTCCCAAATACCAAAATTATCAGAAAAGCCTGAATGAGAAAGAAAATCTGGAAAGTGACAACCAAAAACCTCCCACAAATATAAGTTCTGTTTTGAAAATCTCCTGTTGAAACACAATGTTACTGGATATACATTTGTAACCATTCATTTATATTGCAAGCTACAAACGATCGCATTTAAACGGGTACCAAATATGCTGTTTCTCAATTACCCGACTCCAAGATTCGCTGTTGTTGATCAAAACCCTGGAGTTGGTAAAATGTATGTAAAGACAAAATGGTGGTAGGATAGCGTGAAATGATATCGCATTTCTGCCAAGTATTTGATATATTGTGTAATTATAGGCGTGCTGTTGACCTAAATTTATGCACCGTTTGGAAGATGCATGTATCCACTTGAGGTTCAGTATATTATTTAGTTGATACATATCCATGCTTTTTCGTGATAGGCCGATGATTACACCCTATACTAATCGTCCTTTCACACCTTTCTATATATATATATACATCGAGCGTAGCATACGAGTACGACGTCACGTTGAAGGTGCCTATGTCGGTGACAGCACAATACGACGATAGTCCATTATTCTGATGGCTATATCCTTATTCTTGCCCCTCTCGAAAAGTGGTAACTCACGTTTATTTCCTTTATTTAATTTTACCGCTTTCTTCGTATGGCGAAAAAAGCATCATCATCATCATCATCCACAGGCATTTGAAGTTTACCCGCCTATTTCATATTATTAGAATATTTCATATACTACAATATATATAATACACAAGGTGGTCAACGGAGATCGTACGCATGAACAAAAACAAAGCAAAAATCTTAGTTCTAAGGTTCTGCGTTCGGGATGAAAGCAGCGTGTCGTGTCCTTTATATCTGTCTAACACATCGACACTGGTTTTGCATCGCTCCTACGAATTCTGTTAACATTATTGCATTTTTTCGAAGCGAATTGACAGAGGTCAAAGGTCAATGCCACTGTGACAAACAGGAGACATGCGAGACATTTAATTCCGTGGAATTCTTGTCGCTTGATTTGATATTGCATAATTAGTTTGGAACCGCTATCAATTCTTTTAGCGCTATAAAACTATATTGTACAGGGAACCAGTCACCAATTTGTTGTGTAGTTCCAGTAATCAGCAAATCGCGAGTATGAATATATATGCGCAGTCATGTTAAATAAGATTTTTTCTTTAAATTTCAGAGCGAAATACAGGATTAACGCATTGCACATCTTAAATAATACGCGCCATGAACATAAATTTTGGTGCATCTAAGAAGAATTAGCATATTACGTGTCCAAATTGCCTTACTATTTTACAAGTCATGGCAATATCTTAACACGCATGCACATATTTTTATAGCACACTAACCAGGAAGTTAATGCATTCAGAACTGCTGTACACCTTACCCGTTGCGGTAGCTTGGTTCCCTGGTGCATTTCTTTGGGAACCAGGCAACACGGTGTCACGTGTAGCTACTATGTGCTGTGATATTTTATCTAAAACAGGCAATTAGATGGTCAGTCAGTGAAATGGAGTATGTGTAATGGCATAATTTTCTCAGTTCTGACTATCGCTATCCTACCACCATTTTGTCTTTAAAAAGTCGTCAATTCAAGCTGTGAAATGATTAAATATAAAATTGTGTAGTTTAGAAAGCGTGCTCACGATGATCTAATAGTAGCTTAGTGATAATTTAATACATTTTATCATAACATTTGTCCCAAAATCGGTTGATATAGACATTACTAAATTTGACACGACAATGTTCCTGGATAATAGCAATTCTCATCGCTGCATTGCTTTGGTATAAGGAGTTACAGAGCATGTTCGCATTTCAGACATTTTTGTATGTATGTATGTATGTCGGATTTATATAGCGCCAATTCCAAACTGAATTGCTCAAAAGCGCTTTACAAAATTTAGAATGCTCTTTGGAAAAGATATGTTTTTAGTAGTGATTTAAATGAGTCAATTTTAGAGCAGTTTCTAATTTCAGGTGGAAGAGAATACCAGAAACGCGGACCGGCTCGAGAAAATGCACGATCACCAGTAGTTAAGTTTGATTTTGGTATGGTACATAGTAATTGTGTGCTAGACCTAAGAGACCTTGGTGCTGCTCTTTGCTGGATTAAGGATTTTAAGTACGGTGGGGCCAGATCATTTAGGCACTTGAACACCAACAAAGCCACCGTGTACCATATACGTTGTCTTATAGGCAACCAGTGCAGCTCCAATAGGACAGGTGTGATATGATCGAATCTTTTGGTGTGTGTAATCAGTCTAGCTGCTGTATTCTGCCCTCTCTGTAAACGATCTAATTGGCAATTTTTCATGGAGTTATGCCCCCTTTCGACTTACGCAATACAAAAAATATTAGTTTTCCTCACTTTTTTTCCGCAGTCTTTCAAGATATTGTACTGAGGATTGCTACATTGCTTTGGAATGAGAAGTTACAAACCAACTTCGAGTTTTAGGCATATGTGTAAATTTTGGATGGAGTTAATGCCCCCTTTCGACCAATGAAATACGAAAAATATTAGTTTTCTGCCCTTTTTCTCGCAGTCTTTCAAGATATTCAACTGAGAATTGGTTTATTACTTTATTATGAGAAATTACAGACCAAGTTCGAGTTTCAGGCATTTGCGTCATTGTTTGATGGAGTTATGTCCCCTTTCGACTTATGAAATACAAACATATCAGCTTTCATGACTTTTTCCTTCTCCTTCACCATATATAACTGAGACTTGGTTTATTGCTATGTTATGAGAAGTTACAGATCAATTTCGAGTTTCAGCTGCTTTTGACAATTTTTAATGAAATTTTTGACTGTTAATCTCTCAAGATTTATGTCACCAGGTAGGGGACATGTACATTTATTGCAAACCAATACTGACAGAATGCTTGTTTCCAGTAAATCGCATTTCCAGTAAATTGTCAGTTTAAAGCGTACAAGCTAAGAAGTGTCAAGCTATATACTAAATTCCTTAGACCTGGTTACGCATTTTATTGTGGCGGGACTCACCATAACCCGCAAGTCTGCCACAACAAAATGCGTAACCAGAAAACAATTAATATACTAAGTATACTTATTACCGAGAGCCTACTGTGTTGAATTTTTTTATGGCGAACGGAAATAGGTATTTTATAGAGAACGGATATAGGTCTCCTAAAATTGTGTCTGCGTAACCTCCACGTGAATGCATTCAGCCGTTCGCTACAAATTTACACCCCTGAGTCTCTACATGTAGGTATACTGCATCGACAGGTTCGTTTGAATCAAGTTTGGTTGTTATATCTTTGAGGTACTCTAGTAGTTTGGTTTTACATGATCTATTGTGTCGGAATCCATGCTGGCATTTGGTAAATAGATTGGCCAATTTGGCTGTTTCCAGAAAGTCTACTATGCTGACCCTTAGGAATGAGTCCAGGACCTTACACAGGGTAGAGGTAAGACTGATTGGTCTGTAGTTACTTGGGTCATTTTTGGATCCTGTTTTGTGTATGCAGCATACATTTGCCATTCTCCATTTCTCGGGTAATACGCCTTCTAGAGATGGGCAAGGTTAAGTCCTCCAGGGGCAGAAAGAAGGGAGCTGATCATACCTGAGGGTATGAGAGCTCCCTTCGTATCTGCCTGGACCGCGCCTGTGCGACAGGAACAGCGGTGCCAGTTAGACCGGTCAAGCAAAGACCAAAATGGTTCTCTCTCATCAAGCAATGGGGGGGGGGGGGGAGCGGATCGCGAGCCGGACACCCGCATTAGGCGTCAATGCGTCTATAGTGGGTGGAAGGCTCATGCGTTTCGTCGAGGCTTAGCGAGGTGTGACGACAGACAGTCTGATCCTGGGATGGATATCCCAGTGGTACATGCCAGAGTGGTGGGATTTTCCACCACAAAATCTGTCTTTGGCACCTGTCTGGACACCCGTACCAAGGGAGCCAGACACGTTAGACGCCCTTCATAACTAAGTGTCAGGTTTGCTTCTGAAGGGGGCAATAAAACCGGCAAACCAGAAAACTCAAGGCTTCTATTCAAACATGTTCCTTGTCCCCAAGAGCACAGGGGGTGGAGACCTGTACTCAATATCAGGCCATTGAATTGGTTTATCCATACGCCTCGGTTTCAGATGGAAACTCCGAGGTCAGTAATGGCAGGATTGAGGAAAGGAATGTGGTGGGTGTCAATCGATCTGAAAGATGCATATTTCCACATTCCAATGAACAGGGGTTGTCACAGGTTTCTGAGATTCACGTTTCAGAATCATGTATGGGAGTTTGTAGTCCTCCCATTCGGCCTGTCGACAGCTCCAAGGTTTTTCACCAGAGTGGTCCTAGCGGTGACAGCGTTTCTCAGAAGAGAGAATGTGGTGCTTCACACATACATAGACGATTGGCTTATCAAGGCGGACACGCCAGCCAGGTTAGAAGTGGATACTGCTCTGACTCTGAAGTTGAACAGGGAGAAATCCAAATTGACACCCACTCAACATTTCGTTTATTTGGGGATGCGATTCGATCTCGAGGAGGGCAGGGTTTACCCGTCAGAGCCCAGAGTGGTGTCTCTGTTAGCCATCCTCAAGAGTTTTCGATTGGGAAACCACATTCAGGCGAGGAGGTTTCTTCAGATGCTAGGCATGATGGTCTCCATGGAGCAGGTAATCCTGTACGCTCCTCTGATGCGAAGACCTATCCAGTTGCATCTGATGTCTCTTTGGAAACAGGGAACAGAAGAACCCCTGTCAAAGCTGGTACCAGTTTTGGAGCCAATAATGTCGCATCTTGTATGGTGGAAGAAGCCTCAGAATCTCCTAGTAGGGGTTTCGCTGAACCTAACCCTCCCCCAGCTGTCCGTGTACATGGATGCATCACTGGAGAGGTGGGGTGCCTGCCTGGGAAAACACCAGGTTTCGGGCACATGGACTCTCCAAGAGAGCCAGCTGCATATCACATCTGTTGGAAATGATGGCAGTGGAACTGGCATTGGAAAAGTTTCTTCCAAAAGTCAGGGGCAAGGTGATATTTATACAGGCGGACAATTCGACAGTAGTATCATACATAAATCGCCACGGTGGGACCAAGTCACCCACACTGTGTATCAGGGTGTGGCACTTGATTCAATGGTGCAGGAATTACTCGGTTGTTTTGAAAGCAGCTCGTATTCCTGGCCGAGTGAACATTCTGGCGGATGCTTTGTCTCGCAGACAGAGAATCCTGCCAACAGAATGGTCCCTCAACCCTCCAGTTCTGCGACGGATCTTCGAGCATTGGGGCAAACCCAACGTGGACTTGTTCGCCACAAAGGAAAATGCTCAAATCATGACATATGTCTCGCTGATTACAGATCCAAATGCCGTCGATACAGACGCTCTGGCGATAAGCTGGAGAGGGATGCACGCTTACGCGTACCCACCCACCATTCTTCTACCGAAGGTTTTGGTGAAGGTCAGGGAGGAACCGTGTCTGGTCCTGCTAATAGCGCCGTATTGGCCGAGCAGGGCGTGGTTCACGGATCTTCTAGATCTGCTGGTGGAAAATCCTGTGCAGTTGCCCGAGATTCCGAACATAATCTCCCAGGCCAAGGGACGCTTCCTACACGAGTGTCCCGAAATGTTCAATGACTGCGTGGATGTTATCAAACAACGTTCCACGTCGGAAGGCTTTTCTCGACAGGCTGCTGATTTCATCGCGGCTGCGAGAAGGAGGTCAACCTTCAAGTCATATAACAACAAGGTTAACAGATTTGCAGACTGGTGTGAAGAAAAGGGTATTGATACCTTTCAATCCACTATCAGCAAATAGCAGACTTTCTCTGTGAGCTGTTCTTTTGAGGACTAGCTCCCGTCACAGTTGCTGGATACAAGTCAGCTTTGGCATCAGTTATCCCTTGTCTAGCAACAGGGATAGTCCAGAGGTGGCCCAGTTAAATGTGATGTTGAAGGGAATGAGCAATCTCCGACCGAGACAACCGGTAGTCATTCCAGCCTGGAGTCTATCTTTAGTGCTTAATGTACTGGCCAAGCACCCTTTCGAACCGTTGCGTTCGGCTAGTCTAAAGCATTTGACTCTAAAGGCGGTCTTTCTATTGGCAGCTTCCTCAGCTAGAAGGCGCAGTGAGATCCATGCGCTTTCGGCAGAGAGGAACCGATTTATTGTTTCTGGAGAAGGTCTGCGTCTTCTGCCAAGAGCAGAGGTTATGTCAAAGAACCAATCTTTGAGATATCCCGGCAAACCGATCATTATACCGAAGTTAACTAGGTTTGATCGTGATGCCAGTGTCTGGTGCCCGGTCTGTGCTTTGACTAAGTACAAGAAACGGACTGACTCGTTACGGTCGAACGATAGACATCTGTGGATCTGCCATAAAAAGTCTTATGGCGCCGCATCCATGGATACTATCTCTTGTTGGGTGGTCGAATGCATTCAGACTACTCAGGAGATGGCGACTGGGCACCAGGTGCAAGGCGTAAGGGCAGACAATGTCAGAGGAATAGCCGCCTCGACCGCCCTTTACAATGGTGTTCCGTTATAGGACATCATAGCCGTTGCACAATGGCACTGTGAGTCCTCATTCACGGATTACTATATGAGGGATGTGTCAGACTCAGCCAATCCACTCGCTTTAGCTGTTTTGAAACGATAGTTAGTGACCACACTGCTTTTCACCCTTTTCTCACTTCGGTAAGAAAAGAACCTAAAGCAGGCATGGTCAGGCGAGAGGATGTCAACCAGATTGTGTCACTGATGGCCGAACCGGTGAATGGTTGGAGGCGGTACGTCTGAAGTCCAATTATCATAAGGTAATTCAATAGTGAGAGTTTTTTGTATTATGGATATGTATCATGTTCATTCATCTTATATATTCATGCTCATTCCCAGGCTAATACATGGAGTATGCAGGGAGCAGTTAACCCTCTTGGCATATTTGTGTTTTCAGGCGAGATACATGTTCGTTAGTTCTCTCCCTTTTCTTAGGAGGAAAAAGGGGGGAGGACTGTGACGCGAATGTGATTCGGTTCCGTGAACTTGACGGTCCTTTTAGGTCTCCGTTAGTCAAGTTTGAAGTCTAAAATCTTTCTCCAAGGGGCAAAATTAGCATTTATGGCTTGCCCCTTCCCACCAGGTTACTGATCAAATCTGGTGTATATCAGAAGTAACAGAATGGTGAGTATTGATCGAAGGAGAATGCAGGAAATGTCAATTTCCCTTTCTCCGAGATCTAACAATACTCACCATTCTGTTACGGACCCAGCCTCCCAGCCCCACGGAGGCAAGCCATAGTTTTCTCTTGTTTGGTGGCTATGCAAACAATATGAGCTCTATGGTAAACGGGTACTCGGCAGTTGGGAGCCGAGTACCCGGTTCCCAGGAGTCGGTAAAGCTTTCTAAGTCTATAATCCTAGAGCCGCTGTCAGGGCCAGCTGTATATCAGAAGTAACAGAATGGTGAGTATTGTTAGATCTCGGAGAAAGGGAAATTGACATTTCCTGCAATCTGCCATAGTAAGCCATATGGCGCTGCATCCAAGGATTCTATCTCTCGTTGGGTGGTCGAATGCATTCAGACTACCCATGAGATTGCGACTGGACACCAGGTGCAATGCGCAAGGGCACACAATGTTAGAGGAATAACCGCTTCGACCGCCCTCTACAATGGTGTTCCGTTAGAGGACATCATGGCGGTTGCACAATGGCACTGTAAATCCTCTTTCACGGATTACTATATGAGGGATGTGTCAGACTCCGCCAATCCACTCGCTTTAGCTGTTTTGAAACAATAGTTAAACGGTCACACTGTTCTTCTCACTTTTGATACTTGAAAAAACAAAAGTTATGGAACAGACATAGTCAAGCGAGAAGATTACAACCAATATTGTCATGGATGGTCGAAAAAATGCTTGGTTGATGGCTCCACGTCTGGAATCCAAAATCATAAGGTAATTCAAGCTTGACAGTTTTTTGTATTTATGTTTATAGATCATGATCATTCATCTTATATATTCATGCTCATTCCCAGGCTAATATATGCAAAGAGCAGTTAACCCTCTTCGCATTTTCATGTTTCAGGCGAGATGCATATTCCTGAGTTCACTCCATTTTATTAAGAGAAAAAAAGGGTGGGGGGGGTGGTCTCCTGTGATGCGAATGTGATTCGGTCCCAAACTTGTCGGTCCTTTTAGGTCTCCGTATGTCAAGTTTAAGTCTAAAATCTTTCTCCAGGGGCAAAAGAAGCTATGCATGGCTTGCCCCTTCCCACCACGTTGCCGTCTAATTCTGGTGTTATCAAGAGTAATATAATGGTAAATATTGATTGAAGTAGCATGAAGGAAATTTCAATTTCCCTTTCTCCGAGATCTAATAATACTTACCATTATATTACAGACCCTGCCTCCCAGCCCCACGGAGGCAAGCCATAGGTATTGTCTTGTTTGGTAGCTATGCAAACAATATGAGCCTCACTGGCAAACGGGTACCCTGTTGTTGGGAACCGGGTACCCGGTTCCAGGAGCCGGTAAAGCTTTCTAAATCTAGATTCCTAGAGCAGCTAGCAAGCTAGCCTGTTTTATCAAGAGTAATATAATGGTACAGTAAGTATTGTTAGATCTCGGAGAAAGGGAAATTGAAATTTCTTTCAATCGCCCACAATAAGAATGTGGTCAGCATTAGCCTTTCTCCTTCGATCAATACTCACCATTCTGTTACTTCTGATATACAGCTGGCTCTGACAGCGGCTCTAGGACTATAGACTTAGAAAGCTTTACCGACTCCTGGGAACCGGGTACTCGGCTCCCAACTGCCGAGTACCCGTTTACCATAGAGCTCATTCTTGTTTGCATAGCGACAAGAGCAATACATGCTTTTTGCATTAAGGATTTTAGTGTTTTAAAATAATCTAAGTCTTTAATCAGTGATAGTTTGTGTGTTCTGAAAGGATTAACTAAGGACTATGGAGAATACCGCCCAAGAAAACCAGGTTGTATTGTTCTTTATTATCCATAGTTAAAAGACTTAGGTCTCTAAATTTCGTTGTGTCGCATGTTCCAATTTCTGTCCCCATAGAATCTGGGACGTGTGCTAACAACGATATATGCCAGACGATCGCCTTCTTTAAACCCCAACAGGCGATCGGCAGATATGAAAATAGGTGTTTGCTACGGTATTTCTAAACACGAATATCGGCTGACGTCGTTCTCCGTAGAATCCGAGCGGGTGACGTCACACCCGGTCGCTCGGATGTTTATGTGAAGAAAAATTTTTCATTAATTCGCGCATCTTATTCTGGGTGCTGCGTACTAAAAATGGTACCGGAAACTTTAGAATGATCAAGTTTACGTGTGATCACGATCGGTTTGCAATGATCGGTGGTTTCAAAATTCTTGAGTAGATGTGTGGTCTGCGGTTTTACCGTGTGAGACAGCAGTTTTGTTATACATTTTGTTGTTTTCTTCACATATCGTGCTGCGTTCGTTAGGAGTATAATTTATATTGATTAGTAAATATACCCTGAATGCTATGCGATATGATTCCTGGAGCCGTTACACATCCTGGAGGATCTATTATGGGTGTGTTGTGCCCGCCGCGTACTTGTCGTCATAATCAATGCGATCGTTGTTGTAACGTGGCGGGGTGGGGTGCGGGGAGGTTACGGTTAATTTATGAGTCAAATTATTTGAAAATTAATTGTCTGCCTTCCATCCGGGTCTCGTTCCGCTTGTTTATTGTAGGTTTGTGCTTATTTTATAGGCCAAGCCAGCCCCGCCATCATGTGACGACTGCCATAAGTTTGTCCGTGTAATGTTCAAGGACCATGTCTGTTTTATGTGTGCCCTGTGTAATATAGATCATAGGTGTAATGTTTGTGCAGTGTGGTCCGTCGAAACGATGGTTAAGTTCCTTGCCCAGAAGGACTTGGCTGGGTCTGACGCGGGGTCAGGCGGTCCGAGAGTAAATCGTGGAGCGCCCGGTTCGGCCGGTGCGGGTGCTCCACGTCCCCAGCTGGAGGTGGCGGAGATGGCACCGCCGGCGTGGTTTGGTCCGGCTCTGCAGGGTTTTTCTGCATAGCGTTCTGACCACGCTGGTGTCGTCCCTGCTACCAAAGGTTGGGGGGCAGTTTCTCCCCATGCCTGGTACGGATCCTGTCCTCGGACAGGATTCTGGACTGGTTACCGAGGGGGCCGTCTCGTACGGCCCCCTGGCAGTCCCATCTGGCTTCGGCCAGACGGGTTTCTGTTTCTCTGCGGCCACCTCCGGGTGGTCCAGTAGCGGTGGCCGGTCCGTCAGGTGTGGGAGCCGTCCGCCAGGACGGTTCCACGGTTGACTCGTCTAGTGACGACTCTTCGGAGTCTGAAGACGAGGAGGCCGAGGAGGAGAGGTTGCTGCGGCCCGTGAAGCCGCAGGTGGAGAATATGGAGGTTGATTCCGTCCTAGACGGAACCGGCCTCCATTTGTCTGGTTTGGCGCAAGCCAGGTCAGCGGCTCCGCCTGTGGCTGAGGCAAATCCGTTACCGTGCACCGGTTCCGTGCGGCTTGGTTTGGCACCAGCCGTCACGGGAACGGGTGTGCCGGGCCGGGCGTGGTACTCACCTATCTCGCCTGGTCCGGCAGTCGGACGTGGGGTGCCGTGGGCGCCCGTGTCCGGCTATGGTTCCGCGACTGCTACGGGTCCGTACGGTTTTCCGTGTGGACCTACCCCATGGACCGGAGTGTTTCATGGGGTGGCGGCGGAACCGTGTGGTACCGGAGTGCCTGGCGTGTCAGCCGTGGCTCCTTGCTGGGAGGCCGTGGCTGGCAGACCCGTGAGCACGTCAACGGGTGACGTGTTTGCGGGGGTGTCTTCATCGGAGGTAGATTGGTCAGATGCTCTGGCGTGGCTAGCCAGGGTTGACCCGTCTGTGGTTTCGGCCACGGCCGATGAAGATGCGCCCCGTCCGTCGGTTGCGTCGATCAGGACGGGGATTTTGCCCGCGGCCCGGATCCAGTCAGTGGGACTGGATCCACGGTTCATAGAATGGTTGGATGCTATTTATAGCAAACAACTGATGACCAAGGGTCAGCTCCCTGCGGCCTCCAGGGAGGTGCGGGCAAGATGTCGTATTCCGCGGGGGGAATACGACAGGTATGGTGTAGTCCCGTCGGTCACGGAGTGACCGATGGGTACTGGGCGTCCAGAGTGCCGTGCCGGGTCACCCCGGTCCGGCACATGTGGACAAGTCTCAGGTACACCAGGAAGAAGTCCTGTCCCTATGCGATGAGGGTGTGAGGGCAGCGATGAGCGCTGTCAACCACTCTTATCGTCTCCTTCAGTCGGTGTGGGCTGAAGCGGGGCAGGCCACCCTGTGCCACCTGTGGCGCTTTCATGTGTCAATGACGGCCTGGTGCTGTCGATGGACGCATTGGCAAGGGTGCAAGCGCGTGTGACGAAATCCAGGAGGCAAATGGTCATTGACCATATGCGTCCGGCTACGGCAGTCAGGGAGCGTCTCCTTGGGACACCCCTGACAGGGCCTAGCATCTTCGGTGGCCAAGCGTGGGCCATCTTAGAGGATACCGCCAGTATCGCGCAGAATCGGTTAGCGGTAAACCTACAGCTAGAGCTAGTGCGACAAGCGCATGCACTAGGGCCTGTGGGGAAACCGCTAACGGGACAACCTTCAAAGGAGCAGAAGAAGCATAAGGGCAAGGCGAAAGCTAGGCCTGTTGCGACTTCTGCTTCAGCTGGGGTTTCAGAGCCGCCGCCGGCGAAGAAGCCCAGGAAGGTTGTAGAGGCGCCTACCCTCCCCAATGTTGCTCCTGACCGCCCTAGAGGTGGGAAGGGCAAGGGGAAGGGTAAGGGTAAGGCCTCAAAGGGCGGACAGAAGGGGCCGAAGCGTACCTGAGGGTACGAAAGCTCCCTTCATATCCGCCTGGACCGCGCCTGTGTGACAGGAACAGTGGTGCCAGTTATACCTGTCGTGCCTAGAACGAAATGGTTCTCTCTCTCTCTCGTTAAGAAAGAGTGGGGGGGCGGACTGCGAGCCGGACAACCCCGTTAGACGTCGAGGCGTCTATGGTGGGTGGAAGGCTCATGCGTTTCGTCGAGGCCTGGCAAGGTGTGACGTCAGACAGTCTGGTCCTGGGATGGTTATCCCAGGGTTACATGCCGGAGTGGTGGGACTTTCCACCACAAAATCTGTCTTTGGCACCTGTCTGGACACCCGTACCAAGGGAGCCAGACAAGTTAGAAGCCGTTCAAAAGGAAGTGTCGGGTTTGCTTCTGAAAGGAGCAATAAATCCAGCAAATCGAAACACTCCAGGCTTCTATTCAAACATGTTCCTTGTCCCCAAGAGCACAGGGGGATGGAGACCCATACTCAATCTCAGGCCATTAAATTGGTTTAGCCATACGCCTCGGTTCCAGATGGAAATGCCGAGGTCGGTAATGCGGGATTGAGGAAAGGAATGTGGTGTGTATCGATCGATCTGAAAAAATGCATATTTCCACATTCCTATGAATCGGAGTTGGCACAGGTTTCTGAGATTTGCGTTTCAGAGTCAAGTATGGGAGTTTACAGTCTCCCGTTTGGCCTGTCGACAGCTCCGAGGGTTTTCACAAGAGTGGTCCTTGCGGTGACAGCGTTTCTCAGAAAAGAGAACGTGGCGCTACACACCTACATAGACGACTGGCTGCTTAAGGCAGACTCGGCAGCCAGGTTGAACGTGGATACTGCTCTGACTCTGAAGTTACTTTCAGATCTAAGCTGCATAGTCAACGAGGAGAAATCCGAGTTGACGCCCACTCAACGTTTCGTTTATTTGGGGATGCGATTCGACCTTGAGGAGGGCAGGGTTTACCCATCAGAGCCCAGAGTGGTGTCTCTGTTAGCCATCCTCAAGAGTTTTCGAGTGGGAAACCACATTCAAGGCGAGGCGGTTCCTTCAGATGCTGGGCATAATGGTCTCCATGGAGCAGGTTATCCCGTACGATGCTCTAATGCGAAGACCTATCCAGTTGTATCTGATGTCTCTGTGGAAACAGAGAACAGAACCCCTGTCAAAACTGGTGCCAGTTTTGGAGCCAATAATATCGCATCTGCTATGGTGGAAACAGCGTCAGAATCTCCTAATAGGGGTTTCGCTGCACCTACCCCAACCCCAGCTGTCCGTTTACACGGATGCATCGCTGGAAGGGTGGGGTGCCTGCCTGGGAGAACCAGGTCTCGGGCACATGGACTCTCCCGGAGAGTCAGCTGCATATCAATCTGTTGGAAATGATGGCAGTGGAACTGGCGTTGGAAGAGTTCCTTCCGATGATCAGGGGCAAGGTGATATTGATACGGTCGGTCAATTCGACAGTAGTATCATATATAAATCGCCAAGGCGGGACCAGGTCGCCCACTCTGTGTATCAGGGTGTGGCACTTGATTCAATGGTACAGGAATTACTCGGTTGTTTTGAAAGCAGCTCGTATTCCTGGCCGATTGAACATTCTGGCGGATGCTTTGTCTCTCGCAGACAGAGAATCCTGCCAACAGAATGGTCCCTCAACCCTCCAGTTCTGCGACGGATCTTCGAGCATTGGGGCAAACCCAACGTGGACTTGTTCGCCACAAAGGAAAATGCTCAAATCATGACATATGTCTCGCCGATTACAGATCCAAATGCCGTCGATACAGACGCTCTGGCGATAAGCTGGAGAGGGATGCACGCTTACGCGTACCCACCCACCATTCTTCTACCGAAGGTTTTGGTGAAGGTCAGGGAGGAACCGTGTCTGGTCCTGCTAATAGCGCCGTATTGGCCGAGCAGGGCGTGGTTCACGGATCTTCTAGATCTGCTGGTGGAAAATCCTGTGCAGTTGCCCGAGATTCCGAACATAATCTCCCAGGCCAAGGGACGCTTCCTACACGAGCGTCCCGAGATGTTCAATGACTGCGTGGATGTTATCAAACAACGTTCCACGTCGGAAGGCTTTTCTCGACAGGCTGCTGATTTCATCACGGCTGCGAGAAGTAGGTCAACCTTCAAGTCATATAACAACAAGGTTAACAGATTTGCAGACTGGTGTGAAGAAAAGGGTATTGATACCTTTCAATCCACTATCAGCAAATAGCAGACTTTCTCTGTGAGCTGTTCTTTTGAGGACTAGCTCCCGTCACAGTTGCTGGATACAAGTCAGCTTTGGCATCATTTATCCCTTGTCTAGCCAACAGGGATAGTCCAGAGGTGGCCCAGTTAAATGTGATGTTGAGGGAATGAGCAATCTCCGACCGAGACAACCGGTAGTCATTCCAGCCTGGAGTCTATCTTTAGTGCTTAATGTACTGGCCAAGCACCCTTTCGAACCGTTGCGTTCGGCTAGTCTAAAGCATTTGACTCTAAAGGCGGTTTTTTCTATTGGCAGCTTCCTCAGCTAGAAGGCGCAGTGAGATCCATGCGCTTTCGGCAGAGAGGAACCGATTTATTGTTTCTGGAGAAGGTCTGCGTCTTCTGCCAAGAGCAGAGGTTATGTCAAAGAACCAATCTTTGAGATATCCCGGCAAACCGATCATTATACCGAAGTTAACTAGGTTTGATCGTGATGCCAGTGTCTGGTGCCCGGTCCGTGCTTTGACTAAGTACAAGAAACGGACTGACTCGTTACGGTCGAACGATAGACATCTGTGGATCTGCCATAAAAAGTCTTATGGCGCCGCATCCATGGATACTATCTCTCGTTGGGTGGTCGAATGCATTCAGACTACTCACGAGATGGCGACTGGGCACCAGGTGCAAGGCGTAAGGGCAGACAATGTCAGAGGAATAGCCGCCTCGACCGCCCTTTACAATGGTGTTCCGTTATAGGACATCATGGCCGTTGCACAATGGCACTGTGAGTCCTCATTCACGGATTACTATATGAGGGATGTGTCAGACTCAGCCAATCCACTCGCTTTAGCTGTTTTGAAACGATAGTTAGTGACCACACTGCTTTTCCCCTTTTCTCACTTCGGTAAGAAAAGAACCTAAAGCAGGCATGGTCAGGCGAGAGGATGTCAACCAGATTGTGTCACTGATGGCCGAACCGGTGAATGGTTGTAGGCGGTACGTCTGAAGTCCTGTTATCATAAGGTAATTCAACAAGTGAGAGTTTTTTGTATTATGTATATGTATCATGTTCATTCATCGTATATATTCATGCTCATTCCCAGGCTAATACAAGCGATATGCAGGGAGTAGTTAACCCTCTTGGCATATTGGTGTTTTCAGGCGAGATACATGTTCGTTAGTTCTCTCCCTTTTCTTAGGAGGAAAAAGGGGGGGGAGCTGTGACGCGAATGTGATTCGGTTCCGTAAACTTGACGGTCCTTTTTAGGTCTCCGTTAGTCAAGTTTGAAGTCTAAAATCTTTCTCCAAGGGGCAAAATTAGCATGTATGGCTTGCCCCTTCCCACCAGGTTACTGATCAAATCTGGTGTATATCAGAAGTAACAGAATGGTGAGTATTGATCGAAGGAGAATGCAGGAAATGTCAATTTCCCTTTCTCCGAGATCTAACAATACTCACCATTCTGTTACGGACCCAGCCTCCCATCCCCACGGAGGCAAGCCATAGTTTTCTCTTGTTTGGTGGCTATGCAAACAATATGAGCTCTATGGTAAACGGGTACTCGGCAGTTGGGAGCCGAGTACCCGGTTCCCAGGAGTCGGTAAAGCTTTCTAAGTCTATAGTCCTAGAGCCGCTGTCAGAGCCAGCTGTATATCAGAAGTAACAGAATGGTGAGTATTGTTAGATCTCGGAGAAAGGGAAATTGACATTTCCTGCATTTCAACCTTGTTTAGCAGATTTAACAGTCTATTATTGTTTGGGCCATCTAAGTTGGGGCTTCTGTAGATGCAACCAACAAGAATACTTTCCTTTTCTTGTGTCACCCATGTACACCATGGTAAGTATTGTTAGCTCTCGGAGAAAGGGAAATCGAAATTTCCTTCAATCCCCCACAATAAGAATGTGGTCAGCATTAGCCTTTTCAACCTTGTTTAGCAGATTTAACAGTCTATTATTGTTTGGGCCATCTAAGTTGGGGCTTCTGTAGATGCAACCAACAAGAATACTTTCCTTTTCTTGTCAACCATGTACACCATACTGATTCGTTAAATGTGTGATCATTTAGTATGTCGCAATTTTGGGCGTTTAATGATACATGGCTATAGATGATAACTCCTCTTGATGGATTGCTGTTCAGCGAGAGGTTGTACTCATCTATCTGCAGTTCACTAATGTTTATGGTTGTGTTTTTCGGTAGCGCTTCAGTAATTAGTATGATGGCAGGTCGAACATTATGTACAAGGGTCTCGAGCTCAGCCTTTTTGTTAATGAGACTATCTGCATTTCGACATGTTCGAGGTTGCGGCATACCATTTGGTTCAGCCCAGAGTATTCCTTGCTAAAGGCCCCCCCCCCTCCAAGGGGATCAGGAGTAGGGTCCTCTTTCCGGAGCAAGCCTATCATCAGTATGCTAGCGTTCCTCATCTTTCTGTCAAAGAAAGTGAAGGCTCTGAATAGGCCATTGGCTGGGAAATCCAAGGGTCGCTCCCAACCATTGGTATCCCAAGGCAATAAGGATGCATTAAATGAGCTTTTGCTCATTGAAGATGCGTCAAGAGCTGCCATGCCCACCTTGTCGCATTGCTGTGCCATCCTGCAAGGGATGTAGACCGGTGCAGCGGAAGGTGGGCTAGTGCCTGAAGCTGCTCCCGGAGTTGTCCGGGACACCATGCGCTTATCCAGGTTTCTGCCTAGAAATTTCCCTGGTGGGGTCAATGGCCCAGCACTAGTAAAATATATATGGGACATTTTGTTAATGATATGGGTCAAAATTTATTAAACCGGAAAGACCTAAGGAATGTTATTTAAACAGCGCTTCAATAGTTTTGTAATGTCAGGTTCTTTTTAGGCACCTGTTCAACACAATCTTCATCTATGTTTTACATTATAGTCATATTTGAAATGAAAATGAAAACCCTTCACTGTGTAAAATTGTATGTTGAATATTATATGTTAAAATCAATCTGTTTGGACTTGATGTATGCCACTGAGTATTTTGAAAATAATTTGACCTAAAACTACGGAGTTGTGCAATATCTTCAAATTTAATTGTTTTCAACATAACACAAGAATTTTTCTTACACTTTTCAGGTATAAGTATGGAACAAAAAATGCATGCTGAAGAATTATCTATGCACTACATGTAATGTTGACTTGATGAATTCTTCAAACTAATCTTTCAGGGTAATCATACTGCTGAGTTCTTTAATATTTAAAAAAAATAATTTGAATGAAAGCTGGGGAGCAAGAAGTATGATGGCCCAGAAAGAATAGTCTTAATGTACATGTAAGTTAATACTCTGTGTGATTTCACCTCATTGTTCTAATGTAAATTCTATAATAAACAATTTAATATGTATTTTAGGTTTGCCTAAAGCATAATGGGCCTAGGCAGTGATGACGCAAGCATTATGACTGGGGAAAAATAAGGGTGTGACTGGTTACATGTATATGACTCGTGCTAATCCAATGCTTTTGAATTATCGCTGTATCGCACATCGGTTAGCTTTAGTAAGTTCCCAGGCTGCCAAGGCACTACCATATCTATGCATGTATCAGGAAACCTTGACTGGAATGTTCTATTTCTTTAAGGCATCAGCAAATTGTATGTAAGTGAACTTGATTGGGATTCAGTAACTTCTTGATGAACAAATATTGAAGATTAGAGAAGTTCGTGAAGTGAGATGGTTATCAATTTATCTGGCAGTGCCAGCTATTTATAAGTGTCTTGCCTCTCTGATCACATACCTCACTACAAACCCAGATGCCAAATCTACATGGTATGCCAAGAAAATTATTCAGTGTGACTTTATAGCTACAACCTACCTACAGTTATTTCTCTGATGTGTTTGGTGTTCCAGAAAGCAGATCTTGATAACAGGGTCTGAAATAAGGAGAGTCAATTTGATCTGACAAAAAAGCGGAAGTTGACTAACCTGACGGGGGGGTGGTCCCCCGGAAAAATTTTAAATCTAGATGCTCTCAGAGGCCATCTCCTGCATTTCTGGAGAAAAATATAGGTTTTCGGTTGGATGTGAAATTGTTCTATTTTTACCCATTTTGTACTGAAAAGTCAAATAGACTAAGACATTTTCAGGAGAAAATGCATAAAGATAGAACAATTTCATAGTCAACTGTAGGACCCAGAAAATGAGGACTCAACCACTTATACTCGGCCCTCCATTTAGAAAAGGGTTGCCCCTTTGGGCACTTTTCGCTCAGATGCCATTTTAGCAACACATCAACTGCTGTCACAGTCATGTACAATTAAATGTAAAAAAATTTTCACTTTAGAACACATTTGTCAAAGAAGGCGTGTGATAGTTTTCCTGATAAATGTTCACTTGCAGGTCGAGATTATTTTTGAAATTTTCCATTGAAATGGCTTATTCAGTAACTGAGACAGTCATTCCCGTGGTAAATTTTCAAAAATAATCTCTTGACCTGCAAATGGCCATTAACTATTTTTAATTAAAATTTTAGGCAAATTTGACCATTAAATGGTTAATTGTAGAACGCGAATATAATGGTAACGCGCGTGTTGTCAAGTGTCTTTTACAGTGCGATTATTTATGAACTTGCTTTCTTCACTTCTATTGTGAGAAAACTCGCCCGCTATTTCATTGGTTTTCTATATACAGCTACCAAGGAAATCGCGAGGAAGAATTAGCTTCTTCAGTATCGAAGGCGTGAACGAACGCGTCTCAAACTTCTGTGAAAATCTCTCACGTAATGTCATTGGATTTTCTAGATATAATTATGTCCAACAACCAATGAAATCGCGAGACCAAATTCTCTTCTCATGACAGAAGGTGTGTAAGAACACATCACTAACTCGTGCGCAGTGGCCGATTTTGTAGATCCGCCATTGCTAATTTTGCATCGCCTCGATCATTTTCAGACTAGCGAAATGACAAGATTTTGAGTGGTATCATTTATCAGATGTTCTATGCAATTTTATCTGTCATTTATTCGCCGTATGACTTAATTTTCAAGTCACTCACGGTCTATATCCCTCATTAGAAATCAGAAAATTCGCCAGTATAAAAGGTTTACATTATTCCCGGGACAATTAGCTATTGTAAGACCACCCTCTAAGATGAATTTGCCGGTATGACGCGTTTTGACAGATCACGAATACTGGTAACCAAGGTGAATATCGTTTTCACTTAGAAATGTGCAAATGACGCACAAACGCGCGCTCGATCGATCTATCGTATTTGAGTGCGATACCAACATTGTTCACTTGTTCTCTTTTTCCAAAATTTGCAAATTTTCCCCAAAATTCATGTTCAGTAAAATATTTTTACCCATCCAGATTTGATCGGACATGACCGATGTCCGACCGTTATTTCATACCCTGTGATAATATTATGGCAGGAGAGATTTTAATATGCATGGAAAATAAAAACATTTAGGAGGGAATCTGTAAGCCACGCCCATCTAATCCTGGTGTCACAGGCAGCCAAGAAGTATAAACCCTGGATAAAATATTATGTGCCACAATCAAGCTACGCATGAATGACCACAACAGGCGTCTGGTGCTTAGTGGCCGTCAGCAAGTCTTGAACGGTCTGAGCCAGTTGATGCATGCCGAAATAGTATAACAAAAGACATCTAATTTTAAATGTTCTGGTTTAAATTGATAGTAGGCGTGTATGTGTACATTGACAGATCGTATGAAAGAAAATTTGGAAAAACTGTTGTCAAATGTCACCTGTCACTTGCATAATCTATATTTAATTATTCTTGTGACCATTGTGGAAACTTGTATAAAAATGAAGGTTTTATATTGATTGAGGAGATCGTTGGTGGGTGATGCCCACGAGAATACTGTCTGTATGCTGAACCAGAGAAATATGGTTTTTCTGGAGGACACCTATTTCTTCATAGATTGACTGACTGGTAGCTTTCTCCACTTGTGCATTGCAGACATAATGTGTTGATGACTTAAATGTTTGTTCATCAAGGACTCTACAGTAAATTACTAACTTCTTCTTCACAGCAATGTCCGTACTTTCATCCGCCAAAACACTTATATATTTGGAATTTTTAAGTTTACTGTCTATATCTTTCCTGATCACAAAAGCAATGGTTTCTATCATATCGGTTACAAATTTGTCAGAGCAATATGTTATTGATTTGCCTGTATTTAATCATGAAATATGTGGACATTTCAACTTGTTTAACAGCCCCATTAAACTGTCAAATTTAGTTATTGCTACGCCTTGCTTTGTCATCCAATAGATTGTTTTCATTGCTGCAATTATGGTAGTTTCATTTTCTGATGTGGCTTTCCGAATGCAATAGGTGAAATCAGATTTCATGCTCTCAGTAATTACCACATTTTTGTGGTCATAGGGTGTTGCATGTCTTGCTAATGTACTTGGTCGAAAATTGATATTTTTGTTGTCTGTCATTGTATTAGTTTTACCATGTTTAGTACAAAGGGAGCATGACATAAATTTCTGGTTATTGTTGTAGGTTAGCCACGAATATTCCTTTAACCATTTTTGTTGGAAATTTCGTTTAACATGTTGGTTCATTAGTATTGTCAGTGTCATTTTCGCCATCACTAACTGTAACATCAATTACTGCCTTATCTGTAAAATCACTAACATTTGTTTTCTGTTCTGTACTATAAATACCATCACTAACATTTGTTTTCTGTCCTGCCTTATCTGTACCATCACTAACATCCATTTTCTGTCCTGTCTTATCTGTACCATCACTAACATCCATATTCTGTCCTGTCTTATCAGTACCATCACTAATAACATTTGTTTTCTGCCCTGTCTTATCTGTACCATTACTAACATCGATTTTCTGTCCTGTCTTATCTGTACCATCATGATCATCCGTTTTCTGTCCGGTCTTATTTGTAACATCACTAACATTTGTTTTCTGTCCTGCCTTATGATCATGTCGATAGTCATTTACAGGACTGGCGGTATGATCAGCGAAGGACAAGAAGAAGAAGAAGTCCTGCCTTATCTGTACCATCACTAACATTCTCAAACCATTGGGAACTGGTCGTGCAAGACCTTTTAGTCTGTCATTGCTTAAGAAACGGTTACGAACCGGATTGGCTCATCCGTCAATCATTGGTTCCATTAACTACGACTCCCGTTCCAAGGGAGCCCTATTGTTTAGAGGTCATTCACTCAGAAATCAAAGATGTTGTACGGAAGAATGTGATTCTTTTAGTCCGCAATCAAATCTCCCAGGGCTTCTATTCGATGATTTTCCTCGTTCCGAAATGCACCGGAGGTTGGAGACCGATTCTTAACCTCAAGCCACTCAACAAGTTTATCCTTTCACCAAAGTTCAAGATGGGGACTGTAGCAGCAGTAATGACAGGTTTGAGAAAGGACATGTGGGCGGTGTCGATAGATCTGAAAGACGCTTAAAGTTTCATAATCCAATGTCAATTCCTTTTCCAGAAATATCTTCGCTTTGCATTCCAAGACAATGTGTGGGAGTTCAATACGTTACCATTCGGCCTGACCACAGCTCCCAGTGTCTTCACCAAAGTGGTTCTCGCCATAAATTCTTATCTTCGCAGGAGAAACATAGTTGTTCATACTTACATAGAGGAGTGGCTGCTGAGTGCGGCGAATCCAGTCATTCTGCGCAACAATCTGAAAGTGGTCCTAGCCTTATTAAGGGATCTAGGATTGATTGTCAATCTAGAAAAATCAGAGCTGACTCCATCCCAGGAATTTGTTTATCTGGGAATTCTGTTCAATCTGTTTTCTGTCCTGTCTTATCTGTCTTTTCCGGCAGAGAGCAGCAGTCTTGGGGTCAATTTCTCTAGGAGCCTATCTGATGGCGCATCAGTTTCTCAGGATACTAGGATTGCTAGTATCTCTGGAGAAAGTCGTACCTTATGCGGCACTCGGGCGCGGACTGATTCAGATGTATATTTAATGTCATTCTCGTCTCAGAGAAAGGTTCCGTTATCTCTGAGAATTCCAGTAAAAGAACCATTGATATTTCATCTTCAATGGTGCCTATCAGAACAGAATCTCCTGCGAGGTGTTCCACTACATCCGCCTCAACCGCAGATGTTCATTTTCATGGACGCATCTGCGACGGCTGGGGGAGCAGTAATGGACGATCTGTCAGGGGAATGGGATCGGACAAATGCGCAGAAACACAGAAATGTTCTCGAACTATTAGTGGTGGCATTAGCACTTCGAAAGGTCGAGAACTTAATCCGAGTCAAGATAGTCCTAATAAGGACAGACAACTCCACAGTGGTATCCTATTTAAACCGCCAAGGTGGGACACGGTCGCCGGAGTTGTGCATGATGATTCGGAACCTTCTGCTGTGCCAAGATAGGAATATAATTCTTAGGACAGCACACGTTCCGGGCAGATTCAACATCCTAGCAGATGCACTCAGTCGAAGGATGATTTGCCATCCAGCGGAATGGCAGCTCAACCAGTCGCTAGCAGAAGGCCTCTTCAATCATTGGGGCAACCCAAATGTGGATCTATTTGCGATGAAAGGAAGCGCAAAGATGGTCATATACGTATCCCAGATCCGCTAATCTTAGCAGTAGATGCACTGGCGATAAGTTGGAAACGAATGTACACTTACGAGTATCCTCAAACAACCTGATCCCAAAAGTTCTGGCAAAGATAAGAGTGGGCACATGTATGCCAAGTACTACTGATCACTCCTCATTGACCAAGCCGATCAATGTTTACGGATATGCTGGACATTCTGGTCTGCAATCCTAAACCTCTTCCAGACAGAAGGGACTTGGTTTCCCAGAACAGGCGTCTGTATCACCACAATAGACCAGAAATGTTCAAATTGATTGCATGGATGATGTCAAGCAGCGAACAATTGAGGGTGGCTTTTCTGAGCAAGCAGCGAAATTTGTCGCTTCAGCCAGAAGGGGGTCACCATCAGACATGCCAGAACATACATGTATATAATTATCGAATCAACAAGTTCGCAGAGTGGTGCAATGGGAAAAATATTAATCCCTTTTCTGCAACTGTTCAACACGTAGCAGATTCTATCTGTCATTTATACGCGGTTGACACACTTGTACCTTCAACCCTAGCAGCATATAAGTCTGTATAATTAGCTTCAGTCGTTCCCAGTCTGGCCATAGCAGGAGGGGCGAATGACACTAAATGAAGTTATTAAAGGAATGCATAATCTGCAACCTAGACAGCCTATGCCTATTCCTGCATAGAATCTATCTCTTGTCCTTCAGGTTTAGTGCATGCTCCCTTTGAACCAATTAGATCTATAGATATTAAACTGTTAACTCTTAAGTCAGTTTTCTTGGTTGTAGCAGCATCGGCGAAAAAGAGAAGCAAGATTCATGCGCTTTCTGCCGAACAAGACCGTTTTGTCATTACGGGTGATGGTTTAAGACTACAGTACGGCTCAGTAATAACATAACATAAAAATGGGGGAAAGCGAGACTAAAACGGGGAAAAAATGCTTCAAGTTTTAAAATTTGTTCTAGGTCACTATGCGTCAAAAAATATTTTTGTTCTGTCGGATACAATTTTGGACAGGTTGGAAATAAAACCTGACCCGTTTGTGTTAAAACATTTACACATATTTGTTTCTTGTTGATACGTTTGAGCCAAATCATTTACGCTTCGATACGTACCATAATTTCGTGTCTATATTGCGCACTGACATGACTAATAGATAACACGCAGGGCAAAATTTGACAAAATTGAGCCAAAAAAGCATTATACAGATATATAACATGCAATCGTAGTTCAGAAAGATTGCAAAACATTTTATTGACGAACGAAAATTGGTACCGTAAAATGCCCATTAGTATTAGGCTTCTAATAAGAAAAGGGCTGTAAATTCTTTAAATCCAAACCTCTGAGAAAGGGTGGCGACCGTTATTAGGTATATTTCAAGAAAAAATTGAAGAAAAAAAATGATACAAAAAATAACACGGAATTAGAAAACATTAAAAAAAATTTACGCTAGAAATTCTTACCATCTTACGCCTATGTTTAATGTATACCTTGTATACGCATCATCGCGGGAGCGAAATTATTAATTGGGACCGCCTAAATATTACGTATATTTTAATAAACATTGTTTATTTCATCAAAATTAATCCAAAGTTTGACATAAAATGGCGTCGAGAAAAAATAGAAATCACATGGACGAGTTTAGGTTGTTACCTGAGTAGCGCGAAGACGCTAATAGTATTACCCGGTTAGAGACTTGCGCAATCCACAAATCAATCTAAAATGGAGGCGTGGCTTCTTCCAGAATACACCTCTAATGTAATGACCGGCCATCTTATTGCGTCATCATAATGGCTACACAGTTACACAAACTCCACTTCGGAGACCAGACATCTGTGAGTGGACTGTAAAAGGAACACTGTGGATCGTGTTGATATTGGTATCATCTTAACCTCTGTATCACACAGACATTAAAATGGACTTGATCCATCCAGTGGTTTGTGTGATAATCGGCATCTGCGCAATGTCAGCAAATTCCTGACCTCATTTTGTGTGCGACAGATTTGAATTTTACGACGAATTCAGAGGGACTATTTTTCTGTTAGCTGCTTGTCATACAGACTACTATAGGCTTTATATCATCTTGTTTTATGTGAATATATGTTTATTATTAATTTGCGATATTGGCATTTGCGACGTTGCAAAATTTGTTTTTATTTGAGAGGTCTCCTAGTCCGGATAAAGTTTAGTGGAATGCCTCCAATCACAAAAGAGCTTTAATTTGGTCGTCCAACTTAAGAAGGGAGCTAACCTCATTTTATTTCTTACGTTGTTTTGGGTCATTTTATGTTGGTTTGCGACAATGTACATGTACATGTACAAATGACTTGTCAATTTGAGTTTTATTTCATCATTTAAGAATGATACGTGTAAGATTTACAAATATTACATAAAATTCAATTATTACAGACAATATAGCCCGCAATATTGGTCATTGCAATACAGCAAGAGGAAGTAGAAGTTTCCCTTTGATGATAACGGTAGATGCCTAACATGAGGTTGTTAGAAGCTGGTTTTGGGGTGACTAAACATTTTTGGTGTGAAAACCTAATAGCCTACCCCTTTCTCGGACATTCCGCTGGTGAAATTTCTTCATCACTATCCTACTAGAAGCCTAGGCTTCTAATAGGAGAAATACGGTACAATGACTTGTCAGTTTGAGTTTGAATAGGCATATTAGGCACAATACAGTCCGCTGGTTTGGCACATGAACATACAATGTACATATATGTATGCTGTCGTAAAATGTATAATAAAAGTTATGTTTGTAAATGCTACGCCAACTAAAATAAATCTTATCATGAGTTTGCATTATTTTAAAATAACTCATAGTATTTAATGAAATATTGACTCTTAAATAATTGTCAAACTGGTTGGTCTGTCTATTGCAAAACTGGTAAATACCCCCATCTAAATTTCATAACACACGTTTCTGAATTATTTGGGTTCATTGGAAAAACAATGCTTACAGGAATGCTTACTAATTATAGTCTTACACGCGTCAGAGTTTTGTTTCAGGAGTTTTGTTTTCGTAGAAAATAATTTAGTTTCACCAAAAACAAAATGCTTATGCTTCAAAAAATTGTAAGACCCGTAGGAAAATATTTTTGTTTCATCATAGCTAAATCTATACCAGTTTGTACCAAGAACGTTTGTGTTCCGCTTTTGTTTAATTTTTATACCCCGCCAAATAGGGTGGTTGAACTAGGTCTTGGGAAGAAACCTATCGAAATCGACGATGATCTGAAATCCAAGATGTCCATCAGCCACTGGTGGTTTCCGAATGATAACTCTGTTACCGTTTATGAGATCGCTTTGAAACTTCATAGAGTGGTTAGACTAGGTCTGGGGAAGAAACCTATAGAAATCGATGATGATCCTAAATCCAAGATGGCCACTTCGAAGGGCCAGCTTCCTGCGGCCTCCATGGCTCAGGCACTAGTGGACAAGAACCGGGCACCCTCCGAAGAGGTCATGTCCCTGTGTGATGAGGGTGTGAGGGCGGCAGTGAATGCTGTCAATCACTCTTATCATTTGCTTCAGTCGGTGTAGACTGAAGCAGGCGCAGGCCACTCTGTGCCACCAGCAGCAATATCGTGTGTCAATGATGGCCTGGTTCTATCCATGGACGCACTGGCATGGGTGCAGTTGCATGTAACGAAGTCCAGGAGGCAGATGGTCTTTGACCATATGCGTCCTGCTGCAGCCATTGGGGACAGGTTGCTTGGGACACCCCTGAGCTGACCCAGGACTCCGCGATCATTGCTCAGAACAGGCTGGCGGTGAATATGCAGCTAGAGCTGGTGTGCCCAGTGCACGCACTAGGAGCTCTATCCAAGCCATCATCCCGCCAGTCATATTACAAGAAGCACAAGAAGAAGAGCAAAGGGAAAGCTGCACCTTTTTCAAGTGTGACTGCTGGGCCTTCGCAGCCGCCACCGACTAAGAAGGCGAAGAAGACTAAGGAGGCCCGTGGATTTCCTCATAATAATTTCATGCCTAATAGTAGATATCATGAGACTATACAAAGGCCATATTAATAACAATTTTTAAGTAGGATATTTTCAGAGTAATAATCATTAAAACAAAATAGCCGGAAGTTAGAAGCCATTCAAAACGAAGTGTCAGGCTTGCTTCTGAAGGGAGCAATAAAGCCAGCAAACCAGCACACTCCAGGCTACTGTTCAAACATGTTCCTTGTTTCCAAGAGGAAAGGGGTGGGGGTGGGTTGGGGGTGGAGACCTGTACTCATTCTCAGGCCATTGAATTGGTTCATTCATATGCCTCAATTCAAAATGGAAACACCGAGGACGGTAATGGTGGGATTGAGGAAAGGCATGTGATGTGTATCAATCGATGTGAAAGATGCATATTTCCACATTCCAATGAACAAGGGCTGTCACAGGTTTCTGCGATTCGTGTTTCAGAATCGTGTCTGGGAGTTTGTAGTGCTCCCATTCGGCCTGTTGACGGCTCCAAGGGTACAGCCTGAATTTGGTGCACCATTTTTGTGTTATTTAACAGAACGTAAACACCATATTACCTTCCCAAAAGTATGATCTTGAATTAATAACAATATATTAATTTACAAAATACTTCAATGAATACACAATATACTGCCTATATATTAACACACAGATGCCGTTTATATAGACTCATGTTTTCATATCATAAAATGCTTAATTAGACCACTTCTGCTATTTGCTAACCAATATACACTTGGGAAGATCAAATTAAAGCCCACAATTGTGGCTTGGAATTAGGTCACTTTATTTAAGGAAACTTCTATGGTTTTAATCTGAAGATATATGCAAACACAATTTTTTGCACCATGAAAAATCACATATTTTCCTCTTCTTTCTATTTCAAAGTAACATACTACAGTTTATTCTCAGCAAAATATGGTAAACCTATATATTTTAAGGTTCCTTGCATATTGTAGCTTCAGGAAACACAGACAGTTAGTTCATAAAATCACATATACATGTAAATGCGCTAAACCTGTCAAGCTAACTCATACTAAGAAAAAATTGGGTGGGCCCAACTTAGAACAGACCTCTTATCAAAACTCGTACCGGTTTTGGAGCCGATTATGTCGCATCCTATCATCACTGCTGGTGGTGGTGGCAGCAGCCACGGCTGTAACTACTATATAATAAATTGTATATATATATAATTTATACTACCATCAATCTCATAGGTGACGTTCAACTAGACTGCATCTACATGTACAACGGCATCCCCTACTTCGTTATTCACTTGTGCTGCTTAGGGAACAAATGTGGGACAGAAAGAATGTAAACATGTAAACAGATGTTACTTTCAAACTAAAAACATTATTACATGACGGGATGGCAAGAAAAAAAAAGAAGAAAATTAATATATTAGAAGCCCTGTGCGTCTGATGTAGCAATAATAAGGGAGATAAATCTGGATTTTTTTTTTTGATTGTCACTAAACCTATCCGAAGTAATCTCCCTTATTATTGATACATCGAAATTAGTTGGTAATTAAAATGTGTTCCTCTTTGTAGATGCATAGTGTCATTATGTACATCATATATCATTTATATGTATATATATGTGGTTATGACATGAGGTGTCCTGTGACCTCAAGAAAGCCGAACTCCGTACACTCAAGTCAAGAATGGACCTGAGGAAGCTAAGGATTTCGGCCGAGGACAAGACGCAGTGGGCAAAAGCGAAGAAGGACTGATTGCAGCTGTAGGATGTTTCAACATGTACTACTACAGCGGCTGCCGCAGAATACAGTAATCATACATACATGAGATGTGATGTTTATTATTGCAGTGAATTTGCATAATAATAGGTGATATAAGATGCGGGTTACGAATGTTATTGTAATGAATTGGCATGAGGAAGTCGAAACCATGTAAGTCTACTGAGCCAGCGCATCGGAAGTATCAAACATATATTACAGTTACGTTTGCTCACTTATATACAATTTCAATCTCACACACGCATACACAGGCTGACGACGCACGTGCTCGCACGCACGCACAGCGGCACTGTTACATGAATTATTAGTCCGCTACCGGTAAAACCGGGTGGACTATAGGTTTCCACACTTGTCCGTCTGCCTGTCCGTCTGTTGCAGTTGGTTTTCTGCACTTTGTCGCAGTCCTTCAAGGTATTCAACTAAGAATTGGTACATTGGTTTCGTATGAGAAGTTACAGACCAAGTTCGAGTTTCAGGTGTATGCGTCAATTTTTTATGGAGTTATGGCCACTTTCGACTTATGAAATACGAAAAATATCAGCTTTCCACACTTTTTTTCACACTCCTTCAAGATATTTAAGGGAAACTCGGTACATCGCTTTAGTATAAGGAGTTATAGAGCAAGTTCGAGTTTCAGACATTTTCATCAATTTTTCATGGAGTTATTCCCCCTTTCGACTTATGAAATACAAAAAATATTAGTTTTCCACACTTTTTTTCGCGGTCTTTCATCAAAATATTCTACTGAGAATTGCTACATTCCTTTGTTATGAGAAGTTACAGATCAAGTTCGAGTTTCAGGAGTTTGCCAATTGTGATACAGTTTAACGTCCTCTTTCGACTTATGAAATATGAAAAATATCCGTTTTCCGCACTTTGTTTTGCATTCCTTCAAGGGATTCAAATGAGAATTGGTAGGTTGCTTTATTATAGGGAGTTATAGAGCATGTTTGAGTTTCAGACATTTTCGCGAAGGACCACGGATAATGTGCTGTTATAGAGGATGACATCTTTACTGACATGACTGAGCTGACATTAGCGAAACATTCACTGACATAGTTTATCACATGTATTCAATCACACAGACATTTCTGATACCGGTATGCAAATTACTTTATATTAAATGCGAGAAATTTAAAAAAAATATTTTGAAATTAATTTGACTTAAAACTTGTGCTGCCTACATGTAAGTTATATGTTTGTCTCTTTTGAACTTGAGTTACTCAGATTTCAGTGTTGACATGGTTGAGAATATTACAAAATATAAATGATATGAATAAAAGTCATAAAGTTTAGTAATCATCATAACATGTACATTTGTACATTGTCAGTCTTAACACATTGTTCTGTCTTACTGTACTTACAGGTGACCTAAACAGGCATGTCGTCGTCTCAGGTTCCAAGTAAAAGGAAGTTTGTAAACGAAGATGAGGGCCACGCCACTAATGATCCGCGCAAAATTCCCAGATATTCCCCTTTAGAGGATGAAAGTATAAAAGCATCCTTACATACATGTAAGTCTGTGACGCAATCCACTGATGATGGAAGTGGTCGATGTTCACCTGCATGTGAGACTGATGTGAACTCACTAGAACGTTCTGAACCTGATGGATGTACATTAATACGATGTATAAAGCGTGAGCCAGTTAGTCCACCACCCTCTACATCACTTTCAAACCAGAGGCCTGTCACTACAGCTACTTGTTCACGTGACTCTCTTAATATAAATGCAACAAGCGTCAATCTTAGTCATTTAACAAGTGGTAATGGTTCAAGCCATGTTAGTAAGGAAAGTGGACCTAGTGTTAGATTTGGTAATTCCAGTCAGTATAGTCAAAGTGGACAAAAGATAAAAGGTTCTTGTTATTCAAATACTGTTTGTTTAAATATAAAATCAGAAAGATTTTCTCCCGACGAGGCACATTCAGGAAGTCTGCCACATTTAGCATGTTCTGCCAGGAATCTCGCACGTGCCAGCTCACCATTCCATGCTCTACCGCAGCAGACGGTCACAAGTCATTCAGCTGAAACCATCAGTGATTTAATGAGGACTGCTAATGTTACTACAGGCCCGTACTATAGATCTCAGTCACCGCATATTTTTGGCAGTCCATATGATGTGTATAATATACGTATTAGTTCATTCAAACCCGATTCTCCTGTTCACTCGCCTACAGGTCAACATAGTCCTCATGCACACCAACATGGGGGTAGAGCTACTCCAGTAGATATGAGTGATAAATCTTTGAATTGTGAACAAACTAAGGAACAAAACTCGTTAGATACACCCTTAGATTTAACTGTCTCAAAACAGATTTCACAAAGTGAATCTACTGATCATTTGACTTCATCAGACTCTACATGCAGTATTTCGCCGACTGACACACCTGAGGTTGTGCTGGATTTACGAGTCCACAAGCGTAAACATACCAAAGATATTTCAGTAACGTCACCTGTGAGGAAAGATATTTGTACTGGCTCTCAATCAGTTAACCAATCATTAATTGAAGGCAAGCTTTCAACTGAAAATACAATATTGCAGAATACACATGTTTCTTCAGCTACACTAAATGACACCTCAGTTCAGAATAGTAATATTGCTAGTGAGATATTAAGTCAGGAAAACCAGTTGAAAACTTCCGTGTCTGATGTTGAAATAATAAAAATGTCTGATACCAGTCAAGCTACCTGTAATTCTAAGACTGAAATTCAAGAAGCGACACATGACATTATATCACTTTTGACTAACATGGATAAAAATATGGAGGCTGACGATGCCACTGGAAGTCTTCCTACAAAGATTTGGTTAGTACGAGGGTCTAATCCAGATTGGACTCATAATGTTCCTGTTAGCACGAATACATTAACAACTGCAGCACAGCAGATCCAATCTGAAGAGGTGTGTGACTTACAGCAGGACAAACAGTCAGATCACTTGAATATGCAGGATAGTTGTGAGGTAGCTATAGACGATTCTGAGAAAATACGTCAAAGATTATCCAATTATGAAAATACTGAAGATGATTCTGCGATAACAGTGATATCACAGAACATCAAACCATTTATAGATGTGTATGTAGATGAGAATATGGATGTAAATGATGATGTATGTGTTAATAGCCAGACTTGTCAGTTACCTACAATTCAAACATGTTCCGTTACTGGTGATAATTCAGATCAAAATGATAACGTACCTCGTTTTAGCACAAGCACATGTAGACCTAGTACTCTTTCAATGAATATAATCGTGAAATCAGAGAAAGGTCACAGACCCAGTTACAGACATACATTTAGTAGGAAATCTCCCAAATCAGAGACACGACGCACAAAGGATGAACGTGGAGTAAAGCTGTGTCGTAGGACAGCGGCTCAGAGTATGCTTCGAATGGCTATTTCACACACAATGAAGAGAAAACAACAGCAGGAATCGTGGGACAGAAGTGAGACCAAAATGCATACAACAAAGAGGTTTGAAGCATCACTTGCGATATCAAATGCATCGGAAAGCAGAAACACAAAGTTTTCTACAGTGGGGCGGAAAAGTTCACATTCATCAAGTCAACGTAATTATCCACCTAAACACAGACATACTAAGAATGTTCCTAAAACAAATAAACTGAACAAGTTAGACCATCAACCTAAATCATGCACTCAAGCAAATCAACAATCTTCTAAGAAGACTAATCAGTATAAATGCAATCCGTCGGCAAGGCCACCTGAAAAACACAATCTGAAAGCTGATAAGAGGCAGCGGCGGCAGCAAGTCCATAAACGTAACAGTCATGACATCAGCGAGATACTTATTGATGCTGAAATGAGTCCAGTTAAATATGATGGTGTAATTGGACTTAATACATCTAGGCATGGCAAAGCGGGTCTTGCTATATGTACTAATGTGGAACAAACTACGTTGAAATTAATAAATCCTTGTACAAACTTACATGGACTTGCTGACAGTGAGAGCAAAACCAGACCATCCGCAGTGACTGTGACCTCAGAGAATGTTAGCCACATCCATGACAACATCCCAATAACACACACTGTTACAAAACACATCATGGAAGCAAAAGACAGAATTGACATGCTAAGTATCTCTGAAATAGCGATTACCCAGACTACAGCTACTCTTGGTACAACTTCTGTTCAAAGTGTGAGTGACAATTCAAGAAGACCTGGTACTGTTGATCAGGCAAATGACCTGATGCAGTCCTTAGATGTGGCACATGAACTGTCATATTTTGAGAATAGTTCGATGCATGGGGTACCTTGTCCAGAACGTGTTAGTAATGTCCCATGCCATCCAGGTATCAGTATAGACGCAGTGAATAACGCTAACATAACAGAGCGAACAAGTACATGTAGCTTACGTGTTGAACCGGTCTCTGTAAGTTCTCCGTATTCAGAAAATATAGCGTCTTATAGCGCAGCGCAGAGCGCTAAAGACACTGAAGTAATGTGTGAGGAGAATGATGCAGACAATTTGAATCCTGGTACGAGTCATGCCAGTACATCGTCAGATTTAGCAAACGGTTTAATTTCTGATCAACCAGATAAATATGATGTTGAATCGTCCAGTAGTGTAGGTGAGCTAGATGTAGCAGACACAGGCATGCCAGGTGCGAGGAGTGATGAGATAACTGACATGCCACAGACCACAAAAACAATCGGTGATATCTTACAAAATGTAGATCCTCTGACTGTGACTGAAACTTGTGATAGTGTTAGCTTACAAACTGATATTACAATGAAGACTGGAGGAAGTGCTAATAGGGAACTAACTGAACACACTCTATTAGATGGCGGCCCTTTTGCTGCTCGAAATGTAAATAATAGTAATGGGTTAGAGGAATTGCATGAGAATCTGAATAACAATGCCGTAGCGTTATCTGATGAGCAGCAAGAGTGTACAGCTGGTAGGAGCACAGATTTATATGCTGATGATGCGCATGATTATAACAACCTTCAGCCTTCTGATACTTGTTACCCTTCAACTCCCACAAAGACATCAGACGCCAGTGCACACAAGATTATGTTAACCCCTCAGAAAAGCTCTGATGATTTGGCGGGTGATTTGGCTCTTGAGTTAATAAGTCAGCAGCTGAATATTCTAAACCAGGACAGCGGTCAGTTATCTACGGTCATTCATAAGTCTGAGAGCCAACATCGAGAGCGTGAGAAGAGAGCAGAGGAGGTGATTCAAGCTCAGAGGAATACAGCGAACACCACAGCAAGAAAACTCATCCTCAAAGCAACAAGGTAAGCCTAAAATTTAACCCTTTAACATGGTTAATGGTTAAAATTTGTTAAGAAAATTGAGATTTCATTTTTCAGACCAAGAGAAGTCTATTTTTTTTTTAAAGGTTTACGACTGAAATTGGCTGAGTCCATTAATGAGCCAGTCATTCCATTAGTCAATTTAAAGGAATAGTCTCTGTGTCTACAAACAGTTATTTCTCAAGATGACTGTGAATGCTGATTTTGTCCTTCTTGCTTTATTAACCCTTTCACCGATGAATTCCTTATATCTCATTTTCAATGCTACCATACGAGAAAACTGTTGATATTTTGACATTAATTTGTCTGGAAGCAGTTACTGCCTTAGTCAGCAGTGGCTTCCAGTCAAATTAATTACAAAATATTCAACAGAATAAGTTTTATATAGTTAAGAATATAAGTACAGAGATTTGTCGTTGAACAGGTTAAAGTCACTTTAAAGGCGTAAGTTATATATTGTCTACAATTACTTACATGTAGCCCTTACATTGTACATGGACCATACTGAATTACACAAACCTTCAGCTCATGAAAGCAAATTTATCGAAGTCACTTCATAATTTGAAAATAATTTGACTGGGAACTGTTGCTGTCATCTCTGTCATTATAATTGTGCATATATATATATATAACAGATCAAAACAAATATAGCATTTCCTGGTAACAGCCTTAGTGAAACAAAACAGAAAGAAACAAAGACAAAGCAAAAACAGGCAAAAGTTAGACAATCTTAGAGGACCGTTCGCTGTAGGATTGCCTCGTTTCTGTTTTGTTTTTCTGCTTTTGTGTGATTTTGTTCCATTGTTCTTTGGTGTTTGGTTTTGGTTCATTTTTGTTTTTCTACAGTGTGTCCATGTATACAACAGTTTCTTGTTTTGTCTTTGTTTTGTATCTGTTTCTTCTTTCTTGTTTCCGTTGCAAAGCGTGCCGGGTAATGGTAAGCCTTTAATGCTCTAGCCGACCAAAACGGTTTCTGCACAGTGTCTTGAGAAATGTACATTTCTAGACCATGAGAAGATTACATTTCTTTTTGAAAATTTACCATAGGAATGACGGGTTCGATATACATGTAACCGAGCCATTTCAGTGATAAATCTTTAAAAAATAACGTCTGATCTGCAAATGGAGATTTTCTTTTTCGAGAACGAATTTGAGGGTTAAAGTGTTAACATTTTTAGCAGCATTGTCTGTAGTATCACCAAACATTCTGCGATCTAGAAAAATTGCGGATATGATCCG
Source organism: Chaetoderma sp. LZ-2023a (assembly GCA_034401795.1). Classification (NCBI taxonomy): domain Eukaryota; kingdom Metazoa; phylum Mollusca; class Caudofoveata; order Chaetodermatida; family Chaetodermatidae; genus Chaetoderma; species Chaetoderma sp. LZ-2023a. Next base: position 28,182,497 of record CM067360.1, on the reverse strand, counting down.
TTACTCAAATATTGGCTATGGTGTTTGTGGACATTAAAAGTCTAACCATTTCACACTTACAGACATGACAAACTAGAACCAGAGTACATGTATTTTGAAACTATGGCAGCAGCAGTTTCCAGTCAAATCAATTTCAAAAATATTCAACAGGTTTCGGGCCAAATTATGTTGAAATTGAACATTGAGCATTTTGGAATTTCCAAAGTTAAATGGTTACGATAATTTTACACATTTCACTTGCCTTATCTAGATGCCAGTTCAGAAAGCATCATCTCGGTAGTCCTAGTAAAAGACCTTTGCCTCGTCTTAGCCATCCAGATGATGCAGATTCGACCGAATCCGATGAACCACTGCAGATAGCCACTGATACAGATACAGACTTTGATAGTCGTATGGACGAGAATGCTGACAGTCACAACCTAACTGCTGTCAATGTCAGGAATATTTTACGTGTAAGTAAACGTCATACATAGTTGCACAATCATGTAGATGTATTTGCATAGATAATACATTTTGTAGTTCTAAGTGTATCATGTGATTCATGTCTATATACATTATGAGTGTATGTACTGTCCAGGTAGATTATAGAGTTCAGTCATCCCAGTAACTATGCATGTCTGTACCACGTTAGTGCATATTGTCATGATATTGTAGAGTAAACTGACCTTTGTTCAATGTCAATATAGGGATCCGATCTGTCACTGAAGTATAATGATGATGTAACCAAATACATCACATGTCAAAATGACATACAGCAACTCCATCACAAAAATCAAAAAGTCTGGTACGAAAGTGTACAAATTGTATATCTGATGAATTTACAATTCAATAAATATTTGATTGAATATTTTGAAACTAATTTCTCTGGGAGCCTACATGGATGATAATATATATGGTAACAACATCCCTCAGTCAAAATAGTTTCAAAATATTCAACATATATGTACCTTTATAGTTAGCTTGTTAGATTAGAGGAAGTCAGCTTTCAAAGGTTCAAATCGATTAAACACTGGTAAGAAGTGGGCAGAGCTTAGCTAGCAATGGGTTATAAAGGATTCCTCTAATGCTATTGTGAAACCTACAAGTATTTAGTTAATTTCAAGCTGAGATTGTCAGTGATGGCTCTTAATTTTATTGGAGCGTGGTTAGACATTTTGCTTACTCACCTCCTCCAATCAGAAATTACTTATGTACATGTATCTTCAAATTCTTGTCGTTCTCATAAAGGTAAGTCATACAAAGTATTAATAGTTAATGTGCAATAAAAATCTGTTCACCTTTGTTTCCACCAAGCTACATGTATAATAATACTTTATATATATATATATATATATATATATATATATATATCTGTAAATATATATATATATATTGAACTGTCTGCCTTAGTCTTCTATGTCTAGTGAGGTTTAGCATTTTAGGTCGCGTAAAATGAGGTAGTTTAAGGCTAGGGACCGATCTATCCACTAGCCAATTAGCCAAATGCTAGTAAAATTGAAATCTGGCTAATGTAAAGCAGAATTGACTAAAACGTTGGCTAATGATTAAAATTAATTCGATTTTCTTGATTGGCTGAATCCGGACTAATTCCAGTGTTACAACTGCAAAGCAAAAATTCCTGTTTACGTCGTCGTTGGCGATTTTGAAACTAATATGACGCTTTCAGTCATGTTAGTTTCAAAATATTCAACACATTTCTTATACATTTGTATATCCAGACCCTATTGCATTTTTTCTGTAAAATTGATAGTATTAACTGATGATAATTGACTGCAAACATGTTCATAAGTAACGTTGATGTAAAGATGTGGCTAAAATATTTACTATTTGGCAAACAAAGATGATATTTGGCTAATTTATTGGCTAGAACATTGCAAAAGCCAGATCTGTCCCTGAAACCCTCCACCAGTCTCACAATGATACATGTAGCATTTGCCACATTCCTTATCAGAAGCATGGACAGATCAGAAGATCGCCGTAAAGGATGAGATTTTCTACTTTCATACATACCTACACCTAAGCATGGTAAATGAAACGGACCATAACAATAAGGGTACATGTACTTACTGAAAGGTTCTGTCACTGTAGACACGATACATGTCGATGTACTTGTACAGTATGTAGATAGTATGCTCTAGTTTGTATGAGGCAGTATTAGCTGTTGTCTGCTCGTACATGTCCTATTGGTAAATGTGTCACCTTGTGCATCATTCAAGTGATGCTACATAAAAGCTCAATGCTTGCTATCCCCTGAAATGAATTTATGGGGTTGTTATAACGATTCGTAACATGTTCATCTGTCTGTACATGTACATATTCTGCCAATTTGTCTGTTACAGGGGTTCTCATAAGGGTCCTTTTGAGGGTATAGACCCCCACAATGTAACTTGGGACCCCAAATGATGTGGCAGTGGGTCCCAAGGGACCCCTGAAAATCTTGTATGATTTTTGAATGCTTAATTAGTTTTATGGGTTTTACACAAACATAACACAATCTAGCATTGGACACCCTTAATTCAGTTCTGTGAGCCTATGGTACTCTCTAATCTTCGCATGGATGAGAAAAACTGCATGGGCATCCCAAATTTCAATTTGGTACCCCCAGATTTCAGGTGAGGTGCCCTAGATTTTTAGGTATGGGTTCCCTGGGACCTCTAAAATTTAGACGCCATGGGAAACCCTGTGTCTGTAGTCATTGCTTGTCAGCGTAACTCCAACAGGTTAGTTTAACCCTTTCATCGATGAATTCCTCATACAAGTACATGTATCTCAATTTCAAGACAAGAATCATGATAATACATGAAAGCTGTTGAATGTTTTGAAATTAATATGACTGGAAGCTGTTGCTGCCTTAGGCAGCAACAGCTTCTAGTCATATTAACTTCAAAATATTCAACAGAATATGCTATGAATCGGAAACGATTTACTTTTTCAGGTATTTGTCGGTGAAAGGGTTAAGATTCCCTTGCAAGTTGGTAAATGTTATCGGTACTACCTGAAGATGTGCATATTCTTTTGTTAGTTGAAATTTTTGAAATCATTACATGTTCACCAAAGTTATCTCCCCTGAAATTTTTTTTTGAAAGGTCAGACCTCTTCTGAAGCGTCTTAAATTTATCCTTGCTATTCAGTTCAGTGGATAAATTATGAGGATGTGCAGTGGCATAAATCCAGTCTTATTGTCTTATTGTTTTCCTATAATAATGTCTTTCAGGTACCATTAATGATATGTCAACTCTTGATGTATGCTTATTATTTGGTGTCTTGATGGCTCTTATATTGTCTACATATATAGTCATGTGTGTGTTTGTCATATTTTATGTTTTAGGAGGTTTTGACTAATCAGCACGTCCTTGCTATGGTGCAGAACACAGTCAATGATAAGGCGGTGGATGATACAGATTTCATCGCGTCAGTGTTTGAACCAAAGATGACTCGTTCTAAAGTCAAGCAAGCCATTGAGGAAGGCAATGTAAGTATTAATTAGGAAGATTTATGCGACCCGCATCCTCTCTTGAACACAAATTTAATATTTCAAGTGTTTTTAAAAATTATATTCAAAATCGCTGGCTACACAGTCTAATATCAAATTCACCACTCTAGAAACTGTGTAACACAGAGCCACTATTGGTGAGGATAGCACAAAAGCCTCGATGGTCTCTGTTCAGACATGTTCTTCGAATATCAGAAAATATGCCTGTTCAGAAAGCACTAGACTTTGCAGTTGTATGTGCCAACATATATTAGGCATTTAATGGATGCCACTAAATCGGCATCTAAAAGGGTTTTTTGATGATGCGATCAGACAGTCTCAAAGAACATAATCTAGGGCCAATAAAGATGAGAAAGTACCTAAAGGAGATCATGATGCTCGCAGTGGACAAGCCATAGTCAAGGTTGAGGCAAAAACAATTGGAGCTGAAAGATGTTTTCACTTCTGCGGAACACAGTCACTCATCATCATCATCATCATCATTCAAAATAAATTTATGACCATGCATTTTACTTAGCTCCATTGGCATGTATTTATTAGCTCACCTGGCCTGAAAGGCCAAGTGATCCAAGTTTATTCAAATGATGCCAATCGGCCAATTTGGGCGGCGGCTATCTTGGATTTCGGCCAATTTTAGGAAACGTCTTTAAAAATCTTTGAAAGCGCTCGTGGGATTGATGCAAAATTCATGAAATATGATCTAGGGCAAGAGCTAAACTTAATTGGTCAAATGGTTCGGTGGCCATTTTGGTTGACCTAGTTTTAGTGAAAACAACTTCTCCAGAACCACTGTACGAGTCGGGTCGTAATTTGGCAGATATGATTACGGTCTAAGGGCCATTAAAGTTTGCTCAAGGGAAGTTGAACCGGCGAAAAACATGGCCGCCGTGGGCCAATCAAAATATAGCGTATTTAGCGGCCATATTTGATTTTTTTTATTTGATGGATTTTGAGGCCGAAATTGGTTTTATATGTGTTTTTGAGTATTCTGATCCCAAATTTGCAATTTTCGAAATGGTCGGATAAACGGTTTGGTGGCCATCTTGGATCATTTCCTGCCAAAAGCTCCCATACTAAAGCAATAGGAAATTAAAAATGTCTTCTCGATAACTACTGGGACAATTGCAATTATATTTGGCAGGAAGCTTCCTGATGGCTTAGAGATTCAGGTTTGTTCAAACGAAGCTGATCGGCCAATTGGATTTTGGCTGATTTTTTGAAATTTCTTTAAAAAATCGTCTCTGAAACCGTTTGAGGGATCGATTCAGAACTCATGAAGTATCGTCTAAGGCAAGCGCTGAACCAAATTTGTTCACTTCTGAACTTGATTGGCCGAATCATTTGGCGATCGTCTTGGATGACCTAGTTTTTGAGAAAATGACTTCTCCAGAACTGCTGAAGTGATTGGGCCAAAATTTGGGAGATGATATAGATGACTAAGAGCCATTAAAGTTAGTTCAAGAGAAGTTAATACATAAAGAAACATGGCCTCTGTTTTCTTGTTACAAGTCTGCTCAACTCATTAGAGTTCTACTTATTGTTACTGAACATTCTGGTTGTAATGTCTATGGTCCAGGTGAGTGATACAGGCCACTTGGGCCTCGTGCTATTAGTAGGTTGGTGTGTGTTTTTACAGCAGGACACTGATACATAAACATTATGGATATGAATATGAGTGATTTAGTTATGTACTACTTGAGGGTTTGAGGGTCTGAAGGGGAGGTGACATCTTTAATGCTCAATTTGGCCAGAAACAGCTTCTGCACTGGTTGTGAGAAATGTCTATATTGTATTTGCAGAGCATGAGACAATTTGAAATTTTACCACTTGAATGACTCTCAGTAACTGAGTCCGTCATTCTAGTGATGAATTTGAGAAAAGAATTTCTTGGTCTGCAAATAAACATTTTCTGTGAGAAAATTGAAATTTTCCTGAACAAATTTCCACGACTCGACACAAGAAATTTTGTGACTTTAGAAGAGATTCACTGCTTTCCTGTCTGATATATATGTAGATTTCATTCATATTTAAAACTGATCACCCAGATTAAAATCTGATCACCCATGTTTAAAACTGATCACCCATGTTTAAAACTGATCACCCATGTTTAAAAATGATCACCCATGTTTAAAAATGATCACCCGTTTTAGCTCACCTGGCCTGAAAGGCCAAGTGAGCTTATGCCATATCGACCGCCCGTCATCCATCCGTCCGTCTCAACTTTTCCTTTAAACGACTTCTCAAGAACCACTGAGCCGATTTCAAGTATATTTGGCAGGAAGCATCCTTAGGGCATAGGGATCCAAGTTTGTTCAAATGAACCCGATCGGGCAATTTGGCCGGCGGCAATTGGCCGATGGCCATCTTGGATTTAGGCCGATTTTAGGAAACGTCTTTAAAAATCTCTGAAACCGCTTGGGGGATTGATGCAAACCTCATGAAATATGATCTATGGCAAGTGCTGAACCAAGTTTGTTCAAGGGAAATTGATTGGTCAAATGGTTCGGCGGCCATCTTGGTTGACCTAGTTGTGGCAAAAATGACGTCTTCTCCAGAACCGCTGAAGGGGTCGGGCCGAAATTTGGCAGATATGATTAGTGCCTAAGGGCCATTAAAATTTGTTCAAGAGAACTTGATCCGTAAAAAAACATGGCCGTCGTGGGCCAATCAAAATATAGCATGTTTAGCGGCCATATTGGATTTTTTTATTTTACGGATTTTGAGGCCGAAATTGGTTTTGTATGTGTTTTGGGGTATTCTGAGTTCAGATTTGACATTTTCGAAACTGTCAGATAAACGGTTTGGCGGCCATCTTGGATCATTTTCCCGCCAAATACTCCCATACTAAAGCAATGGGAAATTGAAAATGTTTTCTTCTCGAGAACTACCTGGCCGATTTCAATTATATTTGGCAGGAAGCATCCTTAGGGTATAGAGATTCAAGTTTGTTCAAACAAAGCCGATCGGCCAATTGGGTCGATGGCCATCTTGGATTTTGGCCGATTTTTAGAAATGTCTTAAATGTCGAAATTGGTTTTATATGTGTTTTTGGGTATACTGATCTCATATTTGCAATTTTCGAAACTGTCGGACAAACGGTTTGGTAGCCATCTTGTTGATAAAGAGCTTTCTAGTTGAAATGCCTATGGTCCAGGTGAGCGATACAGGCCCCTAGGGCCTCTTGTTTAAAACTGATCAGACATACTTAAAAATGATCACCCATGTTTAAAAATGATCACCCATGTTTAAAACTGATCACCCTTAACTTATCACCCTTATTTAAAACTGATCCCCATTATTTAAAGCTGATTACTGTTAAAGCTGATCAACCATCTCATGATCCATATTTAAAATATGTTCAATACTAATAGACACCTGTAATACAGTAAACTGACAGTACCTAACTGCATGTTTTTGGTATGATGATAAGGATTTTGAGTTTCAAGGCAACAAGACTCATCTAGCATTTCTCGCCAGATATATATTTAGCTTATAGAACTGACAATAGCTGAATTCTCCATTGATTACAAGAATTTTCAGCAACAAACATGACATGGTTTTGTACCAATTGCCCCTTTAAATGGATAAACTTTGGTCAAGAACATCAAAATATTTTGAATGTCAATTTACAGGTCAAGAGAAGACTATTTTGGAATATTTACCACTGGAGTGACTGGCTTGCTTATCGAGCCAGTCATTCCAGTGGTTACATTTTTTTAAAACTAATCTATTGGCCTGCAAATGGACATTCTCCAAGACCACTGATGAGGCTGATCTTAACCGACTGACTTTGCCATGAAGGGGTTGTTCAAAAAGAGTTGTCCAAAAATATTTTGTGCTTAAATCATTTATAGCTATGTACATTTGTACTAATAACTTGTGGAAATTTATGTGTTTCTTACATTAGTTACCGAAGCCATGGCCATTAACTCCAGTAAAGAAGCCACTATTACCAGCACCAACAATCATGGACGTCTCATGGACAGAAGACGAAGAGGAAAGCGACATCGACTACGCACCAATCGATAGAGAAGTGAGATGATTCTATTGTTATGCAAATTTATGTTTTATTAATTTGGTGACAATAACTTATGAGGTGAAGAAAGGAGGATTTAATGTAAACCTTGGAGATGTTCTGATCTGACTTGCTATTTGTGTTCAACCATACATTGCTTACATTAGTACATGTACCATTCTTATCTCTAGTTGGTAACCATGGAATAATTTGACTCTGAATTGCATTCTGGCTGCTATATAATTATGCTATTTCACTAACCACAAACTGAACACCACTTAGCAGTTTTTCATTCCCATCTATAGCTGCAGATTTTATTATTTTATGCCTGTGCCCGTACATGTTTAGTGTATAGATCTGCAGTATTTGACTTTTCCATCTATCTCTGTGTGGGAAATGGCCATTGATCTGAATCTAATATGGCCTACATGTAGTTACATGTGTAGTCACATTCTGCTGAGCTTCAGGATGATACTTCGAGTTCAACTGAACAGATTTTAACCAATCATTGGGTGGAGATTACCTTTATGAGTCCAAAGAACCCTTTTGATTTTTAGGGTCAAAGCGTCGAGGTCATGATAACCCGATTAAGAGAATTGTATTGCATTTCTGGATTTTGCATATACTTCAAGTTCTGGAGGGATCTTCTCCAGACTTAGATGGAAGACTGCCCTCTCAGGTTCAAAAGTACTAACCAACCATGTTGTTGGATAACATTGAAATACTGGTTGTCCAAGTGACGAGCGAGGTTAGTTTGTATTTTCATTAGGGTTGTGCGCAACATTAATTTGGCATTTCTTTCTCAAAACATGCATGTTTCATTCATGGCAAATTGGTATATATAACATTATGAATCCTTAGCTTCAGAAATCTGTATACATGTATATAAAAAATCATGGTTACAGGTCAAATGTGTAATTTAAAGCGGTATATACATGTACCATCATGCTCATTGCTATATATAATATTTGAAAGGTACATGAAAGTGATGAGGACAGCGAGAGTGTGACATCATCCTTCCGCAGTGAAAATGGATCACCACGAACAATGCCTACCACACCGATAACGCCATCAACTCCGATTATGCAACGGGCTACACCATTGCAAAACACTGATTCACAGGTAGTATTTTTCATCACTCCTTGTAAAAATGACAATGAAGCGCGTCAATCATACAATAAGGGATGCAAACAATCATTATGTCCAAACAAAAGCGCGTTAATACGATTATTATTCTCCCATCACAACAAAGTTTGGGGGTAGATATGGGAAATGCAACCGTTCTTAAATACGTATTGGGCAATGACTTACATGATCGTGTACAAGTATGTTAGGCTAAGCAAACTTGAAGCAAATTCTGAATATACAGTGTAGCATAACGCTCTTAAAGGTAGATCAAGTTTATGATCCGTCTCTTTTGTTCGATATTTGTCGGAGCTAGCACCTTTGAAAGATATGAACACTTCTTTATTTACTTGATTCCAATAGCATAACTTTTGTTAACCTAAATGATCTGAACCAAATTTAGAATAAAATGTAATACTACTAAGGCAGTATTCAAGTTTGTATTACATGCACCTTACTTTTTCACTCACTATTTGGCAGAGGTATCTCGCTTTAGAAATAGGAATTTCATTTTAAAACTGGTTGTTTCCTTGAAATAACTTCGGTAGAACAACATATATTGAAAACAGATTCAGACTAGAGACTAGCACTAATATGATTGAACACCATGTTTCCGCTCTGCTATTTTTTGTCTATCCTCTGTGGCATTATAGCCCTTTAAAAACAAACCTATTGAAGGTATGGACACCATCGAGAGAATTTGTACTACTTGAAGTCTTATTAACCCTTTACTGGTCAAGCCAGCCAAAACTGGCCTCTGAAGTGGTCGTGAAGAATGTCCATTTGCAGGCAAAGATAGGAGTATTTGTGAAAATTTACCACTGGAATGATAAGTGAGCCAGTCATTCCAGTGGTAGGTTTTAAAAAATTGTCTTTGCAATAGGACATTTACTGATCTTTCTGAAAAATCATGACCATTAGTGCTTACATCTGTTGTGTCAACAGCATATTAATGTGCTCAAAATTCTCCTCATATCAGTTATTTAACCATTCAATGCTCAAGATTTTAACGTGCTAATAGTTAGGTTTTTGCTTAGCGAGTGTCAATTTGCAAACCAAGAGAAGACTATTCTTTGAAACCTTATCACTGAATATGGAAAGACTCTTTACTGAGCCAGTAATTACGACCACTGCAGAAGTTTTTGACTGGCTTGATGATTAAAGGGTTAAGTTGACACGAGAGGGGTTAAAAATCAATATCTGTTGAAGATATGGATGAAATTTTAACTCTAAAAGCATCATTTGAGGCTCAGTGAAGGCGGGAGTCAAGAAAATTTCATATAACACATACTTAACGAACATAGTCTATGATTCTGTTACCGGAACTGCTGAGGTTCTGTTCTCTACTGACTTCTGAGTTATCTAGAGTCTTAACGTCATTGTACATGGGTTGCTATAAGTGTGTACAGGTCTGCTTTGTTGTTGCCTCCTAGTGATATGTGTAACACATTTCTTAAGTTGTCAGAGATGTATCTCAATTTTGAAGCGAGAAGCATGCGATTTAATGATGTCAGCTATTTCTTCCAGCCACACACTGCATCGATATTGTCAAATATGTTACAATGGCTCAGTATGTCATGTATGCAGTAGTCAATTATAACAGACATGACAGACATGACAGACAGTGTAATATATTTGATTTCAGTAATAAAGTTGCTAGTTGATTGGTGAGCGCTGTGATTGCATCGTGAATATAGATCGAAAGAGGTTGGTTGTTATGGCGTATTTGTGCCAGACAGTGACTTTAGAGGCAGGTTGTTATGACAACGGTACATGTAGATGATGTGACAGGTTGAGGTTTACATACTTTTTAACTCTGATCTGTTTTTGCCTTCATGTGATGTCGAACAGTCATTTAATTAATTACTGTATAAGGCAATGTTGCTATGTTCTAGCACCTGCTATATTAGAGAGTAACAATGTTGCATCCTATTTGCTGACATGTTTTTACAGGAGTTGTTCAGTCCAGGGTCTATGGGTCCACCCCCATCAGTACCCAGTATTTCACATGCGAAAGCTCTGGGTCAGAAGTATAAAGATGCTGTCGATGCATTGGAAGAAGCTATCAATGAGGTACCTATTGCCTAATGAGTTAATAATAAGTTTGTTAATTTCTGTAGGTGAGTACAGTAAGCTGTATAAATTTAATTCACATCGTCATCGCAAAATTACTATTGTCGTACAAACTACATGTACATATTACATGGACTACATTACTTAAATGCACACTAGCTAGCTACATAGATTAACACTGTGCTTGGTAAGTTGTCCTGCATATTGAAATTGCTCCATAATACATTTACATATGCATGTGTGAAGTGAATAACTAACCACTGCTGGGAGTCTATTTTCATACTGTATAGCTGTAAATCCATATAACATCGTATTAACATCATTGCCATACCTTTAAAAAATGGCTTCACATACAGGCTTTCATTCATCAGCAAAAGGTTAGGATGTATATTAAGTTGGCATATGATGCGGACTGACAACTCTGTGCCTGTGTGTTGTTGTGCATTTCTTCATGTATCGGTGGTAAATTTATGGAAATATTCTTTGTATGTGAATTATAGACACTTTAGATCTGTGAATTAGCTCATTTGCCCACTAGCTGCCTAAGAGGTTATTGTGACCATTCTGTTATCAGCAATCCATCCTGTGACTATGAATGTTATCTCATTATTTAACCTATTCACTGGTATATGAATTCCTGCCAAGCTATACATGTTTAAGTCTGGAACATTGTTGAATAGCATGAAACTAATTTAACTGGAAGATTTTGCTCCCATTAGGCAGCAACAGCTTCATGTCAAATTATTTTCAAGAATATTCAAGTGAATGTTTCTCACATTTTGAAGAATTTCACATTTGATGTCTATGATTTTAATGGGCTAGATAGATAGCATAAATATACAGTCAACTCTCAACCTAATTACTTTTTCAGTGTACATGTATCTGTAATACAGTAATACATTGCTAGAAGGCAGAGCTACTGGCTATATTGTGTTTCTAGCTCCAGACCCCCAACCCACCCACCACACACACACACACACACACACACACACACACACACACACCCAAACCCCCTTACGAAAAACTGGTAACTTTGGGGTTTATTTCTTTTATTTAGTATTACTGCTTTCTTCATTTTGTGAAAAAAGCTGCAGGACTAAATCATATTACTTATTGAAGTAATACAGACATTGAAATATTTTTTATTTTTAGTGTTTAACCCAGATTTTGTGACAAACCAGAAGGCCTTAATAAATCTATTGGATGGGTTGATGGGTTATAAACACCCTATAGCTGAGATACTCCTCTGTAGTAAGAGTCGTCATCTCTCTTCCTCCTTATCCCTTTTGCGCTATTGTCCCTCACCTGCCTCATATCTGCCAACCTCTCCTCACCGCGCTCACTCCATCTCTCCCTCTTCTGTTGTCGTCTCTCCATTCAGCCCACTTTCTTCCGCCCTATCCATCAACTGTTGTCTCTGTTACATTCTCTCTCTGTCTTACATGCACACACAAACATGTACACACATGCACACAGGCATGCAGGCACACACACTGTAATCAATGTCATTGTATGTTAATATTACTAACTGTGTCATAATATTCCTCTCTGAGCCATTATTACATAAATGTTCTGCCAATGTCTGCTATTTTTACAAGGTTGTTTTATTTCTCCTAGGATGAACAGAGTACTGTGGCAACCCGCACACGCTCAAAAGTGCAGCTGTGTGACACATCACTTACGGAGCTTGAGGCCCTGTTTACCGCACCTGATATCACCCCTGATATGTATGGTCCAGAGTCAGATGATAAAGAGGAACAAAGCGGGGTTGACAAGGTTGATAATCAGGAATGGACAGACTTTCTGGGAATGCTTTACGCAGGAGGAGGTATGTAGATCGTTTGCACGTTAGCAGCAGTGTAGTGATACATCATTAATGTGTCCTTCATAATCAGGCCAGGAAATGTTTGTAGAAGCTTGTTTTACCTTGTCCGTGATATGTCTGATGTAGATATCTGTCTAGCTTAAAGCGATGCTAATCTCATCTCAAATGTTGCATTGCACCGATAGAGCATGGTTTATAGATTCCATATCATTCATATCCTGTCACATTCCCTGATCTGTATGGCAATTATCTGCTTTGTAATATCGAGTAAATGTTGAACAGTAATCGCCACTATTTTGTCTCATCAAGCGATAGTGTGTGATGTCATGTAAGCGCCAATGCATTACATTCTTTATGATGTAATACTATGGCAGCAACAACTTCCAGTCAAGTCGGTTTCAAAATATTCAACAGTTACATGTAACTTATAGGATTGCTTTTATACCACATTGTCAAACTATAGCTGGCACCTCAATGACTGAGCGTATATACCGAGGCAGACACACTAGGTTTTTTTCTGATTGGTTGAAAAGTAAATCATGACCGCCATCATAGGGTGTAGAAATGTACCAACATTTAACTACTAAAGCCTCAATATCTTTCCTTAGCGCCGTGATAAAAAGCTTAAAATTACCTGAATAATTTATGAGCGGCGTGTCAGACCACCTGAATAGCTATCAAGAGATGGGATTAGTTATCCTTTAATTAATCATTTATTGGCCAAAATAGGTAAAGAATATCAAGAGTTTGACTTAGACAATAATCAAGCCAGTCATTCCAGTGTTAAATTTACAAAAATTATCTTTGACCTGCAAATGTACATAGTGCAAGTGCACTGCTGCTGCCTGTTTTGGTCAGCATGGTTGACACATCCTTTTGACAAGATTGTGTTTTGGACAACAGTGTTCTGAGCCATTGGAATTGACATACTGGTGTTTCTGGATATTGGCCTTACACATAAGGCCATTTGTTATGTCTTTCAAAAGTCAAAATCTTTGTTTAAAGTTTCAATGTAAATGTTTTGTTTGATAAATTCTGTACTCCGTGGTAATGCTGTTCATTGTCTGATTCAAACTAGATTTGGAAGACTGCCCTGACACACTAGACGATGAAGATCCTGAATTTAACTTCCTGGCAGAACTTGATAAAATGGACAAGATCGATATGGAGGATCTACGTGATGACAAATCTGTCAAAATAACAAGTAAGATTATTATAACCATCAGTATTGATGCTTTTTATACCCCGGCAAAGAAATGGGGTGGGCTTTGGTGGGCTATTATATGATGGCGTCTACAGGCGGCTGGCTGGTTGGCTGGGCCGGCGGCAGAGTGGGTTCCGCTACGCTTTGAAACATCATAGGATGATTGGACTAGGTCTGAGGATGAAACATGTCAAAATTGACGATGTTCCGAAATCCAAGATGGCCACCAGCCATCGTCGACCATCTTGAAAATTGGTTTCCGCACGATAACTCCACTATCATTTAACGGATTGCTTTGAAACTTACACCAGCCACCTGCGGCCATCTTGAAAATGTGTTTCCACACGATGACTCTGCTATCGTTTATCGGATCGCTTTGAAATTTGATAGGGTGGTTCAACGAGGTCTGAGGAAGAAAACTATCGAATTCGACGGTGATCCGAATCCAAGATGGCTACCAGCCACCGTCGGCCATCTTGAAAATTGGTTTCCGCACGATAACTCCACTATCATTTAACGGATTGCTTTGAAACTTTAAAGGATAATTGGACTAGGCTTGAGGAAGAAAGCTATCGAAATTAACGATGATCCGAAATCTAAGATGGCCACCAGTGGTCGTGAAAATTGGTTTCTGGACAATAACTCTATGACTGTTTATCGGATCAAATTGAAACTTGAGCGGACGACTGGTCTAGGTATGGAGAAGAAATCGCTATTTCACATCAAGAGTATACTTACCTCCCTAATACTTTTGATATTGCTAAATATTGGCTTTCACTCAATAAACACTCAGATTAAAACAGTTAGGTGCCCCTACTGGGCAGGGAGTCAGAGCGTAGTCTGGCGGATGCCAGCCCCACCACCGCGCATGCGCAGACTAGCACTTCCTCTTTGCTAATTTATTGGCTGAGAGTGTACACATGCTTTTGTGTTAGAAACTTTCTATACTCTTTTCGAAGCTTTTTGAGACGGTTTGGTAGAAGTTTATCCCTGATAAAGATGGCAGAGAGAGTGACTTCGCCACAGGAGGGCCTTGGCCCTTTAAATCAGGTGACTTCTAGTAAAATTAGCGAGTTTTGTCCCGTTGTAATGTGTTTCCGGGACTCGCGCTAAACGTGATAAGCGCCTTGATTAGTTGGTTTATTTCAACTAGGTGCTATATAAGACTAATCTCTCTTTGTGTTTATGTCCACAGGTCTGTGTGAAGAAATATAATGGACATGACATCAGCAGAGGGTTTGTGTCTCTCCACCATGGTTCCATTTCCTACTAATACTGTTAGGTTATCTAACCAAAAATTCTATGTCCAGTGAGTTGGAGGCCTATTATAAAGGTCTTCTCACTTTGCCCTCTTGATCCAATTCCTTCCCCTAGAGGTGGAGAGAGTTAAGAGGCGTTCAGTGGTGGAGTGCTCCAGTTCATCAGGTTGGATGGTTTGTCTAGACAAGGTGTCAGGTATCTAATTATTGATATGAGGTGATGTTAATTATTTAGAGGAAAGGGAGATAATTAACTCTATTTGCCATTGTTATCAGTATATATCTGATGCTTGTGTAGTCGAAATGTCCATTCTGCACATGTTCTGGTTAGAGATACAATTCGTCCTTGCACTGGGATGTTTGTTGGGGATCGATTTTTTCCTGTCATAGGATTAATGACGTCATAATCAGCCTTGCTCTTTATTAACAATTAAAGTTGTCCGAAGCTGGTTTTCTGATAAATTATGATCTTTATGATCATTTTCCTTCTCTTGAGTTGGTGAGTTTTCTAAGCTTAACTAGTTTGCTCATACTCCTCGTCCTTTGGACTTTTTCAGAGACCTGGTTGTGCGTCCTGTGGACGATTTTTGAGGGACAAGTTTGGCCCTCATCTCTGTTTTCAGTGTAGCCCCTGTGGTCCCTTGCTTAATTGCGAGATATGTAAGCACTGGGGGGGCGAGCTAATGTCCGAATTCTTGTGCTTGCAGGCGAAGGACAAGGTGGAGGAGGAGAAGAAGAAGCTGAAAAAAGAGGTTGTAAGTAAGAAGGGTAAGAGGAAGGCATCGTCCGCGGTGGACATGGAGGCCTTCCGGACCGAGATGTTGGGAGAGATGAGGAGGACAATAAAGGATTTGGTTCCAGAGTTGCTTCGTGGCATGCTTCCTGGACCAAATCCTTTATTGACCTCATCATCTGCTTCGGAGCAGGTAATCCCCACCTCTGAATCAACGTTCCTTAGTACGCTTCCGTTGTTTGAAGATTCAGAGGTGGCCCCATTAGAGGGGGCGTTCCACGGCCCTGGCAGCAGGCTTATTGCCGCGCCCAATAGGGACCGTGGACGGTCGTCGCTGGAACCCGCGGGCTGCTTATCAGTCCAGGGGTATCCGCACACCGCAGGTGCCAGTACCTCGTATGGCACCTTCCCTGGCCAGTCCGGGTTAGCTCTCTTTGCTGACCCGGAGTCTAATCTGTCTGGCCAGGAGGATGAGGATTACCTGTTGGGGTCGCCGTCTGAAGACGTGGCCATGGATTATGACGTCTGTGCACCCCTCGCGGGGAATACAGGCGCCTTTTTCCACGGTTCTACTCTCCCAGGGGTAGAATCCACGGTTCAGACTGTGGCCCTGGGCGCTGAAGGCCAGCGGTACCGCATACATCGGCTTGCCGAGAGTGTCGCTGGTGCTGGCCGGGGCCGTGGTGGGGCGGTATATGCCCCGCGCTCTACCACGGCGCCTGCTCCTGGTCAAGCCAGTGAGATTAGCATGCCGGTATTGTCAGGCCCGCATGCTCTCCCTGGCTTGCCAGGGATATCAGCGTATCCGCCGTCAAGCTCTGTTGCTTGCGCTCAGGAGGAAGACGAAGGCCCCCGTCTTGTAGAGCGCTCGCAGCTAGCCACGGAGGAGGATTGGTCTGATGCTTGCCAGTGGTTGGTGAGTGTTAGACCAGATCTGCCCGTGGAGCAGTCGGCTAGCCAGCGTGAGCACAGGCCGTGGTTAGCTGGTAAGCCTACTGCTAACGCTATGCCTTCTCTGCCGCTGGCAGAGCATGTCGTTGACATGTTCGAGGCGGCGGAGACGTCCATTAAGTCGAGTGGACGTCTCGCTAAGGCCCCGCGCGAGGTGGCCAGGCGTTGCCGCATTGTGCCCCTGGACTAGCAGCGGTACGGTGTGGTACCGAAGCCGAGCGTGGATGACCGCGCGGCTTTGGGTGAGGATGCGTGGCCAGGCTCCCGTTCTGACACGGGAGTCTTGTGTTCGAACGCGTTGCATTCAGCAAATGCCGCGTTGCGTGATGCGGAGGAGAGTGGGAGGGCTTCGATTGCCGCTCTGTCCCACGTCTCCCAGCTGTTACAAGGGGTAGTAACAGCATCCGCATCGCGCCAGCCAAGTCCGGTCACAGTCCAGCGAGCCATCCAGGATGGTATCAACCTGGCTCTGGACTGTATGACGCGGACGGTGACCAGGAGTGTCCGGGCAAGGCGCACTTTTGCCTTGGATAATCTGTGCCCGTCCCAGGACCTCTACAATAGGCTACTACGTACGCCTATGACAGGTCCTGGTCTCTTTGGAGGGGAGGGATGTAGGCACCTCCAGGAGACGGTTACTCTGGTCAATAACCAGAGGGCGCTGCGCGAGCAGTTTGAGGTGCTTCGTCGTGCCAACGTTCGCGCCGCACCCCCTGCGTATCGTCTCCTGCAGGCTCGAGGTGGTAGTGGCCAGGTCAGAGGCCAACCACCATCGCAGCGCCGGCCTCGGCCGCGTGCGATTCGGCCAGCAGCGAGGGGGGCGCAGGCTCCTCAGGCGCAGTCAGCCAGGCAGCCGCCCGCGCACCGAGGTGCGCGCGGTGCTGGTCGTGGCGCGCGAGGATCTGGGCGGGGTAATCATTCCTGATGGGACGGTTACCGCGGTGAGAACCGCGCCGGTGTTTCTGGCAAAGGAGACAGTGCCGCTCTTGCACTCCTTATGTCCACCTCTATCCCTAGGTGGACCGGTGGGAGGCCGGCTAGCCGACCACATGCAAGAGTGGGAACGGTTAACTCAGGACCATTTAGTCTTGCGATGGCTTTCAGTCGGGTATCATCCCGATTGGATGACAGGCCCGCCATCGCGACTGTCTCTAGTGCCGATCTGGACTCCAAATCTGAGAGATCCAGATCAAAGGTTGTGTATCGAGGAGGAAATAAATTCCCTCATACAAAAAGGAGCTATTCAGCCGGCACAGAGGTGTCCGGGCTTCTATTCAACCCTGTTCTTAGTAACAAAGAACACCGGAGGGTGGAGACCAATTCTCAACCTCAAGCCATTGAACAAGTTCATAGAGACGCCCAGTTTCAAGATGGAGACTGTGCGCTCGGTGTTTTGCGGGGTTAGAGAGGGGAATGTGGACAGCGTCAATAGATTTGAAGGACGCTTATTTCCACATCCCCATACACAGGAGTTTCCGTCGCTTCCTGAGATTTGCATTCCAGGGCAGACAGTGGGAATTCAGGGTGCTACCCTTCGGAATTTCCACGGCTCCTCGGGTTTTCACCCGTGTGGTTCTTGCGATCACCGCATACCTCCGCAGGAGAAGCATAGCAGTCCACACGTACATAGACGACTGGCTGTTGAAAGCGCACACCCGGGAAAGTTTATCGGCCAGTCTGGAGATTGTTTTAAAAACTCTCACAGACTTAGGCTGGATGATCAATTTCCCAAAATCAGAGCTAACTCCATCCCAGAAGTTTGTTTACCTGGGGATGTTCTTCGATCTAGAGACAGGATATGTTTATCCTACTCAGGAGAGAGTTCAGAAACTCATCTCATTAATTCAGTCAGTGTGCGACAGTCGTCATGTCCTGGCACGGGTTTACTTGAGAATGCTGGGGTTGATGGTTTCATTGGAACCAGTCATTCCTCAGGCCGCCTTACGCAGGCGGCCGATCCAGTTATTTCTCATGACACAATGGACCCAGAGTACAGGTTCGCTGGACTCGAATGTGTCAGTGTTGGCGCCTCTGATTCATCACCTGCAATGGTGGTTGGACACAGAGAATCTCTTGGTGGGTGTTATGCTAACCCCTCCCCACCCTCAGGTGACTGTGTATACAGATGCATCGATGGAGGGCTGGGGAGCTTGCCTGGAAGAGTCCACGATATCAGGGCTTTGGAATCTGGAACAGTCAAAGGAACATATAAATCTACTGGAGCTAAGAGCAGTAGTCCTGGGCCTGGAACATTTCTTACAGAAAGTTCAGGGCAAGATTGTTCTTATTCGTTCAGACAACTCAACAGTTGTGACTGACATAAACCGCCAGGGCGGAACGAAGTCGCCCAGTCTCTGTATGATGACATGGAGACTGCTTTGTTGGTGCCTGGATCACCAGATTACCTTGAAAGCAGTTCATATTCCGGGAAGGTTAAATCTGCTAGCAGACTCATTGAGCCGAAGGATGAGTGTTTTACCCACGGAATGGCAACTAAATCAATGTGTGGCGGATC
Organism: Chaetoderma sp. LZ-2023a; assembly: GCA_034401795.1. Taxonomy (NCBI): domain Eukaryota; kingdom Metazoa; phylum Mollusca; class Caudofoveata; order Chaetodermatida; family Chaetodermatidae; genus Chaetoderma; species Chaetoderma sp. LZ-2023a. Next base: position 28,163,304 of record CM067360.1, on the reverse strand, counting down.
GTCTGTTCGACCATTGGGGGAAACCCAACATCGATTTGTTCGCAACAAAGAAGAATGCGAAGATGACGATGTACGTCTCTCCGATTCCGGATCCAAGCGCTTTCGCAACAGATGCGTTAGCTATCAGCTGGGGGAGAATGTATGCATACGCATTCCCTCCAGCAATCCTGATTCCAAAAATTCTTCAGAAAATCAGACAAGAGGAATGCCAAGTGCTTCTGATCGCCCCGGATTGGCCAAGCCGATCATGGTATACGGATCTGCTGGACCTTCTGGTCTGCAATCCGGTTCCTCTGCCTCTGATGGACGATATTATCTTCCAAGGCAAGGCTCTTCACAACAATCCGTCAATGTTCAGATTGACTGCGTGGATGTTGTCAAGGAATCTAGAATTAAGGAGGGCTTTTCTGAGCAAGCAGCCATGTTTATGGCCAAAGCCAGGAGGGGGTCAACCTCCAGAGCATATAATTATAAAATCAACAGATTTGCAGAATGGTGCTCAAAAAGATGTATTGATCCAATGGATTCATCTATTCAGGTAGTAGCTGATTTCCTCTGTCACCTCTATGATGCCTATAGCCTCAAGCCTAACTCTATTGCTGGTTATAAGTCAGCTTTAATGTCTGTTATTCCTTGCTTGGCTAAGAGGGGAAGTGATGAAGTAAATACATTAAATGTATTAATTAAAGGCATGGGCAATGTAAGACCAAGTAATCCACCTGTGATTCCGTCTTGGAGTTTATCGCTAGTGCTTCAAGTACTAGGTGATAAGCCGTTTGAACCACTTAGTTCCATTTCTATGAAACTATTAACACTGAAAACTGTGTTTTTAATTGCTGCGGCCTCGGCTAGGCGTAGGAGTGAAATTCATGCCTTATCAGCCGAGGATGACCGTTTTGTGGTTTCAGGGGAAGGCCTTAAGCTGCTACCTAGGATTAATTTCTTGGCTAAAAATCAGTCGTTGAAATATCCAGGTCAACCTATTGTTTTGCCTGCTTTAACTAGATATGATCCTAATTCTAAAGCATGGTATCCCGTCCGGGCGCTTCGCCGGTACAAACAACGTACGGCGGAGTGGCGCACCGACCAGTCGGCGTTATGGTTGTCATATATTGAACCCCATGGCAGGGCTTCGAAGGACACCATTTCCAGGTGGATTGTAGAATGCATTCAGTTTTGCCATAAATCCGCCACCGGGAAGCAGGTTGACGTGGCCAAGGCTCACAGTGTCCGCGGCGTAGTGACATCCACTGCCCTATTTAATGGGGTCCCTGTGGATGATATTATGTCGGTGGCTCAGTGGCACTGTGAGTCAAGTTTTACAGACCATTATCTCCGTGACACCTCTAATCCTCTCGCCTTGTCGATTTTGAAAAAATAACTAGGCATATATTTTTGATGGGGTTTCCTCATTGCTTATATATTTCACAATTAATTTATGGAAACAACCACTAATTTGGGACTGCATCGATCTTCACCAATGGGAAGAGGATGTCAGCAGCCATTTTCAACAAGGTCAGTCTTGTGTATGTGTTGTCCATTGTTGATTGTCTTGTCACGTTACCCGTTATTAATATGATGATGGTTTTGTGTATTTATGTGGTTCATTGTTGAGAGTATACGAAAATGAAGTTTTTTCGTCTCTGTCCTGTAGTACATGGCACTTGTACGTAGAGAGCGTATAGGACATTGAGGTCATTCGACTCTTCCTCCCAGGAAGGAGGGGGGGGGGAGCGCATATGACATTCGGTCATCTCTCATACATCGGGGGTGTTATCCGATGGTTAGTCAAATCCTGACTGTTTTTTCATACAGTTTCAGAAGTTTAAGTGCCTTAAACGCAGAAAAGCGTATAGGGATGAGCTGGTCTTTTGACCTCGCCTCCCTCCCGCCGAATTCACTGTCGAATTCTGGCAATATCAAAAGTATTAGGGAGGTAAGTATACTCTTGATGTGAAATAAACGAAATCACGGATTTCTTTTTTCACGAGAGAGTTGATACTTACCTCCCTAGATACGGACCCGGCCTCTCCACCCCACAGAGGCTCGGTCTTCAGGCTCTTTATAGTTGCATGTGTATCAGCCAATAAATTAGTCAGAGGAAGTGCTAGTCTGCGCATGCGCGGTGGTGGGGCTGGCATCCGCCAGACTACGCTCTGACTCCCTGCCCAGTAGGGGCACCTACCTGTTTTAATCTGAGTGTTTATTGAGTGAAAGCCAATATTTAGCAATATCAAAAGTATTAGGGAGGTAAGTATCAACTCTCTCGTGAAAAAAGAAATCCTTGATTTCGTTTATTTTCTGATAACTCAGTTATTGGTTTGTCATCGTGCCGGGGTATTATCCGCCATTTGCGGAGCTCTTGTTGTGATATATTTTCACCCTCACCCTGTGTATGTCTGTCTGACTATCTGCTTGTCTCTGTCTGCCTGCCTGTCTATCTGTTTATCTGTCCATGTTCACCTATACACATATCTCAATTGATATCATAAACTAGGAATCCCTGACTTTGTTTTAAGAAAATCCAAAATAAATAACACTGAAGAGATAAGTGTATGCAATCTCTGACCGAGATGCATGTTTGTACTATATGGGTATGTTTTTTTTACCACAGAGAAGGAGGTGAGTCAGCTGATGGATGAACTGATTGAGGCTTATGAAGATTCAGAGGTCTGGGATGTGACAGGTGCTAAAATGTAGGTCATAATTAACACATATCACATGACTAAGGGATATATTTTATGGGATTATTTCCACTAACTCAGTCAGGATAGTACATCAATGATTCTATTAACCTGTAATAATTTTCGCACTCTCATAGTCTCTTATACTGCAGCTGAGCAATTGTTATAATTTCCTGTTTCTTGAAGATATCATTTTGTAATATATGTTATCCTAATATACATGTAGGTAGCCATAGTCAATGTTAAGCTATTGATACTTAACCCTTTCATCGACAGATCTTTGAAAAGGTAAATGCTGTACAATTTATAGCATATGCTGTTGAATATTTTGAAATTAATATGATTGGAAGCCATTGCTCCCTAAGGAAGCAATGGCTTCCAGTCATATTAATTTCAAACTATTCAGCAGCTTTCTAGTACCTTTGCCCTAAGACATGTAAGATTGAGACACAGGGAATTTATCAGTGAAAGGGTTAATCCATACCAATGTTAGGAAATGTGGAAAATAGAAATAAGATAATTTTGCTTGCAATTTGTTCCTTTGCCATAGTTTGCTGTTTGCAGAACTTAACGTTATCCTGTACCAATACGAGTAAAAAACCAATATTGTCATAGCATGCGGAATATATGAGATAATAGGAAACTGATGCACCTTTGACATAATTACATGAGGTGCTATCGAAAAGGGAAAAGAATAACACAAATTCTGACTCTCCTAATTTATATCTCATCATTTGGGCTTATGCTGTCAGGCCAGTAATGTTATGTATGAAGGCATGTGACAGGCATCAAGATTATCTAGACTTCTGCTCACCTTGGAAGCCAACAGTACAATGACTATCATTAGCGTGACAGGAATGGTTTTGGTCTGAAATGTCTGAGCATTGAGCAATAGCGAAAACAACAGAATCCCAAATAATGGCAGCTACAAATAGCAAACTAATATGGCAGCTTCAAAGAATACTATTATCACTAATATTTCTCTAATAATTTCCTTATTTTATTGTTTCACCGAAGCTTTATTTTAATGGCCATTTCTAATTACAATATTATTTACTAACATTTCATATATCCGCTTTAAAAACCATTACCACCGCTGATAGATTAGTGCAGTAAAATCTTGCTAAACTGTGTGAAAGTTTCTGATTCAAAATTGAACCCTACTGAAAAATCAGTAAAGGAAAGAGTGGTGTGCAATTGGGAAAGAATCGTAAAGATTTTGCACCAAAAACTCAACCGCGATATTGTTTACTAATTGTACATACATGCCAGTTGTCATAATTGTACATACATGCCAGTTGTCCAAGGAATGGAGATGGAATTTTAGAATCTGAAATGTCAGCTAGTATAATCATTAGTCCTTTCATGACTAAACCGGCCAATACCAGCCTTTGCAGTCATCTTGAGGAATGTTCATTTGCAGGCCAAGAGAAAACTATTTAAAAAAATTTACCACTGGAAATACTGGTTCGGTACGAGAGCCGGGCATTCCAGTGGTAAATTTTCATAACTAGTCTCCTCTTGGTCTGCAAATGAACATTCAAAACGCAAATATTTTGATATTTTTAATCAAATTTAGCCGTTAAAGAGTTAAATTAAGCCCTAACCAGACAGTGTGCGTGTTGCATGGGAGTGCATGGAGCTTACGTTCATGAAAATGGCCATCTTTATCAAGAGCGATCCATTTCTAGCTATGCCCCGCCCATTTCTATCTAAGCTCCTCCCATATATTTTGATTTTCAGAAACAAATTTAACCATTACAGAGTTGAACAATATTTTACATTTCATGTTTAGGTATAAATCTGGTCGTTATTCCACATCAGCCCATGTGACGAAGCTTGTCGAGGTTACTACATGTATTTCTGAGTCACAGGAAATGTTGTGTGTAACACAGGACCAGAGGCCACTTCTTGCAGAACAGATGAGAAAGGTACAAATAGGGTCAGAGCTCTATGCATATACCACTATGCAACAGTGGGTGTCAATACTTAGCTCAGATCATTTCTCATTTCAATGACACACCATCTGTTTGTCTTTCTTGTTCTTCTGTGCCCATGATCTCGAAGCATTTCGAACATATTCTTGTATTTACTTATATGTCTATATACCGGTATTAGTCGAACACCTTATAGGCATCATGTAATTTTATAGGTTTGTATTGTCAACTATGTTAGCACAATAGTGATCTGAATAACAATGTACCTTTCCATTTTATCCATCCATCATATGACATCATAATCAACTACGTGATGTGTATGATGACATCATAATCATGATTGCATAAATAACTCGATTTAGTCCGTCTTAAATGCTTAATAGTTCAACACGTACGAATTGTATGTCTGCTATTTAATAAACATGTGTTTGAATATTTTGAAACTAATCTAACTGGATGGTGTTGCTGCCAGATATAGGTGGCAACAGCACCCAGTCAAAGTAGTTTCAAAATGTTCAACAGCTTACCTGTATAGTTTTCTGGAAATTAATAATCGCGGAGTTCAGAGATCAATCGTTCCCAATACCAGCATGGTGTGGGTGGAGGATAGCTAGAGATGGGTGGGGCATAACTAAGACCGGAAAGGTCCATTCTGGATTGACATTGACTCTGATATATAGATTGATATTTTGTTCTAATTTAGCATGTACAGTTGCTGACTCAGAACTATGTCTTGTGCCTGTCACGACCAGCCCTAGAGAGGAACTTACACGACAGCAAAGCATATCTGGTACCTAGATCTATAAGCTTTAGATATACAGGAATGCCTATTTTAGTCGACCACCTTTACGAATACAACCTGTTAGTCACTATAGACAGGTGGGCTCTTAACCTGTACAGTACTGCTTAGAATAAAACAAGATTTCAAAACAAAGTAAAATGTACTGTTGAATATTTTGAACTTCATTTGATTGGAAGCCATTGCTGTTTGTTAACTCTTTAATGATCATAACGGCAAAAACCAGCCTCTGTTATGGTCTTGTGGAATATCCATTTACAGGCCAATAGAATACAATTTTTAAAAATTTATCAATGGAATGACTGGCTCAATAACCAAGCCAGTCATTCCAGGGATAAATTTTCAAAAATTGTATTCTCTTGGCCTGTAAATGGACATTCAATAGGTAGATATTTAACTTTTCTTGACCAAATTTGACCATTATAGGGTTAATAAGCAGCAATGGCTCCCAATCAAAATATGTTCAAAATATTTAACATCGTTTCTTAACTTGTGTTCAAAATTGTACTAACTGACATGTTTCTGTATTGTTTTGAAAACATTTTAGCTTATTACCCGCTATAGGAGTTGAAAATTAGAGATAGAAATTGGTTATGGCATGGCTTATGAAAGCTATGTGACCACATGCTTAAAGAACTAGGATCTGTTGCCTCCAAAAGGATCTTGTATTGTATAACTTTCAAATTCAGTTACCTTGATGCCTGGTTTCAAAAGGTGTTACGGAAAATGTGTATTTATGAATTAATCTTGATAGTGACCCAACACTTAATTAGCAGTAGGAACGAGATCTGGGAGAGGGGTAGCTGGCTGATCGTGTAGTAGTCACTTTCCAAAAAAGCCAAGTGAGTCACAATAGTTGTGATGTGGGCTGCTTTATCTCCATGTTTTTTGAAGAAAAGTGGGGATTATGTCATGCAACCCCTGTGCTGTCATGCAACACCTGTGTGCTTGTGCGGAAATCAATTGTAGCGCAGCTTCTAAGCTGTAGGACGGAATTCAACCAAATTTGGTATGTGTCTTGCCCATATGAGTGTGGAGTGCAATCTTGCACACATTTTCTCCCATTGGGGTCGGATCAGGGGACAAAAGAGCAAATCGATTGTAATGCAACGCCTCTGAAACTGTTAGATGAAACTCAACCAAATTTGATATGTGTGGTTCCCATAATATTGCGGAGTGCAAGAGGCAATTTACATTTGGCTCCACCCCATGGGGGTGGTGGGGGAAGAGGGGTCAAACAGTAAAATTTTAACGTCCGGAAATTGATTGTATCTGAAACTGTTGTATGCAATTTAACCAGATTTGGTATGTGAGGTACCTATATTAATGTGGAGTACATGAACACATTTACATTAGACCTTGCCCCAGGGGGTGGAATGGGTGTCAAAATGTCAAGAAATTGATTGTAATGCAACTCCTCCAAAACTGTTTTACGGAATTTAACCAAATTAGTTTCTATATATTCTACATGATATTTATTAAATTAAAAATTCTTACAACTCTAGTGACAGACTTCGATGTTCATGACGGACCTATACGTCATTATGATTGTGAGATCAGATATTTAGATGTAGTGACATGAGTTACTTGATTAACAGATCAGACCCCACCCCCACCCCTCCCCCATTGTGTCTGTAAGTTATGACTGAAGTACATATACTCCCGAAATCCTAAATCCTGTATTTCTTTTGAATGCTTATTGCATTAAATATTCATTTAACTGTAATCTACATTTACCCATTTTCTTGCCCATTAGGAGGAGTTGCATCATCTCTCTCAGCTTTGTTCAGGACCTGAGACCATGTTTAATGTGTGTAACTTAGCCTCAGCGGTGGAGCTTGTGAAGCATGCAGACCCACAAGAGGAGCTGAATGAGTGTTCACATCTCTATAAGAGAAATAGAACTATCAGTGGTATGAATAAACTATGCATAACATGAACTATAGAGCCCTTACAGGCCAGTAACGACAGATTCATTATGAAGTAAGGAAGATACTCTTGAATATTTTGAAACTAATTTGACTGGGAGCTGGTGTCTTCTCGTTAAATTAATTTCAAAATATATTCAACAGCTTTAGTGTATAATTGTCGTGAAATTGAGAGACTGACATTTCGAGGATCAAAGCCCTACTTAACCCTTTTAACCCAAAAGGCTGGAATTCAGGTCTCAGTGAGAAAGTCCCTATACCCGAAAGGCCGTAAATCCGACCCTGATCATACCTCTGGTTATATGTTGATGCAAAAAAGAAAATTAAGCATACATGTACATCCATGGAGGCTGTTTTTCTGGCCTTTCGTGTACATGTACTGTCTCGCTGAAGCCATAATTTTTAACATTATTCTTAGCCCATATACCTGAATGGCCTTTTGGGTATATGGGCTAAGTATAATGTTACAAATTTAAATCTTGACAATGCTTTCTGATGTATATATTAATTAATTGTGGCAGGCATGATACTTAACACACATCTGCCTGTTTGAAAGCACACGTGGTACAATATTCAATTGTGTTGTACTCCTGTCTCTTGTTAATGTGATAAACTAAGGCCATCATTTCATTGAACTTTTCTAGTTTTAAATTCTTTATGGTAACCCTTTAAGCAGGTTTTTAAGAGGTTTTTTTCACATAGATGTTTTAGGGACTAAGTTTCTTCCATAATTTTCATAAATTTGACATATTTCAACAAAAGAAATTACTCAATTCAGCTATCACAGATTTCCACGGTGTATCAGAAACCCACATCGTGAAATCCTCAATGGCAAAGTAAGACATGTTTTTTGGCATTGGTGTGGTGGAAGAGTTTGTGGGCTATTATGTTTGGTGCTTTCGCCGATTGTGTGTTCGATTCCCTATTAATGCCAAAATACTGTAGTGCCACGACTTCTTGTAAAACTAAGTATAATGATTCTAAAATTTGTGGCCTATGTGATGTGTGTACAGGCGATGTACTGTGTGACACTCTCTGCACATAAATCGCAAACTCGCTAGCCAGTTACAGTAATTACGGTCAAAATCAGTAACCACAGTATTCCACAGTGTATCAGAAACCGACATCATGAAAGCCTCACCGTCAACGTAAGACTGTCTTGCGTCTTTGGTGTGGTGGAAGCATTTGTGGGCTATGATGCTCGGTGCTTTCGCCGGTTGTGGGTTCGATTCCCTGTAAATGACAAAATTTGTCTAAGAAATAAATTGTTGCTTTCAAATGCATATTCATGCCTAGAAACAAGCTGCCCAGTGCCCAGTGCCCAGTGAGAACTTCAGCGTCCAAAGCCGACCTATGCATTAGTAATATGATTTCTGATAATACTATACACTATTTGATCGCCATGAGGGTGGGAGAAGGTGGGGAGGGGGAGTGGGGTGGGTTGCCCGAAATACAGCACAATTCGACCAAGTGGGTGTTATTTTCTGAAAATAGTGTTCATATATAATGATGACATTATACAGGGCAGAAATTAGGGTGTTGATTGTGCGCGTGAACTACATACAGTACAGATCTTAGTTACATGTAGCTTTACTGTTTGACGAAGCAAAAACGAAACAAAAATGTGTCTTTTTCGCGTCAAAACCTCGTAGCGTTTCCAGGCGTGGCCAAACACCAAACGCATTTTATTTATTTTATAGGCGCGTCTAACGGAAAGTCTACCCCATCCTACAATATGTTAAACGTATCATGAAATATTTTAAACCCGCCACGGAAAAAGTCAAACGCGCAATCAAATGTATTCAGTAATGCTACAAAGATTCTTACTACGCGTCATTAAACATAAAGTGGAATCGGTCTATAGTCTGCCAAGGACCCGTACATGTAAATTTAAATTGCAATTGGAGCCGTATATGTGTTACGTACATGCATCGCCTTTAGCTTTTTTTGTGGCTGTAAATGATAATTGTCGAAATGGCATCATCGTAATTTTGTATAAAATGGACGTGTGTGAACTCCGCACCTGGGTGTTCTTTACTGAGTATGAAGCTAGTGTGATGACTGCTTATATTTTAATAAATTTTCAATCCACAATTTCTTTTGAAATCTGGATGAATAAACCAAGATATTCTCTGAAATGGGTTTATTACAATATAGTCTAATTTGAGGCGACGTAATAGGCATAACTTTTTAGAAAAATATATGCACCAGTTGCAGCTAGTGTGTTATGCCAAATTTGTCTTATAACGGAAAGGGAAGCGATTTACAAAATCTGCAAACCTGACATTCGGTTGTTTTCGATTTCGCTATTTCATACATAATATGTAACCGAAAATCTCCGCTTTTACAAAGACATGCACATGCGTACATAGTTGTATTACCCGTGCCTGGGGTGCCTTCAGGACCACGAAAAATGTTTTCCGTTATTAACTGAACACTGTACCGCGTAGAACGCGAACGTTCGCCGAACATTCGCCTTCCTGAACTCACTCCAGGAGTATCCGAGTACATAACGTTATTACCCGTTTTCGGCAACGGGTACCACCGTCTGATTGGTCGAGAATACACGCATATTTAATCAGATCTAGCAAAGATGGCGCCAACTGTTTAGAAAATAACATATTTTTGTGTGTGCAATTCATCAATCTACGCACATTTCGTGTACGCCACAGACGAAAAAGTAGACAGATAACGCGGAATAACGAAACTGCCAATCAGAAAGTGTGATGCCTATATATTTGACCACTTCGGCATCTTAACTCAGGCTTATTACTGACAGTGCTTGAAGTTAGTTATCTCGAAAACTGTAAACAAAGACATGCGTCGATGATCGAGTTTATCGGATTGTTTATCTTCAACATTGTTTTTTCGCGACCTGGACGAAATGGATATTATATATATATATATTTTGTGTCTGCGGCTCTCTTGCGAGACAATCAATAACTTTCTCATTATCGGTGACATCACATTTACTAAAACAAGAATGATAATGTAGGTTACTGGGCCAATATTGGCCTAGTAACCTGCATTATCAGGGAAGTAGGCCCCAAATCTAAACCAATGAATTATCACATTTTACCCATTTGAACCTGAAATCCCAGAATTCCACTTTTACAGTCATTATATAAGCATGATGTTGAATATTTTGAAAGCAATTTGACTGGAAGCTGGCTTTCAGTCAAATTAGTTTCAAAATATTCACCAGAATTTTGACACATTCGTAACAAATTTATTATTTTCTCTTGTCGTTTGAAATTGTTAATGCAATAGTAGAAGTACTCCCTTGTTGGAGGCGATATTCCCACCGTGTATTATATTCATAGAATCACAATAACGTCATCACAATCAAATTTCCCATAATACCCTGGGAGATATGCCATTTTCAGAGGGGCTAATTTAACATTACGAGCAATGGGCCGTTAAACCTTAATTACATTTTCTTTAATATATTGTGAAATTCACTCATGATTTCATGTTTTCTGATACCTGACAGGGTTATTACAGATTCTCAGACACAGGATTTAATGGTTTGAACATCATGGAAAATGTGAACAATGAGTTTGTATGGGCAGTCCTTTAGCATGTAGTAAGTTTGCCCCAACTTTAAGGCGGCGAATTCAAGATGCCCGGATGTGCGAAACTATGAATAATGTGTTTGATTTCTGCGCTAAAGTCTGAGCGGTGTATGACCATAACAGCCGCTGTCAGGTCATAGGGCCTAACAGTACATGTATATAGTATATTACTGGCTATATATTGTGCCATATATTTTAAACCAAATATCACTCATCGTGGCGTTGTAAATGTGGAATCAGACACTGATAGTAATGGTGAGACAGCTAATGTGTGGGACATCTAATCTTCTGATGATGACATGTTTGACGATGAGGAAGCCACCACTACTGGAAAGACTTGAAGCTGGTACACTACAGATTGAGTGAACTTCTCCAATCAGTGACAAAGAGTTTGCCCTGAAGTTTGGGCTATTTTGGTGCATTCAACATGATCATTTGTGCCGTTTGAATTTAATTAACTGTTAAAGTTTGTTATATTGAATTACATGTAGCTCTAACTAACATGATTAGATATACCAATAACATACCAAGAGTTAGTAATTAGTCACTGTAATAATCACTGATCCCAACACACGGTCGCATGGGGCATAGCTAAAAGTGGATCCATCCATTAGAAAATCTAAATTTGTGTTTTATCCTCATGCCAATTCCAGCTTTTGCTATATTTAACCCTTTCACCGACAGGTCCTGAAAACAATGTGGCATGTTAGATGATGGTGGTAGCCTAATTTCTCAATCCGAAAGAAAATTTAATTTTAGTATGATGACGTTGAATTAATTACCTACCTACCTTTAAAATCTCCTTGAGTCCTTTCTTTATCTCCATGTTTTGAAAAAATTAGGATACATTTGTCTCCATCCATTCATCATGCTATCTCCTCCCAAACAGTTGGGTGGAATTCAACCAAATTTGGTATGTGGGTCTTCTTCTTTCTTCTTTTCGTTCGCTGATCATACCGCCAGTCCTGTAAGTGACTATCGACATGATCATAAGCGTTAAGTGCGTGGATCCATGGTTTATTAGAGTGCGCCGTGCGGCCTGGAACCTGTAGTGTCAAAATTTTAACCCGTCAAGATAAAATTCAAGATGCGTATTGAAATTTTACCAGACGCGCTATGTCTAAGCAAATCACTACGAGAAAATGACGAGAAATGACGCCATACAGACACGTTTTAGACGAGCTTTAGGATGCATTTAAGTAAAGCTAACTAAGATCTGTACTGTAGCCACACGCGAAGGCAGGAGATATAAAATTTAAGGAAACCATACAAACAAGGAGCTGAATAGTTTGGAAACAATGTGATTGAAAGCTTCCATTCAAATTATTTTGAAAATTTTCCTATTAATATAGTTGCACCGTAACAATTCTCAGTGTAGAGCCAATCAAAAGAGAGTTATTGGATAGTGTAAAGAATGCTGTGGATGCTACTGGCCACTATTGAAATTATCATCTAACCCTTTAACCCTCGAATTTGTTCAAGAAAATTTCAATGTTCTGATAGAAAATGTCCATTTGCAGGCCAAGAGAAGACTATATTTGAAAATTTACCACTGGAATGTCTGCCTCTGGTACCGAGGCAGTCATTCCAGTAGTAAATTGTCAAAAATAGTCTTCTTTTGGCCTGCAAATGGACATTTCTCAAGATCACTGCAGAAGCCGTTTTTTAGCCGGTATGAGTGTTAAATGGTTAACACTAAAATTTGTTCAAGAAAATTTCAATTTTCTCATAGAAAATGTCTATTTGCAAACCAAGAGATTATTTTTTAAGATTTAAAGCTGAAATAATTGGCCCGGTTATCGAGCCAGTCATTCCAGTGGCAAATTCTCAAAAATAAACTTGGTCTGCAAATGGACATTTTCATAGACCACTGCATGAGCCGTTTTTGGCCGGGTAGATTGTTAAAAGGTTAATGAATGCTCAAAATTGCTTAAGAAAATCAATTTTCTCACTAACTATATCTGTTTGTTGACCAGCTTGACCAATGACCATTAAAGGGCTAATACACATTCTCTTTATTCTAACAATGAGCTCAATCTTTTATCAGGTTTCTGACTTGCTCATATCTAAAGATAGGCACGAGGCCACGCGACAGATTTAATGTTTGGTTCAATTCAGATTTTAATGAACAACATACTATTTTGTGACAATGGTTACAGACCAGCTACCTGCTAATCAACTATCTCCATTATTTGACGATGTGTTCTGTTGTTCTGGCAGATATGCTTCCTAAGCTAACCTATAGACAACAGAAGCTGATGTGGAATTGTACTGCACTCATATATCCAAAGCTGTTACCACAAGGTGCATACCATTACCCGGATCTCATCCCGAAGCATATAAACAAACTGTTCTTCACCCTCGCAGAGGACTAGTAAGTACATGTGATGCTGCAGTGAATCATGATGCGAACCCTAGAGGCTAATTAACCAAATTTGTTATGTAAGATACCCATGTGATTGCCGATAGCCAGACATTGCTTTGGGTGTGTGTGTGTGTGTGTGCGTGCGTGCGTGCGTGCGTGCATGCGTGCGCGCGCGTGTGTGCAGAGCGTTAAAAACTGATGAGAGTCATGATTATTTGAGATGACATGCCATCGACGGCACATTCTAGTTGAAAATTTATAACTGGGATGATTGACTTCATAACCGAGCCAGTCATTCCAGTGATACATTTTCAAAATAATGTTTTCTTGACCTGCAAATGGACATTGATTAACCAAAGATGTTACCAATCTGGACCATTATATGGTTAATATTCTAATTTGGGGGCTCAGCTTTAATGATTTCACCGATGAAATCTTTGAACTCAATTTAACATGTTTGCTCACAATCGTATTGAAAAGATGTTGAATATTTTGAAATTAATTTGACTGGAAGCCATTGCTGCTTTAGGCAAAAAATTCAGCAGAATAGATTTGTCATAAAGAAGATGTATTTGATCTGTTGTACTGAACAGCTTAATATATGGACGGAGTTCCATTGATTTAATTGTATATGTATAATGTACCATTTCTAGTGTATGAACATTGCCTCAGAAGGATGACTAAAACCTTTGTTTGCAGTTTGATCGCGCTAGGAATGGAACAGACTCGTGGCATGTGTCAGAGTCGAGGTGATACGAAAAAACAAGGCCATTTGATTCACCACTACATGATGAAGTGCAAAAGTAGCAAGCAGATTCGACTACGCATCAAAAATCAGTCCGCGAAAAACTCAAAAGATAATCCAATTAAGGTTAGGCTTGTTGAATGATATCTAATTTATTGAGAGCCAATCAATAGCGCATGGTCTCGATTTCTTAGATTTATGACTCTGATTATGTTTAAATTTGCAGCGAAGCTGCTTAAAGCTGGACATTCAACAGAATTTGAGAAGTTATCTGTCTTGTAGAGGCCATGTTTACTGAATTTTCTGTAGGATTTAGAGACTGAAAAGGTTCTTGTTCATGAATGATTTGATTTGAAAAATAAAGCTGTATTAATCCACCTTGCTCTGACAATCTCCTTTGCCAATTTAATTTGTTCCAGCTGGTGAAAAGGATTTTGCTGTTACTTGGGTTGAATTCCGGTTTGTTGTCAAGGTACTCCGATTGGAAGTATCACATGGTTGCTTTACCTATCTACATATGCTAGAAGCAGGAGTAATCGAGTAGGATACCGTTATCCAATTATAATCTCAGTCGTTCGGATATGTGATCGGGGTAAGCGGGGTACCTCGACAACAAACATGAATTCAACCCTGGAGAACAGGATTACAGGAAGCTCTTGCTGTCTTGATAACAGCTTACAAGAATTCTGTTCTTGCAATTAACACAGACTACCATGCTAATGACCACTGACTAATGGACCTTTACAGTTTTAGCTATGCCCTGCTCATCTCTAGCTTAGCTCCACCTACATCTCGTTCGTGTTGGGATCGATCGATCTCTGAACTCCCTGACTATCAATTTACAGAAAACTATACAGGTAAGCTGTTGATTATTTTGAAACTAATTTGACTGGTTGCTGTTGCTGCTTATGGCAGCCACAGCGCCAAGTCAAATTAGTTTCTAAATATTCAACAGTATGTTTAATAAATAGTAAAAACATACAATTCGTACAACAACACTTAGTCCGTCACCAATTATGCATTCTTGGTGAACTTATCTACGCCATTCTTGATGTCATAATAACATTATAGATTATGACATCATTCTACATTTCACGTTGTTGATTATGGCATCATATGATGGATTGATAAACTGGAAAGGTCAATTAGCATTAGGAAGCCGATCATATTGTTTATATATTTCATGGGCGAAGACGCGCATAGTTTCTCAGCATTATGATAATTGAGTGATGTAGATTTATTCCAGCCACTTGAGTTAGCATATGATTGACAACGGTAACTAGATTAATGTTTATGGTAATTTTTCATGTTGTTATGCGAAGGCGAACACGAACACTGTTTATTCGATTTCACTTCAAGAGTATACTTACCTCCCTAATACTTTTGATATTGCTAAATATTGGCTTTCACTCAATAAACACTCAGATTTAAAACAGTTAGGTGCCCCTACTGGGCAGGGAGTCAGAGCGTAGTCTGGCGGATGCCAGCCCCACCACCGCGCATGCGCAGACTAGCACTTCCTCTTTGCTAGATTATTGGCAAAGAGAACACACATGTCTTTTTGAGTCATAAGCTTTTCTTACTCTTAAACTGTTTATTTGGTGTTATTTTGGAGTGATAGTGTCTGATTTGGATGGCGGGAGGATACACTTCGCCACAGAAGGACTTAGGACCTTTAAATCAGGTGACTTCTAGTAAAATTAGCGAGTTTTCTTCCCGGTGTATTGTGTTTCCGGGACTCGCGTTTACCGTGATAAGCGCCTTGGTTAGTTGGTTTATGTCAACTCGGTGCTTCCTAGGACTAATTTCTCTTTCTGTTTATGTCCACAGGTCTGTATGACGCTAGGTGGTGACATCACGGAAGCAGAGAGTTAGTTTTCTCTCCACCATGGTTCCATTTCCTACTAACACTGTTAGGTTATCTAACCAAATGAAAAATTATGTCCAGTGAGTTGGAGGCCTAGTATAAAGGTCTTCTCACTTTGCCCTCTTGATCCAATTCCTTCCCCATGAGGTGGAGAGAGTTAAGAGGCGTGCAGATGGTGGAGTTCTCCGGTTCGTCACGTTGGATGGTTTGTCTATACAAAGTGTCAGGTATCTAGTTATTGATAATGTGGTAATGTTAATTATTGTAAACAAACAAAGGGAGATAATTAACATTTTTGCCAGAAAAGAGTTATCTATATGTATCTGATGGTTGTGTAGTCGACTTATCCATTCAGCATACAATTCGTCCTTGCACTTGGATGTTTTGTTGGGATCGAATTTTTTCCTGTCACGGGATTAATGACGTCATAATCAGCCTGGCTATGTATTTATCAGCAATTCAAGCGCTATGCTGGTTTCTGATGTATTTTGATCTTTATGATCGTTTTCCTTCTCTTTGAGTTGGATTGAGTTTCTAAGCTTAACTAGTTGCTCATACTCCTTGTCCTTTGCCCTGTTTCAGGGACCGGGTTGCGCGTCCTGTGGACGTTTTCTTCATCAAAAGTTCTGGCCTCATCTGTGCTATCTATGTAGCCCTTGTGGTCCCTTGGTTAATTGTGACATATGTAAGCACTGGGGGGGCGAGTTAATGTCCGAATTCTTGTGCTGCTTACAGGCGACGGACAAGGTGGTAGAGGAGGAGAAGAAGAAGAAGCGGAAACGAGAGGTTGTAAGTAGGAAGGGTAAGGGGAAGGTCTCGTCCACGGTGGATATGGAGGCCTTCCGGACCGAGATGTTGGGAGAGATGAAGAGGACAATAAAGGATTTGGTTCCAGGGTTGCTTCGTGGCATGCTTCCTGGACCAAATCCTTTACTGTCCTCATCATCGGCTTCGGAGCAGGTAATCCCCGCCTCTGGATCGGTTTTCCTTAGACCGCTTCCGTTGTTCGACGATTCAGAGGTGGCCCCATTAGAGGGGGCGTTCCACGACCCTGGCAGCAGGCTTATTGCCGCGCCGATAGGGGACCGTGGACGGTTGTCGCTGGAACCCGCGGGCTGCCTATCAGTCCAGGGGTATCCGCACGCCGCGGTGGCCAGTACCTCCTATGGCACCGTTCCTGGTCAGCCCGGGTTAGCTCTCTTTGCTGACCCGGGGTCTAATCTTTCTGACCAGGGTGATGAGGATTACCTGCTATGGTCGCCGTCTGACGACGTGGACATGGATGAAGACGTTTGTGCACCCCTCGCGGGGAATGCAGGCGCCTTATTCCACGGTTTTACTCACCCTGGAGTAGAGTCCGCGGCTCAGGTGGTGGCCCAGGGCGCTGCTGATGGCCAGCGGTACCGCATACCTCGGCTTGCCGAGGGTGTTGCTGGTGCTGGCCGGGCCCGTGGTGGCGATATATATACCCCGCGCTATGCCACGGTGCCTGCTCCTGGTCAAACCAGTGATATTCTCATGCCGGTGCTGTCAGGCCCGCATGTTTTCCCTGGCTTGCCAGGTGTATCAGCGTACCCGCCGTCAAGCTCTACTGCTTGCGCTCAGGAGGAAGACGAAGGACCCCGTCTTGTAGAGCGCTCGCAGTTAGCCACGGAGGAGGATTGGTATGACGCTTGCCAGTGGCTGGTGAGCGTTAGGCCTGATCTGCCCGTGGAGCAGTCGACTAGCCAGCGTGTTCACACGCCGTGGTTAGCTGGGAAACCGACTGCTAACGCTATGCCTTCTCTGCCGCTGGCGGAGCATGTCGTTGACATGTTCAAGGCGGCGGAGACGTCCATTAACTCGAGTGGACGTCTCGCGAAGGCCCCTCGCGAGGTGGCCAGGCGTTGTCGCATCGTGCCCCTGGATTACCAGCGGTACGGTGTGGTACCCAAGCCCAGCGTGGATGACCGCGCGGCTTTGGGTGAGGATGCGCGGCCAGGCTCCCGTTCTGACACGGGGGTCTTGTGCTCGAACGCGTTGCGTTCGGCGAATACCGCGTTGCGTGATGCGGAGGAGAGTGGGAGGGCTTCGATTGCCGCTCTGTCCCACGTCTCCCAGCTGTTACAGGGGGTAGTAACGGCATCCGCATCGCGCCAGCCAAGCCCGGTTACGGTCCAGCGAGCCATCCAGGATGGTATTAACCTGGCGCTGGACTGTATGACTCGGGCGGTGACCAGGAGTGTCCGGGCAAGACGCACGTTTGCCCTGGACAATCTGTGCCCGTCTCAGGACCTGTACAATAGGCTACTCCGTACGCCTATGACGGGTCCTGGTCTTTTTGGAGGTGAGGGATGTCGCCACCTCCAGGAGACGGTCACCCTGGTGAATAACCAGAGGGCGCTGCGCGAGCAGTTTGAAGTGCTGCGTCGTGCTAACGTTCGCGCCGCGGCCCCTGCGTGTCGTCCCCTGCTGGCTCGTGGTGGTGCTGGCCAAGTCAGAGGCCAGCCACCGTCGCAGCGTCGGCCTCGGCCGCGTGCGATTCGGCCAGCAGCGAGGGGGGCGCAGGTTCCTCAGGCGCCGTCAGCCAGGCAACCGCCCGCGCACCGAGGTGCGCGCGGGGCGGGGCGGGGCGCGCGAGGATCTGGGCGTGGTTATCGGTCCTGACAGGACGCTTACCGCGGTAAGAACCACTCCGGTGTGTATGGCAACGGAGACAGTGCCGCTCTTGCATGCCTTGTGTCCACCACGGTCCCTAGGTGGACCGGTGGGAGGCCGGCTAGCCGACCACATGCAAGAGTGGGAACGGTTAACTCAGGACCGTTTAGTCTTGCGATGGCTTTCCGTCGGGTATCATCCAGAGTGGATGACAGGCCCGCCGTCGCGACTGTCTCTAGTGCCAGTCTGGACTCCCATTCCGAGAGATCCAGAGCAAAGGTTGTGTATCGAGGAGGAGATAAATTCCCTCGTACAAAAAGGAGCTATTCAGCCGGCACAAAGGTGTCCGGGCTTCTATTCAACCCTGTTCTTAGTAACAAAACGCACCGGAGGGTGGAGACCGATTCTCAACCTCAAGCCACTGAACAAGTTCATCGAGACGCCCAGTTTCAAGATGGAAACGGTGCGCTCGGTGTTGGCGGGGTTGGAGAGGGGGATGTGGACGGCGTCGATAGATTTGAAGGACGCTTATTTCCACATCCCCATCCACGGGAGTTTCTGTCGCTTCCTGAGATTTGCATTCCAGGGCAGACAGTGGGAATTCAGGGTGTTGCCCTTCGGAATTTCCACGGCTCCTCGGGTTTTCACCCGTGTGGTTCTTGCGATCACAGCATACCTCCGCAGGAGAAGCATAGCAGTCCACACGTACATAGACGACTGGCTGTTGAAAGCGCACACCCGGGAAAGTTTGTCGGCCAATCTGGAGATTGTTTTGAAAACTCTCACAGACTTAGGCTGGATGATCAATTTCCCAAAATCAGAGCTGACTCCATCCCAGAAGTTTGTTTACCTGGGGATGTTCTTCGATCTAGAGACAGGATATGTTTATCCTACTCAGGAGAGAGTTCAGAAACTCATCTCATTAATTCAGTCAGTGTGCGACAGTCGTCATGTCCTGGCACGGGTTTTCTTGAGAATGCTGGGGTTGATGGTTTCGTTGGAACCAGTCATTCCTCAGGCCGCCTTACGCAGGCGGCCGATCCAGTTATTTCTCATGACACAATGGACCCAGAGTACAGGTTCGCTGGACTCGAATGTGTCAGTGTTGGCGCCTCTCATTCACCACCTGCAATGGTGGTTGAATACAGAGAATCTCTTGCCAGGGGTTTTGCTAACCCCTCCCCACCCTCAGGTGACTGTGTATACAGATGCATCGATGGAGGGCTGGGGAGCTTGCCTGGAAGAATCCACGATATCAGGGCTTTGGAATCTGGAACAGTCAAAGGAACATATAAATCTACTGGAGCTAAGAGCAGTAGTCCTGGGCCTGGAACATTTCTTACAGAAAGTTCAGGGCAAGATTGTTCTTATTCGTTCAGACAACTCAACAGTTGTGACTTACATAAACCGCCAGGGCGGAACGAAGTCGCCCAGTCTCTGTATGATGACATGGAAACTGCTTTGTTGGTGTCTGGATCACCAGATTACCTTGAAAGCAGTTCATATTCCGGGAAGGTTAAACCTGCTAGCAGACTCATTGAGCCGAAGGATGAGTGTTTTACCCACGGAATGGCAACTAAATCAATGTGTGGCGGATCGTCTGTTCGACCATTGGGGGAAACCCAACATCGATTTGTTCGCAACGAAGAAGAATGCGAAGATGACGACGTACGTCTCTCCGATTCCGGATCCAAGCGCTTTCGCAACAGATGCGTTAGCTATCAGCTGGGGGAGAATGTATGCATACGCATTCCCTCCAGCAATCCTGATTCCAAAAATTCTTCAGAAAATCAGACAAGAGGAATGCCAAGTGCTTCTGATCGCCCCGGATTGGCCAAGCCGATCATGGTATACGGATCTGCTGGACCTTCTGGTCTGCAATCCGGTTCCTCTGCCTCTGATGGACGATATTATCTTCCAGGGCAAGGCCCTTCACAACAATCCGTCAATGTTCAGATTGACTGCGTGGATGTTGTCAAGGAATCTAGAATTAAGGAGGGCTTTTCTGAGCAAGCAGCCATGTTTATGGCCAAAGCCAGGAGGGGGTCAACCTCCAGAGCATATAATTATAAAATCAACAGATTTGCAGAATGGTGCTCAAAAAGATGTATTGATCCAATGGATTCATCTATTCAAGTAGTAGCTGATTTCCTCTGTCACCTCTATGATGCCTATAGCCTCAAGCCTAACTCTATTGCTGGTTATAAATCAGCATTAATGTCTGTTATTCCTTGCTTGGCTAAGAGGGGAAGTGATGAAGTAAATACATTAAATGTATTAATTAAAGGCATGGGCAATCTAAGACCAAGGAATCCACCTGTGATTCCGTCTTGGAGTTTATCGCTAGTGCTTCAAGTACTAGGTGATAAGCCTTTTGAACCACTTAGTTCCATTTCTATGAAACTATTAACACTGAAGACTGTGTTTTTAATTGCTGCGGCCTCGGCTAGGCGTAGGAGTGAAATTCATGCCTTATCAGCCGAGGATGACCGTTTTGTGGTTTCAGGGGAAGGCCTTAAGCTGCTACCTAGGGTTAATTTCTTGGCTAAAAATCAGTCGTTGAAATATCCAGGTCAACCTATTATTTTGCCTGCTTTAACTAGATATGATCCTAATTCTAAAGCATGGTGTCCCGTCCGGGCGCTGCGCCGGTACAAACAACGTACGGCGGAGTGGCGCACCGACCAGTCAGCGTTATGGTTGTCATATATTGAACCCCATGGCAGGGCTTCTAAGGACACCATTTCCAGGTGGATTGTGGAATGCATTCAGTTTTGCCATAAATCCGCCACCGGGAAGCAGGTTGACGTGGCCAAGGCTCACAGTGTCCGCGGCGTAGTGACATCCACGGCCCTATTTAATGGGGTCCCTGTGGATGATATTATGTCGGTGGCTCAGTGGCACTGTGAGTCAAGTTTTACAGACCATTATCTCCGTGACACCTCTAATCCTCTCGCCTTGTCGATTTTGAAAAAATAACTCGGTTTATATTTTTTGAGGAGGTTTTTCCTCATTACTTATATATTTCACAATTAATGTATGGAAACACCCACTTTTTTGGGCCTGCATCAGTCTTTACCAATGGGAAGATGATGTCAGCAGCCATTTTCAACAAGGTCAGTCTTGTTCATGTGTTGTCCGTTGTTGATTGTATTGTCACGATTACCCGTTATTAATATGGTGATGGTTTGTGTATTTGTGTGGTTCATTGTTGAGAGTTACGAAAATGGAGCTTTTTCGTCTCTGTCCTGTAGTACATGGCACTTGTACGTAGAGAGCGTATAGGACATTGAGGTCAGGCGACTCTTCCTCCCAGGAAGGAGGGGGGGGGGGAGCGCATATGACATCGGTCATCTCTCATACATCGGTAGTGTTATCCGATGGTTAGTCAAATCCTGACTGTTTTTTCTTACAGTTTCAGAAGTTTAAGTGCCTTAAACGCAGAAAAGCGTATAGGGATGAGCTGGTCTTTTGACCTCGCCTCCCTCCCGCCAGATTCACTTTCGAATTCTGGCAATATCAAAAGTATTAGGGAGGTAAGTATACTCTTGAAGTGAAATAAACGAAATCTAGGATTTCTTTTTTCACGAGAGAGTTGATACTTACCTCCCTAGATACGGACCCGGCCTCTCCACCCCACAGAGGCTCGGTCTTCAGGCTCTTAATAGTTGCATGTGTGTCAGCCAATAATCTAGTCAGAGGAAGTGCTAGTCTGCGCATGCGCGGTGGTGGGGCTGGCATCCGCCAGACTACGCTCTGACTCCCTGCCCAGTAGGGGCACCTAACTGTTTTAAATCTGAGTGTTTATTGAGTGAAAGCCAATATTTAGCAATATCAAAAGTATTAGGGAGGTAAGTATCAACTCTCTCGTGAAAAAAGAAATCCTAGATTTCGTTTATACGGTCATATACACTGTAGCTTTACCATGCAGGTCCATCGAGTGCCAAGAACTGTTTATTGATTTCTGAGTTAAAATATCAGATGTCATACTCGGTGGGACCTCGCACATAAATGTCACTCAGTAAATTATCTTCATGTATTTATCAATTGGCAATTTGTCACAGTTGATTTACCATTGCATCTGAAAGATAATTTAGTTTCAGATTTAGCGGTCGGTTGCATTGCTTTCTATATCAGAACAAATCCATTGTACCAAGTAATTTATTTTAATAATACGTTAACCCATTCAGATCTACAGACATACACACATGCATACATGTCTATACATAGCCACAAGAAACCGTACACACGTACACATGCACACACATTCATGCACGCACATACATGTATGCACGTACGCATTCACACATGTACACGCACGCACGAACGCATGATGATGTATTTAAATTTTATTATTTCAGTATTGCAAGAAGAATAGAATACTTCCAGATTTGTCGAGTTTCCGTGTTGTTTCGATACTCTATGAGTCTGATGTTCAAGGACCAAAATGCCAGGATATGAATGTGTTACCAGACTGGTGTAAGGTATGCTTCTATTGTGTAACACGCTGTAGCCTAGTCTGTATGGTTAAGTGAGCTTTTAGAATTGATGGCTAAATCTTGTGGTGCGCATCTGACTAAATCTCGGGATAATTGTTATCAAGTATCCTTCCAAATCTCCCAGTTAAATTAGTTTCAAAATATTCAACAAAATGTGTATGATTAAATTGTAAATTTATCAAAGACACAATGCGTATACTAGTGGCAAACCTTTCGATTTTATTATTGTGACATCAGCTAACGAGTGGTGTAATTGATTCTGATGTCAGATACTTGAGTGACAGATAGGATCCCTCCATTGAGGGTGTAATGAAGAGGCTGATATCAATCTGCATAAGTAGCAGATTGTGACATTTCTTCTCTTGATATGAATTATCAATTTACTACTGATTTGATTCCGTTCAAATTTTAACAGCAAAGGCTGTTACCGTGAAAGATGATCCAGATAAAAAATGGATCTGGATCGGAGCAAATTTCACGTTGTATATTTTTATTGATTATTACAGTAAAATTCATAATTCCCTCTAGTCACAAAATGATGCAGCTGTACTGTGATCAGCATTAGGTGAATCTGCTACAGGAATTTACGACACAAAATTGCTTGAATGCCTGAGCGTTTTATTCACTTAGGCCACTTCCTACATGTATGTAAACTGGTGTGCTGTTAATATTAAGTACAAAAGTACAGTATTTTAAAATCTTTTTGTCAAGTGTCAAAACTAGTTTGGATCTTTAAAAGAGAGCGACATCAAACAACTTTATTGAGTTATACTGTGTGGCTGGCTCTCCATATCATTCATGCATAAATTGTAATATATACCAGCGTCAAATAGCCTGCTAACTCAGATTTGACCGTACTACACTAGGACATGTAGGACATTATTAGAACAGCTTAATGAGAAAAATTCAACCCATCTCTGCAGTACACTTGATCTGCCAGGTCTCAATCAGTTATCTGAACTAATCAACCACCTATAAAACAAACACATTTAAATTTCACATCAAGAGTACACTTACCTCCCTAATACTCTATGATATTGCCAAATATCGACTCGCTCAATAAACACTCAGATTAAAAAAGTTATGTGCCCGTACTAGGCAGGTAGTCAAATGACAGTCCGGCGGATGCCAGCCCCAACCTCGCGCATGCGCAGCCTTTACCAATTTATTGGCTCTAAGCTTTTCTGCATTTTCTCATCATTCAAATCTATTCATCTATCATAAAGATGTCTGAATGTGGAAAATCATCAGAAGGCCCAGGATCCAGTTATCAGGTGACTTCAAATACATATTTGTCTAATTTAGTGTTTTAGTTCCGATGTAATGTGTTTCCGGGACTCGCGATTAGACGTGATAAGCTCCTAAAAACAAAACTGGTTAATTTCAAAATGGCGCTATGAAACACTAATCTTTCTTTGTGTTTATGTCCACAGGTATCTATCCATGATTTGAAAGGACAGCACATCATCAGAGGGTTTGTTTTCTCTCCACCAAGGTTCCATTTCCTACTAACAATGCTAGAATGAACTAATACAAAATCTATGCCCAGTGAGTTGAAGGCCTCGTAAGAAGGTCTTCTCACTTTTCCCTCTTGGCCCACTTCCTTCCCTTTTAGAGGTCATAGAGTTTGGTGGACATTCCAGTGCATCAGATCGGATGGTTTTTTTATGCTAAAGACACAGGTATTCTAGTTATGATATTAGGCACTTCAATTTATTTGAAAATATTTCTGAAATCTGCAATTTATCATTGTATATCTGATGTTTGCATAGTCTGTCTCTACCATCCTTTCCAGTTAAATGCTCTGGGTATGAAAACAATTCGTCCTTACGCCTGGATGTTGTTTTCGGATCGGATTAACTTCTTATTTTTGGAAGTTATGACGTCATAATCAGCCTTGCACTTTATTAACATTTATAAAGTTTTGTTTCTCATTAAATAGTGGTCTTTATGGCCACCTTCCCTCTTTATTTTGGTTTTGAGTTACTAATTCAATTAACTAAAATACTCATTGTCTTCGTCTTCTGGCCGGGTTCAGAAACCTGGTTGTCCTTCTTGTGGACGGTTCCTGAAAGATAGATTCGTGGAAGGTTCCTGAAAGATAGATTCGCTCCTCACTTATGTTTTCAATGCAGCCCTTGTGTGCCATTACTTAATTGTGACATATGTAAAAAGTGGGGCTCTCTTTACAGGCGAAGGAGAAGGTTGTAGAGGAGGAGAGAAAGTCTGAGAAAAGAGGTTCTTGGTAAGAAGGGTAAGAGGAAGGCCTCGTCCACCTTGGATATGGAGGCCTTCCGTTTAGAGATGTTGGGAGAGATGAAGAGGACAATTAAGGATTTGGTTCCAGAGTTGCTTCGTGGCATGCTCTCTGGTCAAAATCCTTTGTTGCCCTCTTTGTCTGTTTCGGAGCAGATAATCCCTGCCTCTGAAT
Source organism: Chaetoderma sp. LZ-2023a (assembly GCA_034401795.1). Classification (NCBI taxonomy): domain Eukaryota; kingdom Metazoa; phylum Mollusca; class Caudofoveata; order Chaetodermatida; family Chaetodermatidae; genus Chaetoderma; species Chaetoderma sp. LZ-2023a. The sequence continues at coordinate 28,137,837 of CM067360.1, read as the reverse complement.
CGGTGATATGTAGGGACCTACCAGTTTTCGACCATGATTCAGAGGTGGCCCTAGTAGAGGACGAAGTCCACTATGAGGACACTGGCAGCAGGCTTGCCACGCCGGTTGTTCGTGGACAGGTGTCGCTGGAGCCTGGTGCCTGCTTATCAGGCCAAGATTATCCGTACCCTGCAGGTACCACTTCCTCCTATGGTACCTTTCCTGCCAGTCCGGGTTAGCATTCTTCGCTGACCTGGAGTCTAATCTTTCTGACCAGGAAGAAGAGGATTATCTGCTGGGTTCTCCTTCTGGCACCATGGCCATGGACATTGACATACGTGCACCCCTCATGGGGAATACGGGCAACATTGTCCATGGTACTACTCATCAGTGTTGCCCACAACATCTGATTTTTGGGGGTCCCAAGGACCCCACACCCTCAGATTTGGGGGTCCCACTGTAAAATCTGGGGGTCCCATGGGGTCCTCATCTGAAATATGGGATGCCATGTGTTTTTCTTAAAATAAACACAACACATTGATCTAATTGTAAAGCACTTTATTAAACATGTTGAAAACAGTGCCAGTCATTCCAGTGATAAATTTTCAAAAATATGTATTCTGTGATCTACAATGGTTGCTAAAATTGATCTATTGAAGTGGCCCTTGTATATTTAACTAATAACGTTTGAACTGCATGTCAATACACAATAACTTAAAGCACTGTACTTGTTTGTTGTCTGATAAACCAACCAACCTACATTGACAACCTTGTCTGATTAACATTTCCAAAGACCACGACATTAGTAATTAGCAAAGACCACTGCATTAATTTTTCTATTAAACCCTAACTTGACTTTGGACGAATCGAAAAATTACGAGTATCTGGGGCGAGTTTGCTCAAGGACGACTTGACCTACTTCGATATAATGAGGGCGTATTTTTTATAATTTAACTGGAATGACCAAATATAGTGGAATACATAGGTTAAGATCAGACTAAACAATAATTTATCAAACATAATCTGTATAAATCAGATTAAACTGCGTAATTAGTGAAAATATATCAGCCAATAACCGGATATGTCTAATTCATAGGGAGTAACTATGTAACGCGATTGCTGATTGGTTGAAGCATAGATAACGCATTAGCGTGTATCCAATAAGGACGCTTGTATCGGAGAGCTTTGAGCTACACGCTGTTTGGAAAAAAATCTATATTTTAACGCATGCCTACCTGTAGATCGATGATATCGTTGAACATCGCTGCTGGGATGAGCTTTTTAGTTGAGAAATTGGGAACACCTAACGATCGAGTATTGCTAAACATTATAAAACACTAATCCATCAGTCAATCAATCAGCCGCTATTGCTAAATAAAAGACGGCGTATAGCGCGTATTGATACCGTTATTGAAACAGCAATACAAAGACATCGCCGCTAATCCGTCAAATGACCATTCAAATGTAAAATATATCACAATATCTTCCATATATTCCTTCATCCTTTTAGATATTTTGATAAGTAAATAGAAAAAAATATTTTGCCTGTAAGTCGTTGCTGCTTTAGGCAAGTAGGCATGCGCAAATTAATTTCAAAATATTCAGCAGATTAGTGATAACAACGTTGTGATCTGTCCAATGTTCTGAGCTGTGAAAGGGTTAAGACGCCCAGACACGTTTGTATACGCTTGATCAGTTGTATTGGATTTCTCAAGCGTGAGTTCCTCTAGAGGGCGATTCCGCCGTTATCCAATCAAATACTGACACGTCATACTGACGATTAGCACAACAGACAGAAACATGGCGGGTATTTTTCCAATTTGTAGGCCGAACAAGGCGACTAACATCGGGCTTGTAAACTCTTTACTTATAAAAAATTAGATCAAATGGAATACTAAGGACGATTTGGGGATTGTGTTTACAATTAAATGTGGTGGTTGAATCTGATTTATGGGCATTAACAACTTTGAGTTGTGCAAGAAAACATACAACAAATCAGTCTTAAACAACGCAGTAAGTTCGTTTTTATTGAACACGCAATACATTAGGTATATTTTTTAAAGTAAAAACATGCACAAATAAATATACACACATGATAATATAATCGATAATTAAGCACACACCAAAGTTACCAGTTTCCGTTACACTTTTTCACTGCGTCCCTCGTGCGTCCTCGGGGATGCAGAGGGTTAATTTGTATGCGTCCCTCTGCCATTTTTATGCGTATATACGCGCAAAAGGACGCATAAGGGCAACTCTGCTACTCATGCAGGAGTAGCGCTCACGGCGCAGAAGGTAGCCCGGGCTGTATCTGATGGCCAGTTTTACTGCATACCTCGGCTTGCCGATGGTGTAACAGGTGCTGGCCAGGGCCGTGGTGCCTGCTCCGGGTCAAGCCAGTCAGTTTAGCATGCCTGCTCTTTCAGGCCCGCATGCTTTCTCTGGCTTTCCAGGAGTATCAGTTCCTCCAGCCACACACACGCCTGAGATTGCTCAGGAGGATGACGAAGGCCCTCGTCTTGTAGAGCATTCGCAGGTAGCCACAGAGGAAGACTGGTCTGACGCTTGACAGTGGCTAATCAACGTTGGGCCAGGTCTTGCTGTGGATCAGTCGGCCAGCCAGCGGGACAAGCGCCCGTGGTTGGCAGGTAAGCCAACTGCTGCCTTTATGCCATCTCTGCCACTGGCGGAACATATTGTAGATATGTTTACAGCGGCTGAGACGTCCATCAAGGCGCATGGACATCTCGCGAGGTGGCAAAACGATGCTGCATCGTGCCTGAGCAGTATCAAAGGTACGGTGTGGTGCCTAAGCCAAGCGCAGATGATTGCGCAGCGCTAGGTGAAGACACGCGGCCAGGCTCCCGGTCTGACACAGGAGCGCTGTGCTCGAACGCTTTGTTCGGCAAACACTGCATTGCGCGATGCGGAGGAGAGTGCGAGAGCGTCTATGTCAGCGCTCTCGCACATCTCCCAGCTGTTACATGGGGTAGTAACAGCATCCGCATCGCGCCAGCCTAGTCCGGTGACAGTCCAGAGAGCTATCCAGGATGGAATTAACCTGGCTCTGGATTGTTTAACCCGGTCTGTGACCAGGAGTGTCCGGGCATGGTGCACGTTTGCCCTAGACAACTTGTGCCCGTCCCAGGATCTGTATAATAGGCTGCTGCGTACGCCTATGACAGGTCCTGGTCTTTTTGGAGGTGAGGGATGTAGGCACCTCCAGGAGATGGTTACCCTGGTCAATAACCAGAGGGCGTTGCGTGAGTAATATGAAGTGCTCCGCAGAGAGCGAGTTCGTGCAGCTTCCCCTGTGCATCATCCCCTGCAAGCTCGAGGTGGTGGTGGCCAGGTCAGAGGCCAGCCACCAGCGCAGCACCGGCCATGACCGCGCTCGCTTCGGCCAGCAGCGAGGGGGGTGCAGGCTCCTCTGGTGCAGCCAGCCAGCCAGCCGCCCGCCGGCACAACAAGTTGCGGGCTGTGGCGCGTGAGGATCTGGTCGTGGTAATCCTACCTGAAGGGGTGGTTACCACAGTAAGAACCACCCCAGTGCTTCTGGGCCAGGAGACAGTGCCACTGTTGCGCTTCTTATGTCCACCTCTCTCCCTAGGTGGTCCAGTGGGAGGCCGATTGGCCCACCACATGCAAGAGTGGAAACGGTTAACTCAGGACCGTTTAGTCTTGCGATCGCTTTCAGTCGGGTATCATCCCGATTGGGTAACAGGCCCACCATCGCGGCTGTCTCTGGTGCCAGTCTGGACTCAAATTCCAAGAGATCCAGATCAACGGTTGTGTATAGAGGAAAAAATTAATTCCCTCATACTAAAAGGAGCAATTCAACCGGCACAAAAGTGCCCAGGCTTCTATTCAACTGTGTTCCTAGTAACAAAAAGTGCTGTAGGGTGGAGACCAATTCTCCACCTCAAGCCATTGAACAAGTTCATAGACACACCCAGTTTCAAAATGGAGACAGTGAAAACGGTGTTGGCAGGGTTGGAGAAGGGAATGTAGACAGCATCAATAGATCTGAAGGATGCTTATTTACACATTCCAATAGCGAGGAGTTTTCGTCGGTTCCTGAGGTTCGCATTCCTGGGCAGACAGTATGAATTCAGAGTTTTACACTTTTGAATCTCAACGGCTGCTCGTGTCTTCACCAGGGTGGTTCTTGCTATAACAGCATACCTCCGCAGGCGAAGCATAGCAGTCCACATGTACATAGACAACTGGCTGTGAAAAGCACACAAACAGGAAAGTCTATCAGCAAATCTGGATATAGTTTTGAAAATTCTCACAAACTTGGGCTAGATAATCAACTTTAAAAAATCAGAGCTGACTCCATCCCAGAAGTTTGTTTACCTAGGAATGTTCTTCGATCTAGAGATAGGATATGTTTATCCTACTCAGGAGAGGGTACAGGTACTCATCTCATTAATACAGTGAGTGTGCAACAGTCGTCATGTCCTGGCACAGGTTTACTTGAGAATACTGGGGTTGATGGTTTCTGTGGAACCAGTCATTCCTCAGGCGGCCGTACGCAGGCGACCTATCCAGTTATTTCTCATGACACAATGGACCCAGAGTACAGGATCACTGGACTCGAACGTGTTAGTGTTGGAGCCTCTAATTCACCACCTGCAATTGTGGTTGAAGACAGAGAATCTCCTGGCGGGGGTTATGCTAACCCCTCCTCACCCTCAGGTAACTGTGGATACAGATGCATCGATGGAGGGGTGGGGAGCTTGCCTGGAAAAATCCACAGTATCAGGGCTTTGGAATCTGGATCAGTCACAAGAACATATCAATCTACTGGAATTACGAGCAGTAGTCCTGGGCCTGGAACGTTTCATAGAGAAAGTTCAGGGCAAGAGTGTTCTAGTTCGATGAGACAACTCAACTGTAGTGAACATGGAAGCTGCTTTGCTGGTGCCTGGATCACAGGATTACCTTGAAAGCAGTGCATATTCCGGGAAGGTTAAATCTGCTAGCAGACTCACTGGGCCGAAGGATGAGTGTTTTACCTACGGAATGGCAACTAAATCAATGTGTGGCGGATCGTCTGTTCAACCACTGGGGGAAACCCAACATAGATTTATTCGCAGCGAAGATGACGACGTACGTCTCTCCGATTCCAGATCCGAGCGCTGTCACAACAGATGCGTTAGCTATCAACTGGGTGGGAATGTATGAATACGCATTCCCTCCAGCAATCCTGATTCCAAAAATGCAAAAAATCAGACAGGAGGAGTGCCAAGTGCTTCTGATCGCCCCCAAATTGGCCAAGCCGGTATATGGATCTGCTGGACCTTCTGGTCTGCAATCCGGTTCCTCTGCCTCTGATTGACAATATTATCTTCCAGGGCATGGCCCTTCACAACAATCCGTCAATGTTCAGATTGACTGCGTGGATGTTGTCAAGGAATCTAGACTTTTCTGAGCAAGGAGCCATGTTCATGGCAAAAGCCAGAAGGGGGTCAGCCTCCAGAGCATACATGTGTATAATTATAAAATCAACAGATTTGCAGAATGATGCTAAAAAAGATGTGTTAATCCAATGGATTCATCTATTCAGGTAGTAGCCGATTTCCTCTGTCACCTGTATGATGCCTATAGCTTCAAGCCTAACTCTATTGCTGGCTATAAGTCAGCTGTAATGACAGTTATCCCTTGCTTGGCTAATAGGGGAAGTGATGAAGTAAGTACATTAAATACTTTAATTAAATGCATGGGCAATCTAAGACCAAGGAATCCCCCAGTGATTCCGTCTTGGAGTTTATCTCTAGTGCTCCAGGTACTAGGTGATAAGCCTTTTGAACCACTTCGTTCCATTTCTATGAAAATGTTGACACTTAAAACACTATTTTTAATTGCTGCGGCCTCGGCTAGGCGTAGAAGTGAAATTCATACCTTATCAGCCGAGGCAGACCGTTTTGTGGTTACAGGGGAAGGCCTTAAGCTTCTACCTAGGATAAATTTCATGGCTAAAAATCAGTCTGAAATATCCAGGTCAACCCATATTTTTACCAGCTTTGACTAGATATGATCCTAATTCAAAAGCCTGGTGTCCAGTCCGAGCATTAAACCGGTACAAACAACATACTCAAGAATGGCGGACGGACCCAACAGCGTTATGGTTGTCATATATTGAACCCCATGGCAGGGCGTCTAAGGACACCATTTCCAGGTGGATTGTAGAATGCATTCAGTTTTGTCATAAATCTGCCACAGGTAAACATGTTGACTTAGCTAAGGCTCACAGTGTTCGTGGCATAGTGGCTTCTACTGCCCTGTTTAATGAGGTTCCTGTGGATGACATTATGTCTGTAGCCCAGTGGCACTGTGAGTGAAGTTTTACCGACCATTACCTCCGTAACACCTCAAACCCTCTTGCCTTATCGATTTTGAAAAGATAATCTAGGTGTACATATTTTGATGAGGTTCTCTCTTTTTTATATATTTCACAATTAATCAATCGTACAGTACGCCGCAAAAATAACTACTAGAAAACGCAAAAAATCCGGGACCATGGCGTCAAAAAGATGCCAAAAAAATGGGACAGTTTCCGCGCTGCATCAATTATAAGATTTTGATGCATTAGGAAAAGAAGTTTAGCGCACCAAGAATTTCATTTAGTGTGTGGATGCGTCAAAAAATGACATTGAGACCCGTTTTGAAGATTTAAACGGGTTCAAACTATTTAGGCGCGTTTAAATGTTCAATGGCTAGCATAAATTTTCTCGACGAGTTTATAATTCAGGCTGTTACTGTCATCGCGTTCACGTATTAATTATGTTAACGTCACACAGCCTATTTATGTCTACTCCACATGTAAGAAATAATCCAAAACCTATTACTAAATAGTAAACTATCACTAAATTTCAGTCATATACAATTCCATACATTCACTTCTAATACCTGTAGCACTTTTCCCGGAATAAAACGGCATGTGAGGCTTATGAGCGCGCTATTAACTTACATATTTATTTGTTGTTTACTGATTTTCCGGGAATTTCCTTTGTCTGAATATATGGTATTAACATTTTAAACCGCATTTTCGTAATTCTTTAGCGAGCTCGCTATTCGGTACATCTCGTTGCTTTGGTTGTTTAAAAAAAAGACACTGCGAAAGCAATCATATAGGTTGAGATCACACTTCATCAGGGAATTCTCAAACGTCCCCAATTTAGTGTATTAACGTTTAAACCGCATTTTCGTACTAGCCAAACTGCGCTCACCGCGATATCGCATATGCATTACGTTTGGGTTATAAAGAGAAGGAATTACGTGTGTGTGGAGATCTTTTCACTAGTAGTAAATGCCAGGATGACCACACGCAAGATAAATAGTTTGTATCGTCGTATTTCCAGCGCGTAACATTTTAAAACACGCGTCAAATATATAGCACCTCCTAAATGTAAAATTATTAGCGCGTTTAAAGATTTCAGTAGGTTCGTCAGAACAAAATAAATGGGTCAAGACAAATTAGACGCATCAAAACAAGAGTTTAGGCCCGTCAGAAAATGTCTAGACAATGCGTTCTATATAGCATTTTGTTTTACTACGCGTTGAAAAATGGGCGCATTTTTGTTTTCCTTTTGGCACATTAAAAAATGCGTTTTTCATACCGTTAAATTCCGTGTATATTGCACACTTTTTTGCTCAAATTACATGTTATAAAAAGCTACTGCGCACTATATACAAGGATAAACATTTGTCACATTTTTTGCCTCAGAATTTTTCGTAAGAATCGCAAAATTCAGGGCTGAAATATGATTTTATGGATCGGGAATCAGTCGGGAATAACGATCGCATTCTAACATGTCTATGATGGTACTATCTCAACTAGATCGTTAAAATGTCTTACTACTGTCTAAATATTGTGTTATACCTTTATTAAATACCATATGGTATTGTAAAATTATCAAATAAACCATCATTTAACTTTTTTACAACGCCATTATTTCCTGTAATTTGTTCTAATTTATTTCTAAAAAGGGAGGTTACTCCTGTCTTACCAAGTTGAACATAGAGATGTTTAGAATCCATAGATTACTACACAGATACGGACATAAATGTGTTAAAAAAAGAATGATAGAGCCGATGTTTTTCAAGGTAATCTAGCATTTACATAGATATAGAAAGGAATGTTTTATATGTACTAAATGGCACAATGTTTTGACCAATCGGTGGGCAGGATGATTATGATTGACAGGTTAAGGTTAAAGGTCACAGCCGTCAACGTATGACGAAGTAACTGTAGAAACGAAAGGATGAGAATAGAAAATCATTTCAAATTGAAGATAATTCAATTTATTTAATAAACAATGCGTGGAATAAACTAGATTATAGCACTATATTAAAATATATTATGATGATGATATACTATAATATATTATATAAACCCCACTCAAACAATACCCACAATTGATCACTGTTGATTTTGTAAGCGGCAGGCGGTCAGCTCTATCACCTTTGGTTATTGTACTTCTGACCGCGTTAATCCACCCACCCCGCCCCACCACCTGACTACACTGCCTGTGAACCGAGTCTTGAAACCACTCATCTACTGCGTATATGATTGACCAAAATCTCATGGGCTCGCCTTTGATATAGTTATCAAAGTAATTACCGGCACTGTTAGAGTGAGCCAAAATGGATTTGAGTTTTAAAAAATTAAAATCGATTTTATTCTCAAGTATCGGCGCACAAAACTTCTAACGACCATTTATGTTAATGAGCTCTGCTCAAATCAAATTCGGATTCTAACCTGTTCTGATGGAAATTATATTTGTATTTTTATATCATTCAATAAAGTTTAATACAAAATATTTGCTAAAAGTGTAGGCGAATGATATTCCCATGATTAAACAACAGAGTAACGCACGCCACAAACAAGATTTTATAAGGAAAGCCTATTCGACACGCAGTAAGTCATTGATTTTTTTTGTTACCAGTTTTCGTTCACACGTCTCTCAATCTTACTACGCACTATACACGAAAACAACAGTTTTTTCAGGCCGATTTTGGTTAAATTTAGGGGTGCGTACTATGCACGATAGCGCAATATACACGGGATTTAATGGTAAGTTATTTTTGCGGCGTACTGTAACAACCACTTAATTGGACTGCATCAGCCTTCACCAATTGGAAGATGATGACAGCAGCCAACTTCCACAAGGTCAGTCTTGTTTATGTGTTGTTCCCTGTTGATTGTGTTGTCACATGACGCTTAGTTATTAATATGGTGATGGTACGTGTTTTATGTGGTTCATTATTGAAAGTATACGAAAATGAAGCCTTTTCGTTTAAATGTCCTATAGTACATGGCACTTGTACGGAGAGAGCGTGTGGGACATTGAGGTCATTTTGTCTTCCCAAGAAGAGTGGGGTGGGGAGGGGGGGGTAGCACATATGACATATGGTCTTCTCTCAGCCATCGGTTGTGTTATCCGATGTTCAAATCTATTCCTGGTTGTGTTTTCACACAATTTTCAGAGGTTTAAGTGCCTTAAACGCAGAAAAGCGTATAGGGAAGAGCTGGTCTTTTGATCTCGCCTTCCTCCCGCCGAATTCTCTAACGAATTCTGGCAATATCATAGAGTATTAGGGAGGTAAGTATACGCTTGATGTGAAATAAACGAAATCCTGGATTTCTTTTTTCACGAGAGAGTTGATACTTACCTCCCTAATACAGACCCAGCCTCTCCGCCCCACAGAGGCTCGGTCTTCAGGATTTCTTAAAGTTGCATAGTGTCAGCCAATAAAGTAGTCAGAGGAAGTACTAGGCTGCGCATGCGCGAGTTTGGGACTGGCATCTGCCGGACTGTCATCTGACTACCTGCCTAGTAGGGGCACCTAACTTTTTTAATCTGAGTGTTTATTGAGTTAGTCGATATTTGGCAATATCATAGAGTAATAGGGAGGTAAGTATCAACTCTCTCGTGAAAAAAGAAATCCGGAATTTCGTTTATTCTCCCGTGGTTAGTCACTTAACACAGTTTTGAATCTGTTGAAACAGTTTGTTTACACTAAAGACTTGTTGTACAAATGGAAGTATAATATTGCTTTAATTTGTTGATGCAGGTATTTGAGGATTTTGAGCAGGAATGGCAGGAGTTACGTGATCCAATCTGCCAACGCACGAGATCCAAGTCTATTGGTGAACCGGATGAGATATGCCTAAAGAAGGGAAGAAATAAGGTACACTTTCCAACTTTGTATCTGTTTTTTTCACAAATTTGTTTTTAAAACTTAAAAAGTAATTCTTCAGGAAATGGTTATTGGTTGTAAATATTCTGAAACTATACTAAGTCTTATCCCTTTCCATTTAACAAACCAAATATGACAAACTTGCTATGATGGAAATTTTGTCTGCGGCCATCTAGGAACATGTGCTGTTTTTTAGCTTCTAAATCACTTTGCCGATTGATGTGAAACACTGGAAACAGTGTCTAGGGAAATATCTGAACCAAGTTTGCTCCAGAGTACCTGATTGGTTGATTTGTCTACATAGCCATAGTTCCTTGTTCCTTAACCATTTAATTGTCAAATTTAGTCAAGAAAATTTAAATATTTGCCTATTGAATGTTCATTTACAGGCCAGGAGCATACATTTTTTAAAACATTTATTGCTGGAATGACTGGCTCGGTTATCGAACCAGTTATTCCAGTGATAAATTTTCAAAAGTTGTATTCGACACTATTGACCATCAGATACTTTTATCACAATTGCGTCATACATTTGGATTAGATGGCCCAGTATGGAACTGGTTTGAATCGTATCTATCCGAGAGATATCAGTCAGTCTGCGTAAACGGATCATTCTCCGAACCGATCAAGCTCACGTGTGGTGTGCCGCAAGGATCGATTTTGGGTCCAGTATTATTTACGCTATACACACGGCAACTTGGACAGAAAATCGAGAACCACAACATCCAACGCCATTTCTACGCCGATGACACGCAGCTCATCAACAGTTTTATACCATCAGTATCAGCCGCAAGTATGGCAACAGATCAACTAAATGACTGCTGTTCGGACATTAAATCCTGGATGACATTGAATATGTTGAAGCTAAATGATGACAAAACGGAGGCCATGCTAGTTGGTCCGGTGATTAGGCGCGCTAAATCAGACTTGACATGCATCACTGTTGGAACAAGCCAAATAAATCTGTCACCTGTGGTGAAAGATCTAGGGGTAATGCTTGATAATGAACTGACCATGGAAAAGCATGTTAACCATCTCTGCAAAGTGTGCTCGTACCAGCTACGTAATATTGGTTGCATCAGACGGTATATTACGAAGGAGGCTACAATCATGCTTATACTGGCGTTAATATCGTCAAGACTTGATTATTGTAACAGCTTGCTTATTGGTGCACCAAAACAACTTATTCATAAGCTACAGATTGTACAAAATACCGCTGCTAGAATCATATCACTCCGCCGAAAGTATGATCACATAACCCCTGTCTTACAGAATTTGCATTGGCTCCCGATCGAGCAGAGAATCACTTTCAAAATTTTATGCTTGACTTACCAATGTGTTTCCGGTACTGCCCCTGCATACTTAACTGAACTAGTACAACCCTATTCGCCTGGTCGATCACTCAGATCTGTCAATCAGATGCTGCTAAACGTCCCAAAAGTAAATTCTACTACATATGGCCACAAAACTTTCGCTTATGCAGCTCCCACCGAGTGGAACAATCTACCACTTAGTCTAAAAAACTCAGCATCATTAGATATTTTCAAATCACAACTGAAAACCACCCTTTTCAAACGAGCATATTCTCAGTAGATATAGCTACACGCACTAGCGCTTAGAGCACGCATTGTCATGGATTCAGCGCTTTATAAATGTACTTATTATTATTATTATTATTATTCTCTTGGCCTCTAAATGGACATTCCATAAGAGATGCCAGTTTTGGCCGGCATGACCATTAAAGGGTTAAATATATATATTGTATGAATAGATCTTGCTTTATAATAGATCATCCACTAAGCATATTGCAACCAGGTTTAATGTTCTATTAATTCTAGATACAAATGAATTTGGCATTTAATATTTATGTAAAATTATATAAGCACTGAGCTTTATTGACAATGAAAAGGCCAGACAAGACATATATAATTCCTCTAATTTTGTCTTATCAGCAAGCCAAGCGTCCTACGAAGTCGGAGCCGAGTACTACGAGTGAATCTGAGGATGGAATGACAGCTGATAACAATGATGATGATGATATGATGTCTCGGCAGTAAGTATTCAATTCGTTAAACCCTTTTTATTCTCAATTCCTAGAAACATGTTTTCGAGCAAGCTGAATGTGATACCTGAATATTTTGAAACAAATTTGATTGAATGTTATCGTTACCTGATGCATGATCAGCATTAAAAAAATTGCTTTCAAATCTGATTAATTTTAAATTAATTTGATTTCAAAGTAATCAGTAGGAATTTAGCTGTATAGCTTAGGATAAGCCCGCATAAGTGGGTCGTATTATGTGATGGCGCTCGCCGTTCATCCATCCGTGCGTCTGGCCATCCATCTGATTTCTTGTCCAGAGCAGATCTCGAAGAGTTTTGAACCTACACACAATTTTGTTTCAGCAGATGTGTTATGGATGGACGAAGTGTCATTTATCAAAGTCAAACCGTTCACATTTAACATTCCTCAAACAAGTACGCCTGCGGACGTATGTTGAGATGCACTAAAACGTGTTCGTTATGTAAAATATCTGGAATGAAATGTATTAAACTATTTGCGATCTCAGACATATCCGTGAAACTCTATTTTGTAAATATTCCTTTTGAGTCAATGCAAGGACATATTTAGCATTACTATTCACAGTCTATTGTAGTTAGGCAATGCACATATATATATATATACATACAGCAAGAATTAAAGGTTTTCCTCGCCAGTCTTACCATTAGCCATTTAACCCTTAAATTTTATTTTTGAAAATTTATGACTGGTATGACTGGCTCGGTAGCAAGTTATTCCAGTGGTAAATTTTCAAAAATAGTCTTGTTCTGCAAATGGACATCTCAAGAGCACTGCAGAAGCCGTTTTTGGCTGATATGAGTGTTAACATTTTTTATTTTTAATGTTTAACCGCATGGTAGCTATGTTTTTATGGGCAGGGCTGCGATCTCTGAAGTCAATATGTAGATTATCTTCTCTTATTCACAGGGATATGAATGATAACCTTCTTGCTGAGCAAGCCTCACTAACGTCGCTCGTTGACAAAGCTCTTGAAAATCGTGAGAGGAAAACAGCCACTCCACACCTTATTCCCGTGGGCATTTTAATGCGCTCAGAGGATGATGTACAAACATTGACGCTGGTTCCTATTGAATCAGAACCACATCATCAGCCTCACACTATCAACAGAGCCAATCAGAGTATAGTTATAACAAATGGTGAAGATCTCACAGAGACAGTACATGACCTACTGGACAGTAGTTTTAGCCCAGAAGCACCACACGATAGCAGCATTGCTGAACATCAACACAGTATGAGTACTGGACAGCTGTCCGACAGGGCTGTAATTACTCAGGAATTAGTTGAAGTCTCACATGATAATTCAGGACGTGTAACGCCTGTCAGTTCATCAGTTGTGTCTGCAGATATCACGTCTTATGTTTCCACGGCGCTGGATTCACACAATTTAGCTCATCACAAAGAAGAGAAACTGGCGGATATCTTATCACAACCAGTCACAAAATCTGTAGCAGAGTTTATCGCATCTATTGCTTCCTACTTAAGTCCGCAAGAGTGTCATCGGTCCAGGAGGTCTAAAGCAGTTAATCCTAGACAAGCAACAGTCATGAAGCCATCTGGTCTACTGGCTGAAAAACATAGTACTGGAATATCGCACATAGCAAGACAGAAAATGACAAAGAATAGATACTGTGGAAGAGCGAATAGAGCTATTCTACCCAAAGTTGTTCCAACTTATTCATCGTCTATTCGTGCGGCGACACGAGTAGCTAAGTGCGCCCGCAAAAGACGAGTTCATACAACATTTGATTTATCGAAACGCTGGACAAAAGGGAAATCTGCTCTCAGAAAATTGCTACCCAAAATGAATGGCACGGCCACACTATGCTTGCAGTTTAAACATATGCAAAATCATTGCTCGTCTAAAGAATCTGAGCATGAATCTGTAGCTGACGATATTGATGATGAAGATGATATAATAGATGATGTCGATACAGGTGTTGATGATGAAGAGGAGGAAGAAGATGATGAGGATGATGATGTTGACAAGGAGGCAGATGATGAAAGCGCTAAAAGTTCTGATGACAACGATCAGGCAGAGGATCCTTCTGATGTTGATATTGCTACAATGGCTGATGCAGAAACTGATGCCATGGTGGATCTTGAGATGGATGCTGATGAAGGGATGGATGACATTGGCGATGATAAATTAGAGAGTGATATGGAGAGTGAGATTGAAGATGCTAACTTACCTGATGGAGGAGCGCAGTATGACAGTCAGAACGAGGGCTTGTATGACAGTCAGAATGAAGCGATGTATGACAGTCAGGTGGACGAGGATGCTGATGATGAAGACCATCTTGCTGAACTCATGGCAGCCAGCACTACCATCAGGTAAATAAGGCTATAGAACCCATGGCGGCCAGCACTACCATCAGGTAAGATAAGATTTTAGAACTCATGGTAGCCAGCACTACCATCAGGTAAGATAAGGCTATAGAACTCATGGCAGCCAGTACTACCATCAGGTAAGATAAACTGTTAGTCAAGCGTGCTTGTGAAAACCACACTGTTCTTGAGATGTAGATGGACCATATTTTTTAAAGAACCACTGTGTTCTGGCTTAAAAAAAAGAATTTTTTGTAGAAGGTTCACAGGCGTTTAGCGGATAATGCAGTCTTCTTTTGAAGTGAAATTACTTGAATATTTAAAATAATTTGACTGGACTGTCATATCTGACAGGAGCAATTGCCAACAAATAAATTAGTTTTTATTAGCTATAGAACTTATATAGCAGCATCAGCGCCCAGTCAAATTAGTTTCAAAATATTCAACAGCATATTTATTAAATAGTAAAAGCAAACAATTTGTACAACAACGCATAGACCGTCTTCAAATATGCGTTCGTGACGTACTTATCGACGTCATTCATGACGTCATTCATTACGATGTCATTGTACACACCACACAGTTTATTATGACATCATATGATGGGTGGGTACTCTGGAAAGGTTAATCTAAAGCCCTGTGGTCTATAAGACAGGTGTTTGTAGGACCACCAATCTTAAACAACCATCATATTTTAGCCACAAATAAGTATGTCTTCGAACAGGTTACTAATTATTAAAAGACTACCTGGATATTATTACTAAGTCTGTGATCCGTAAGGTGGTCACTTAAGACAGGTTTTACAGTATGTATTAACCCTTTAACCTTCGAATTTATTCAAGAAAATTTATAGAAAATGTCCATTTGCAGACCAAGAGAAGACTATTTTTTTTAATTTACCACTGGAATGACTGACTCGGTATACGAACCAGTCATTCCAGTGGTAAATTTTTAAAGATCTTTTGATCTGCAAATAGACATTTCTCAAGAACACCGCAGAAGCTGTTTTTGGCTGATATCAGTGTTAAATATTTAACTCTTTAACCCCTAAATTTGTTCAGGAAAATTTCAATTTTCTCATGGAAAATGTTCATTTACAGACCAAGAGAATATTTATGAAAAAGTAATACATTTTCAATAATAATCTTCTCTTGGCGTGCAAATGGCCATTTTCACTGGAGAAGCCATTTTGGCTAGCTTGAGTGCTAAATGGCAATTTGTATTTTTATTTAAATACTTGGATGTGTATAATATTTATCACTAGATTTGCTCCCAAGAAGCAATCGTTGGCAATCAAGCGTAGCAAAGCGCAAAGGAAGAGGGAGGAGGATTTGGTCATGCTGGCTCCAGACATAGTTGAACGAGATACAATGGTGAGTCGCTCTATCTTATACATGTAGATCTATATCATACTCAATGGAGGGATTTCATCTGTCACTCTAGTATCTGACATAAGAATCAAATACGTTACATGTTAGCTGATGTTGCAATCAGAATGACGTAGTGCAGTCATGAAAATCAAAGTCTCACAAAAGTGTAACTACTCTCTGATGAATTTACAATTTACTAAACATGGGCAGTTACAGACCCCAGTCGGAAACCAGAATAGTTTCAAAAATTTATAATAACTTACCTGATTACTTAACTTGAAATTTAGATTTTGGGTTTCAAAGTTTCAAATCAAAGTGGGTGAAGCGTAGCTAGAAATTGGCTCTCTATTGATCTATCGTCATGTGATTTTAAACTAGTGCGATCTGCTATATAGCTCTTCTTAGGCAGATTTGCCAGAAATTTCAAATATTTGACAAACAGACGAATCAATAACTGAGTTATACGAGTTTTAAGACACAAGTAAATATCATTGCCATCTTTTTTTGGAGAGAAAGAGTAGCTGTTGTGAAAGTTTACAGACGGTGTGCTATTATTATAGAAGCTAATAAGAGGCTTCAAAATTATTAACTTTTCTGAGTAACTTATTTTATGAATTTTTCAGCGTGATGATCGTGACACAGCCTTTGCACAAGCATATTTGTCCAAAGTGAAGGATTTGCTTAAGAAAGAGAGTCCAGCTCACTACACACAATTCCTTCGTACATTGTGTGACTTTGAAAAGAGCAAGACATCACCCGTCAAGGTAGATATATGCTTGGTGCTTACCGCTCCGGTGTTAAAATTTTAAATCTTCAAATTAAATTAAAAGATGAACTGGTGTTCATTTTTCAATAAATTAGCACCAAAATTGTTGAAAAATAAACACCAGGTCATCTTTTAATTTACTTTGAGATACTAACTCAAACTGTACTAATCACGGGTAATAAGGGAGATAACTCTTGCTTCCAAACCAGCTAAAGGCCCATCTAAATGCAAGAAAAATATGCTATAAATATGCCTGATTGAGGAACTACTTACCTATTCGTGCAAAAATAGGTTTCATTCTTTCACCCTTTAACGATCCTGCTGGCCATAAATGGCTTCTTCAGTGACCTTAAGAAATGACCATTTATAAGCCAAGAGAAGATATGACACGGGTAAATTTTTAAAGATCGTCTTCTATTGGTGTGTATATGTACACTCAATGTGCAAAGATTTAGATTTCTTAACCATTAAACATGTTAAAGACAGATAGTGTTGTGGGTGGTTAAAAGACCACTTGTCCTAATGAACCACCATCCTTTGCTTCTGAAAGCAGATCCTAGACACCTCTATTAAGAGACCACCTCTCTTCATGGACTAAATTCATTTCAAGAGTATGCTTAAAATTTGGACAAGAAGGTTAGTTTTATTTGTATCATATTTTCAGATTGTTATACCCATTGGAAGCGTATGCTTATCCCAACCAATATGCCCTCGGCTATTGAGGCTGTCCGTAAAAAATTCCTATGGGGGGGGGGGGTAACCCTGAAAAAAGTCCCACCCACCCAAAAAGTTTACAGTCAGCAGTTCATAAAATTGTTTTGAATTTGTTATCCCAATAAATTGCTAATTTTTCTTTATTTGATCCTGAAAATCAGGCATTTTACAAAATGAAGAAGAATAGTGAGATAAGAATAAAAAAAAGAAGATTTTCTGCCTGCCTAACCAATTTCAAAATACCGAGTTCATTACTCCCAAACCAACTATGTTTTAAGGATGGGCTGAAATAATTGTAATATCTGAAAAGGTAAGAGCAATACAATCATGTGTGCGTGTGTGTGTGTGTGTGTGTGTGTGCGTGCGTGCGTGCGTGCGTGCACGCGTGCGGGTGTACCTCAGAAACTACAGATCTGATTTGGGTAAAATTTTAACGCAATAAGGTTTGTTGCCATAAAGTACTGAAATTTAAAAAAGCATGATAGTGTTATGTAAAGTGAACTTATACTTTAACTCTTTAAACCGTATATCAGCCAAAAGCAGCTTCTGCAGTGTTCTTGAGAAATGTCCATATGTAGACCCAGAAAAGAATATTTTAGAAAATTTAGCATTGTAATGACTGGCTCGTTAACCGAGCCAGTCATTCCAGTGATAAATTTTCAAAAACTCTTCTCTTGGCCTTCAA
Organism: Chaetoderma sp. LZ-2023a; assembly: GCA_034401795.1. NCBI lineage: Eukaryota > Metazoa > Mollusca > Caudofoveata > Chaetodermatida > Chaetodermatidae > Chaetoderma > Chaetoderma sp. LZ-2023a. The sequence goes on along the minus strand of CM067360.1, from coordinate 28,119,706 downwards.
ATGGACATTTTCTATGAGGAGATTTAAATTCTCTTGAACAAATTTGAGATTTACTTTAGGGTTAAAGGCCCACACTCACATCAGAATGGTTAAAAATACAATTGTTAGAATTGATTGATTTTAAATGCTTAAATTATGTACCTCAATTTGATGAAATGAAATAAATCTTAGCATAATATAATTTCATTCCCTATAAATTAATATACATGTATTTTTTTATCCCCACGTTCTCGGAAGAAAAGTGGGTAGTATGCCATCCCACCCGTGTGTGTGTCTGTCTGTCTGTATGTGATTGTAACACAGTTCCTCAGAAACCATTGGAAGGAATTCAAGAAAATTTGGGATGTGAGTTACCCATATAATTGTGTAATGCTAGAGGACATTTACATTTATCTCCACCCCCAGGGGATGGGAAGTGGGGGTTAAAAGGTCAAGTGTTTGATTGTAAAACAACTCCTCCATAACCATTTATCCAAATTTAACCAAACTCGGTATGTCAGTTACGCATATGAGTGCCAATTGCAAGAGGACATTTATATTTTGCTCTTCACACACCCCCCCCCCCCTCCAGAGGTGTGTGTGTGTTGGAGGGTTGGTAGGTGGTGGTGGGAGGGGGGGTGGAACCATTCAAGCGTTCAAGAAATTGATTGTAACGCAGCTCCGAAATTGTTAGACAGAATTCAACCAAACTCGGTATGTCAGTTATCCATATGATTCTGAAGTGCACGAGGACATTGACATTTGATTGCACCCCGAGCGGGGTTGGCGTGGGGTGTTCAAAAGGTAAAAAAATTGATAGTAACACAACTTCTGAAATCGTTGGCATGGTTGGAGGGAATTCAACCAACTTGTGAAATACAATTATGATTGTGAAGTGGGTCAAAAGGTCAAAGCAATGAACGTGGGGGTTTGCAATTTAGTTTAGTTATAAACTTGAATTAATTCAATTTCACAGCTTAAAACAATTATATTAATTTCTATGGATAGAAATCATCATATTCATATGTTAAGATTTATTTCGTTGCATTACATTGTAGTACACAATTTAAACTTCTAAAAGTGTACGATTTTATCAAAATGTGAAACTGTCTCTCTGAATGGATAAATCTGATCTGTCACTAAGTATATCGCATCATAATCAATTACGTCACATGTAGGTGGACATACAATCATAATTAACAGCAAATACTCCGTCATGAACCTGGAATAGTCGATTACGTGTACGAAATGTATGTCTATGATGAATTTTCTATTTAATAAACATTCTACTGAATATTTTGAAACTAATTTGACTGGGTGATGGCAGCAACAGCACCCAGTCAAATTGATTTCAAAATATCCAACAGCTTAAGTGAAATTGAAATTAGGATTCTGGGAACTCTGAGACCAAAGTAAATAAATTGATCCCATGATACGCAAAAAAGTGGGCGGAGCTTAGCTAGAAATGGGCGGGGCAGAGGTAGAAATGGATCACTGTATTATTCTCATTGTTCAAGCAATAAGAGGTATATATGAACTATACATTCAATGTCCATGGTGATAAGTGATTCATTATCATACAAGAGACACTGCCAAAGTGTGAATATGTCTTCTTAAGTTTATTTAGTAATATTTACAAATGTATTGATTTTTAAAATGTTTTCTGTATTTATTTGAAGGTATACAGCAACTATAAATCATATAGTAATACTCAGTATATTAACCCTTTCACAGGAGAATTCCCTATAAATTATTTTCGAACGCTACCATACAGGAAAACTGTTGACTATTTTGAAATTAATTTGACCGGACGCGATTGCTGCGTTGTGCAGCAATGACTTCCAGTCAAATTAATTTCAAAATATTAAACAGAATAAATTTTACATAGTAAAGAATTTACATTTTCAGGGATTTGGCGGTGAACGGTTTAATGTGAGAGAAAAATCCTAAACCCAAAATTGAAACGTGGAAGCACAATGTTAATAATTCATTGAACTGCTGCTGCTGCTGCTGTTGTACTACTACTGCCGCTACCACTACTGCTACTGCTGCTGTGCTGCTACTATGACGGCGGCTACTACTGCTGCTCCTACTACTACTACTACTACTACTACTACTACTACTACTACTACTACTACTACTACTACTACGATGTGATACTGCTACAGTTTAGTAGCTGCAGCAGTAGTAGGCTACTACTGCTGCTGCTGCTACTCCTACTACTCCTACTACTCCTACTACTCCTACTACTACTGCTACTACTACTACTACTACTACTACTACTACTACTACTACTACTACTGCTACTACTACTACTACAACTACTACTACTCCTACTACTACTACTACTACTACTACGTTGTGATACTGCTACAGTGTAGTAGCTGCAGCAGTAGTAGGCTGCTGCTGCTGCTACTCCTATTACTACTACTACTACTACTACTACTACTACTACTACTACTACTACTACTACTACTACCTACTATTGCTTCTGCTGCTGCTGCTGCTCACAAGAATAACATATTCAGATCAGATTGAAAAGATGCAGAAAACCTTGCTTGCCCTATCAAAGTTTATCTAGTAATTCTATTATGTACTTCTAAGTGGTTCAATATTTAATATTTAATTGATAAATTGAATTTAAATGTTAATAACCTCGAATAAGTTACCTACATGTATTGCAGTAACCGTTGCTCATAACACTGTTTCAAAGCAACTATATTGGGTAAGCTATTTCATATCATGAAGTGAGACTGACTGAAAGCTGTTACTGTCTTAGGCACCAATAGTTCCCAGTCAATTTGGCTTCCAATTTTCAACAAAGTATTACTTACATTGCAAAGACTAACATTTAGTCCTGCGATTGCTATATTGTGATTTCAGAGATGAAATGGGTAAGCAGAGTTTTGGTGCCTTGTTTGTTGGGCTGAACGTGTTAGTGTTATAGTATCATGTGAGTTATCACTCAAATAGCAGTTTGTGATGTTACGAATGACATACTGCTCGTAGATGTTCGACTCCCAGAACTTGTGTGTGATAGAACTGACAGATTTGATGATCTCCGCCGTCCCTGATGTGTATGGATCCATTTCATGGCTTTCGCACAGTGTAGCATCTGAAAGAATTCACGACGGAATTTCTGCCCGCTTATGCAGTAGAGGATGAAATTGACTGCATGATTGGAATATGTAAAGAAGCTGACGACAGTGGATGCGAGTGCATAAGCGGCGATCTCTTCATATTCAACTTTGCCATCATCATTGACAAACGTAAACAATTGATTGCGAAAAATTAGGAGTATCACGTGTGGTGCACTTAGCACTAGATATGTGAAGGTGATTGTCAGTAACATGCATGTCACATGAGCGCGTTTTCTCTTTATGCAAAGCTTCCGTCCATGTCTCAAGGCGCTCTGTTCATGGTTGGCTTTTACGTGATCAAAAATAATCCATAGATTAAAGATCAACAGCAGAAGGAATGGGAGAAAGGAGTAGATAGTTGCATCGACCCATGTCCAGATGTTGTTATGAAGATCCTTGTATTCTGCCAGAGGCAGACAACTCTGTGCATCATTTATGTCCAAAACAACCAGGAAATACACGCTGAGTGCGGCTAACATAATCCCAATGATGATACTGATGACCTTCATACGTGCCACTGTGCTGTAGACCGACGTTCTTAAAGGGAAATGTATTGCCACAAATCTGTCAATTGTCAGTGCCACAATAATCCATGCTGAATACTTGAATAGCCAGTATGAGAGAAACGTGAATAACTTACACGATGCTGAGTTTATGTTTGCCACATCTGTCTGATTAATAATGATTAGCCACTTCCGCAAGCAGGTCACGTATAACACCAGTGTGTCCAGAACAGCGACCAGCTTCATTAGAAAACACGTGGAAATCTTACGTAAAGGTTTGCGCATCATCACCATAAAACTCAACACGTTTCCTATGGTGCCGATAATGACTAAAATTGGGTATCCATAGCGACCGATCTGGCGTGACATGCGATAGTCGAATAATGTCATCATGAAAAGTTCAATTGCTTCTTGTGCTGTGATGCCTAGATTATGCGGCCTAGCGCTTACACCTTCATCGCATGGCCTGCCATCACTGGTAGAATAGTTTGCACATGAGACTGTCTGGTTATCCATTCCAAATACAGTTTTATCTGTTAGATTTAGTAATTCATCCATATTCAACGTCGTATGTGTCACTGTGTTATTGTTTGCAATCCACTTAATAAATAAACATGAAATTTACTCTTACAATTATATCTTCTCGCGGTATAAACTCTTAGCACACTGATGTCAATATTCTATGGTTTACTGTGTCAGTATCAAAGAAAGTGGTGTACATTTTTCAACAATTTTGCTGGTAGATGTTGCTGTCTATGACAGCACCATCTCCCACCAAATTTGTTGAAAAATGAACACCAGTTCATCTTTTAATTTAAATTGAAAATTAATTTTTTTTGACAAATTCAACTTTTACTGTATATTGGGCCATTTGGAAACAGGCCGGTGTAAATTTGTTCAATGTTGTTACTAAAAGCTGTTTATATATGTCTTAGACAGCAACTCTTTCCAGCAACATTATTCTAAAAACTTGTATACCAATCTGTGTTCTGTTATTCTCAGGAGAAAATAAAAAACCGTTCAGCACTGAGATTTAGACACACTACTATGAGCCGTTTCCACATGTAAATGTTTTGATCTAATGTTTCACTGCTTATCATTGGCTGATCATTTGTTAACACAATTATTGTTAAAATAAAGCCTTGTACAAATAATGACTTCACCGTTTAATGCTCAAGCTAGACAAAAATTACCCTTGCAGTGGCCGTGAGAAATGCTCATTTGCAGACCAAGAATATTTTTGAACATTTACCACTGGAATGACTGGATCGATAAGGGAGCCAATCATTCTAGTGGTAAATTTTCAAAAATAATCTCTGAAATTCTAATTCTTGAACAAATTAGAGGGTTAACGCGTTAACTTTCACAATTTCCGAGTGAGAAGCTTTTGACTTATTTAATACGCAGTTTAACCCTTTAATGGTAAAATTTGGTCAAGAAAATCTAAATATTCCTTTGCTGAATGTCCATTTGCAGGCCAAGAGCAGACTATTTTTTTTATAATTTGCCATTATCACCAGATAGTCCAGTTGTAAATCTAAAAAAAAGTACTCTTATAAATGACCATTCCTGACAACCACTATAGAGTCCAATTTTGGCCGGCTTGACCATGAAAAGGTGTAGAGCCAGTTATGACTATGTATATCAGTTTAAGCCCTTTGAAAATTATGGAAACATTCCTTCTGTTGTAGATGTGAGTTCTGTAATCAGAGGTTCCTTCCTTTGCCTCTGATTATCACTGAGAGGGTTAACGGAATTTTATGGTATTTTTGTTGTGGCCTTATCATATAAGATTATAAATTAAACTAACACATTTTATGAATTTTCAAGTGTAAAATAAACAAGAAGCTGACTTCATACACTCGTACAATATTTATTTTATAATCGAGCTAGTATTGCTTCTAAATTGACATTGACACTGAATAGTGGAGTGAAGACGGGTGGAACCAGCATCTTTGAATCCAAAACTCATATTTATATATCAAGCTTGGTCATATTACTCTATGGTTAACCCTTTAATGGTCAAATTTGGTCCAAAATTGTTTTTAATTTTCTCATTGAATGTCCATTTTACAGGCCAAGCGAGCCAGTCATTCCAGTGGTAAATTAAAAAAAATTCTATTCTCTTGTCCTGTAAATGGACATTCCACAAGCCCATAGCATAGGCCTGTTTGGGCCGGTATGACCATTGCCTTGCTGAATATTTTGAACACAATTTGACTGAAATTAGTTAGAGTGATCTGCATTACATGTACATAAAGTATTAACGCTTTAACCATCAAATTTGTTCAAGAAACTAAAAAATATTCGCATAGAAAATCTCCATTTGCCACGTTTTCAGACTAAGAGATTATTTTTGAAAATGTATCACTGGAATGACTGACTCGGTTATCGAGCCAGTCATTCCAGTGTTAAATTTTCAAAAATAGTCTTCTCTCGGTCAGCAAATGGAGATTTCTCGAGACGATTGCAGATGCTATTTTTGACCAGCTTGAGTGGTAAATGGTTAAATAACACCAGCTGCCTTTGTGATTTACGATGTCTTTGTTGGTAGTTGTGGCTAGTGTTTGCGCACACAATGAAGTGTGATGGAATGATAAAATTAATGTCTTTCATCTGTTCAACCTACAGCTTTAACTCTTATTCCACTAAATGTTCATGTTTTTTTGCTGATTTAAGCATGATATCTGTAACTGCTTTTTAGAAGAGCGCAATGATTTACTGTGTTACAACAACAGTTTTCAGCAACCCCATTCATTATGAAAGCGAGGATCTTTCTTACATGCATAAATCCTTGGGCAATTGGACATTGCAGCACCAGCGGGGTTCATAGTAAAGATATTGTTGTTACAAGCTTCATGACACTTATGGTCAGGTTGTTGCTTGGAGTAATTTTTGGGGTCACAGACAGTACAACATAAAGTGGGAACAATGTGTGACATGTCATAGTTTTGACTTGGGGAGCTTTGTCAGAAATGTCAAATGATTTGACAGACAGACAGACAGACTTATACTGGTTGCGAGTCGCAACTAAACAAGTGAGAGACACTGTATTCGCTACTTATAAGGCAGCTTTGTCCAAAAAGTAAGAAATCTAACAAAAAAAGATAGACAGACAGACTGAACTGAATGGACTAACTACTAGATGTGAGGCACAACAAAAAATTAAATTCTGTGCTATTCCAAAACTGCTCAATGTTATGATCATCATAATGTGACTTGGCATTGTATATCTTAACTCCATGCATCAGAGGATGCCATATTTCTTCAACTCCAGAGTAAAGCTTATATGAAGAGAAGGTGTGTGTGTGTGTGTGTTGTGGGGTATGTGTACGTTAAGAATGACCGTCCATGTTTTTACTCCAGTTTTAGGTACTTTACATAAGTTCAAAACTCAAGCTCTTTAACCATTTAATAGTCAAAATCAAAATAGTTGCTTAACCCTTACCGCTTTGATGTTAAAATTCTTAATCTTCAAATTAAATTAAAAGATGAACTGGTGTTCATTTTTCAATAAATTTGGCGGAAGATGTTGCTGTCTACCAAAATTCTTGAAAAATGTACACCAGTTTCTTTGCTATTGACAGGGTAAAAGATAGAATATTGACATCAGAGTGGTAAGGGCTAATGAATGTCCATTTGCAGATGAAAAGATGACTATTTTTTAAACTTTACCACTGGGATGACTGGCTTGGTTATCGAACCAGACATTCCACTGATAACCTTTTAAAATCTTTTAGAAATAGTGTTTTCTCCTCTTATTAATAACCATTCCCTGAGACGACTGTAGAAGACACTTCCGGCTAGCTTAACTAGTAAAGGATTAAGTGACCGTCACAATACATTGATACATTACCTCTGTGTTTAATTGGGGATCTGTGCTGTGAGACTGATAGAGGAATGCAGTGATACATATAATTAAGTCACGCTATTGGCTCTCAATGTTTTTTTAAGTTGCTTTCCTTATGAATGACACTTTTGATGCTTAATTTCAGGAATCCGTAGACCGTAATGAATTTTACTGATTTTATCATACAAATGTCATAAGAGGATAACCAACCTTGTTCATCTATACATTTCAGTTGCTTTTGTTAAAATGTTATTTCAGCAACAATTTTAACAATAACAGCAGCAATGAGGTAATAGCCCTTAAACCACTGAAAGATCAGATTTTTACACAATATTCCAGTCTATATGGTGGGAGTTTTGGAAACAATATGGATGTAAGATGTTGCAATTTAAGGCAGCAACATGTTTCAGCATGATTGATTTCACGTTATACATTGTCAGCTTTTCATCTGCCTGTAGAAGTTATGTTATGGAATATCCCTCTTTTTCAGCTCTATCATGATATGTGTGAGTTGCTGAAGGACTACCCGGATCTGATCCCAGATTTTGCTGGTTTTCTCCTGCCAGAGCAAGCCGTGGAATGTGGATGCTTCCTAAATAACAAGGCTTTTTACATGGCAAGGACATTTCTGAGAAAACTGGAGGTATAATGTTAGGATAAACATAGTTTCCAAATAAGAGTTTCTTCACTGAAATAATTTCATGGCAAAGCTATGATTTAACCCTTACACACTGATGTTAAAATATTAAATTTTCAAAGTAAATTTAAAGATGAACTCGTGTTCATTTTTCAACAAATTTGGTGGAAGATGTTGCTGTCATAGACATCTTCCTCCAAAATTGTTGAAAAATGTACACCATTTTCTTTGCTATTGACACAGTAAAGGATAGAATATTGACATTAGAGTGGTAAGGGTTAAATGCTATGCATAATATCAGTTTTATACACTCAAGACAGTTAACCTGTGTAGACAGGCTGTATGCATACATACGCAAGCACATGTTAATTAAGAATACATTCATTGGTAACTGTGTCATTCTATATTTTGCAAAGCTTATATAATTTGCGATCAGTGATTGTCAGCATAGCCTTTCTGTCTCCGCTGTTTAACCAGTATCTTGTAGAAACTCCAATTATTAGCATTCAGATAATGAGCTCTTGAATTAGCCGTACGAACTACATATACTTACAACAAACCTTTAAGATTTATGAAATATCCTGCTGAATATTTTGAAACTAAATTGTCAGTAAACTCTGACTGCCTATATCAGCTTCTAATCATATTAGTTTTAAATTATGCAAGAGCTTTCTTCCTTTTGCATATTGTTTTGAAATTGAGAGATTGTTTCATGTCCGATATTGGTGTAACAGCGGTGAAAGAAAGTGTAATAATAATCTACTATCTTACCTTTTGGTGCCTCATCTCTTTGATTAAACCCAGCATTCACTTATCAATAAATCTAGATACTATCTATGTTGCTGCTTCCACATTGTTGCAGGTCCACTTTGAGAAACAGCCCAGTCACTTTCAGCGTATTATAAGGACCTTTGCTAAGTGGAACTCGCGGTCACACAAGAGTGTCCATGAACTGCATGATCAGTTACAGCCAATGTTTAGAGGACAACAGCATCTCCTTGAGGAATTCTCATTATTCTTTGAGGAGGAGCGGCCACCAGATAGGTAATTCATTGTTCTAAAACTTACTCACCCACCCACCCACCTTTTGTTGTTGGCCTTAAAATTCTATCGATTGTGAGATCAAAATGTCAATAACACAATTGGGGAAATTATGTTTATGTTTACTAATGAAGTGATCTTCATGAACCATCGATGGAATGTTGTTCTTTGTGGTGTGAAGAAACCTGGTTATTTTCATGTTAACACTTTAACACTCATATCAACCAAAAGTGGTTTCAGCAGTGGTCTTGAGAAATGTCCATTTCCAGACCAAGAGAAGACTATTTTTGAAAATTTATATATTCTTTTCAGCTTGTAAGATGCTTAGTTGTCCTGACGCTAACGGTAGTGTCCGTTGAGTCTGGATTCCACAGCACTTTGCGCCTTCATAGTCTTGGGCTACACAGGGTGTACCTGGTTTGTAACTGGGTATTTTTTTAAATTTACCACTGGGATGACTGGCTCGATAACTGAGCCGGTCATTCCAGTGGTTCATTTAAAAAAATAGTCTCTTGGTCTGCAAATGGACATTTTCTATTAAGTGTTAAAGGTTCAATGATAAAGCTCATGATTAGCCAGTTATTGACAACGCTATTACAGACATGCCAGATGAGCACCCATCATTCTACTGCTCACTAAACATGATCTACAGGTTGCCTAGACTCGTGGCTTGACAAAATATTAATTTTTGGGGTCAGCCTTCGTGACCAAATTAGTGAAATGCATTTCTGTATGATAAATTGAGTTCTTAAAACCTGCAGTGGTCTTCTAGAATGTCCATTTGCACATCAGGAGAAGACTAGCTTTAAAATTGTACCACTGAATTGTCTCTTGGTAACCAAGCCAGTCATTCCAGTGGGAAATTTTCCAAATGTTCACTTGATATGTATCAGATATTTTTGTGTAATCCGATCATAATTCCTATTTTGTCTGTTTGTCATAAATTTCTAGTGTGATCTTTTTGTCAGATTTTACACCTTGTAAGTGGCTCTTTAGCCTGGATTTTAACATCCACCTGTCTTGTTCTCACCAAGATCATGATAGCAGATTAATGGTACTTCTAGGGATAACTTGTCTGCTTGATTTATTACCCGATTGATTGCTGAGTTTTTGCAGACGACCTGTTCAATGTATTATATCTCTGAACATGCTAAATATTTTGAAAACAATTTGACCGAAAGTTGTTGGTGTCTAATCAACCAACAACTTTCAGTCAAGTTGTTTTCAAAATATTCAGCAGGTGCAGAGTTATTGCCCATAGAAATAATTGTATGGTGGCTTGCAGCAAGCAGAGTTAAGGGACTACAAGCATTGATCAGCTGTCTTAACCCTATAATGGCCAAATTATTTCAAGAAAATTAAAATTTGCGTGTTGAATGTCGATTTGCAGGTCAAGAGAATGTTCTCTGCAGTAGTCTTGAGAAATGTCTATTTGCAGTGTAAGAGAATACTATTTTTGAAAATTTACCAATGGAATGACTGGCTCAATCACAGAACCAATCATTTCAGTGGTAAATTTTCAAACATAGTTTTCTCTTGGCCTGCAAATGGACATTTCTCAAGATGACTGTCGATGCCATTTTTTGTAAGCTTGAAAATTAAATGGATAAGTTGAGACAAGATGAGTTAAACTAAAAATGATGACTGAATGCAAAATGCTGATTTAACCTACAGAATAGATCTTTGCAGTTTATCCATCCATCATATTACGTTATAATCAACTACGTGACGTATAGGATGATGTCATAATCAATGATGTCATGAATGATGTAGATACGTATGTCATGAACGCAGAATTGGTGATGGGATAAGCGTTGTTGTACGAATTGTATGGCTTTACTATTTAATGAAGATGCTGTTGAATATTTTGAAACTAATTTGACTGGGCGTTGTTGCTGCCATAGGCACTATAGCAGCAACAGCACCAAGTCAAATTAGTTAGTTTACCTTTATAGTTTTGTGGAAATTGATAGTCAGGGAGTTTAGAGACCGAGCGATCCCAAAACAAGTGTGTTGTGGGTGGAGCTTAGCTAGAGGTGGGCGGGGCATATCTAAAACTGGAAGGTTCCATTGTGACTGGTCTAAATAGTTTCTATTGGCTATAAAATAGGCTCTGATGCAAAATAGTGAATTACAACATGCTGACCTAATTTTACTAAAAAATTGTTTTTGTGGAGTAGGGACTACAAAATACTGAATTGGACTACAAAACCTATTGATTTTGAAATACAGAATGAATGCCATTGTCATGATTGCCTTGCAAACTAATGTTATTGATCTACAATATTGACACTGTATTATTATAGGGACTTTGGCATACGAAATAGTTTCTAATGACGTACAAAATAGTAACTAGCCATAAAATAGATCTTATGCACTACAAAATAGTGACTTTGGACTGCAAAACACTAAAATAGTGACTGGGACTACAAAATAGTGAGTTTGGACTAGAAAATAATTATGTTAGATACAAAATGGTTACTGGGCTCCAGCACTTCGAGGGATAAAGCTGATCTTAATTTAACAAGATCAATAGAATCTCGCTAGCTGCAGGTTTCAGATTTTTTGGATCACGCCCCAACTTGTGGAATCCTAGTGTATGGTTTTTGGCCAAATCGGACCAGTAGTTTTCAAGGTATTCACAGATACAGAATTTAATCCGATCCAGATGCGGATGCTTTTATCCTGATCATGTTCCTTTATTATGTTAAAATTTGAGCCAAATCGGATTAGCAGTTTTATAGATACAGCCGAGAATAACCTTTTGTGACTGACTGACTGACCCTATCCGGCCTGGGACGGATAGACGACCGACTGACCGACCGACCAACATGACTTGACTGACTGGCCTGGACCGGACTGACTGAGTAAGGGGCATGATGGTTTAATGAGCTGCTACTGTACCTGCTATGCATCTATTCACTTAAAAATTGAAGATGTGGTTTCCATCAGTAATATCAGTAATGTGGTTAGCATATTAAAGCCAGGGTTGTAAAGAAGAAACTAGATACTTTGAAAATTTTTACTTCGAAAATATTTACTGTTAAATTGTTTTGGATTTGCAGTAAGTTGGATGTTCAGCTCCCTTGAAACTTGATTCATGAAAAAACACTAAAACAGAATAAAATATCTAGTCGAACCTGACCCGCATAACAATTAAAAAATATGTGTTTCATTGATAATTAAGCATGTTAAGTAAAATTATTTACTACCTTAGTGCCAATAAATGATTAAAATCATTATTTATCTTATTATTATTTTAGTACTGTAATATATATTTCATGAACGCATACGGTTCCCTGTATCGTAGATCAATGTACCCTGATTGCTGCACAAAGCTGTATAAATCCTGATCCATATGGACACTTATTAACCCCTGAACCTTCAAATTTGTCAAAGAAAATATATAAGTTCTCAAAGAAAATATCCGTTTGCAGACCAAAAGATTATTTTTTAACATTTACCCATGCAATGACTGGCTTGGTTATCGAGCCTGTCCTTTCAGTGAAACATTTTCAAAAATTGCCTTCTCTGGGTCTGCAAATGGACATTTGCCAAAGATCACTACAGATCTTAAGGCGTTTTTGGCTTGGATGTTAAAGGGTTAAGGCTCACTGGCAGTGTCAGCAAAGCATCAGATTATGAAAACCAAAACATGCTGGAGAATGGACCTTTCCTGTTTTAGCTATGCCCCGCCCATCTCTAGCTAAGCTCCACCCACACATCGCTCGTGTTGGGATCGATTGATCGCTGAACACCCTGACTATTAATTTCCAAAAAACTACACAGGTAAGCTGTTGAATATTTTGACACTAATTTGACAGTCAAATTAGTGTCAAAATATTCAACAGCATGTTTATTAAATACCAAAGAATTACAAAGATTTATACGACGTGTCGGACTGAGATTTGATAACGGTCTATATGGAACCCTTTGTGATGTAATGATTGTGATGGCATTATACATGCGCTGAGCTGATTATGATGTCATACGAGGTCAGATGATGGATGGATACTCTGGAAAAGTGAATTGATTCAGCACTACATAAACGGCTGCTACTCACTTGATTATTAAATCTGCATACTCACACTAGAAAATGCTTGAAAATAAAATTAACATTTTTTACTTTTATAGGCTTAAATTATGTGCAGCGTATGATGACTTCATTACGTACTATATAATTAATATAATTTTGTAAGTTAAGAAATTGAATTTGAAACACGAGCCCCTATTTCAACTTCACAGCTAAAAGATTATATTAAGTTATACGGAATGAAATCATACGTTAAGATTTATTTTCTTTCATTACATTGAGGTACATAATTTAAGCATCTGGTGCAGTGGACTCATTTGTCATCCCAAAGCATGCGATGTAGTTTACTGAAACCTATAAACAATGTATTAAACAATATGCTGGTGAAATGAAACACGACTTCAAAAAGTCAGAAGCAAGCATGATTAACACATATACATGTATGCCAGTTGCAATTCACTTCACCAAACCAATGAAATATTAAACTACTGAAATACTTCGACACAATCCTAATACATGTAGTATAGAAGTTTCACATATTCATAAGGTACATTTATACATGTGTATGTGAATCTTATTGAATTCATCAGTCATATCAGGTACATACTATAGATCATGCTATGATCCTATCACCAGTTACCATTCTGACATGTAGCATATCCACGTATGTGTGCTCACCAAGAAATATGAAGATGCTTTCGTTCTCTTTGATGAAGTATTTGTGGAAATGAATTATTTCTTTTGTATTCATGTGGTGCAGAATAATTATCTCAGAACGTGAACTACCTAATAGGTGTATGTTTCCTGCATTCAACTACATGTATAAAAATATCATATTTATTGTAGTCACATGACTGACTATGAGGAGATAACTCTGGGTGACAGTGATGAAGACACGGCTCAGTACCTTGATGGTTTTGAGGAGGTAGCCATTCCTGAAGAGCACAATGTGTATGGAACAAAGAAGTGTCCGTGTCAATGCCACGGTCTCAACTGTGACATCGCTCTGCTTAAGCGCAAGAATCACTGCAAAGCGTGCGGTCTCAAGGTCAGTCCAGTGGCAATAATTGATGAATCCGATCTGTCACTCAAGTATATGATGTCATAATCAATTATGTCACATGCAGGCCGTCACAATCATAATTGACAGTCAATACTCCATCATGAAGCTGAAATAGTCCGTCAAAGTGTACGAATTGTATGTGTGATGGATTTACTATTTAATAAACATTCTGTTGAATATTTTGAAACTAATTTGACTGGTCGCTGTTGCTGCCATAGGAAAAAAATCAGATTAATGCACCAGTCTATTCTAGCAAATTTTAACAGGTTTCTAATTCTTCCTTTAAAATGCTCAAGGTTTTCTTTAAAATTCATCAGCTTATTTCATTTTATAAAAATCTAACTAATTATAAAATAACATTGCGATAAATATTGTTATGTCATGGCTGTAGGCAACAGTGGGATTAGTAATACATCGCTAATGACATCACTAGCGTGTGAAACTAACATGTGATTCTACAGTTGAAGATAACACTGTATCACATAAGCATGCTTGTACTGCATTATATAACATTCATTAAACCATTACATATCAGTTTATAGTGTAATAAAGTCACACGCTATGACATACTTCGCGAGAAATATATGATTACACCATTATCGGCTGGTGGCGATTACGTAATAATACTGCTTGTGACGTTATTTTACTTCTGTGAAAATGTTGTAGAATGAAGCATTTTAATAAATTTTAACAGAAAACCCGGAAATTTTAACGGATCAATTGCAATATATTTCTGACCTGAGATAATAAGATGGTGCATGTGTTACTATATTTGTTGTGTACTGGTATGAACTCGTAGTAGTGAGGCGCTACCAAGGTAAAGAAAAAATATTATACAATGCCATGAAAATGGGGAGTCATCTTGAGAATTTGAAATATAGCTTACAGTACGCCGCAAAAATAACTACAAGAAAATGCGAAAAAAACGGGACCATAGCGCCGAAAAGACGCCCAAAAAATGGGACAGTTTCCGCGCTGCGTCAATTATAAGATTTTGACACTTAAGGAAAAGAAGATTTAGCGCACCAAGAATTTCATTTAGCTTGTGGATGCGTCGAAAAAAGACATTGAGACCCATTTTGAAGAAGATTTAAACGAGTTCAAACTATTTAGGCACGTTTAAATGTTCAGTGGCTAGCATACATTTTCTCGACGAGTTTATAATTCAGGCTGTTACTGTCATCGTGTTCGCGTATTAATTATGTTAACGTGACACGGCCTATTTATGTTTACTCCGCATATAAGAAATAATCCTAAACCTATTACTAAATATTAAATTATCACTAAATTTCACAGTCATATATAATTCCATACATTCACTTCTAATACCTGTAGCACTTTTCCCGGAATAAAATGGCATGTGAGGGTTACGATCGCGCTATTAACTTACATATTTATTTGTTTTCTACTGATTTTCCGAGAATTTCCTTTGTCTGAATATATGGTATTAGCATTTTAAACCGTATTTTCGTTTTCACATCATGAGAACATACTTACCTCCCTAACACTCTTGATATACTAGTATATTGGCTCTAAATTCAATAATATTCAGAATTATAAAAAGTTAGGTGCCCCTAATGGGCAGGTGGAAGTACACAGTCATGCACATGACAAACACCACCCTCTGCGCATGCGCACACCGGTACTTCCGTTTTCTAAGATATTGGCTGAGAAGCAACATGTGAAAATCTTCACAGGCGCTTTTCTGAATTCTACTAGAACATAATCATCCCTATCCATCATGGCTGATGCTAAACTGTTGGAGGAGTCCTCCTCGTCATCATCCAAGGTGGAATTGTTCCTGTCTTTTATTTTAAGCTTGTAACCTTTGTGTGTTACCGGTTTTCGTAGCGGCCGTTTTCGGCGGTACCGCGTTTTCAGGCGCTGGGAATCCTTGTAAATTTTTTCCCAGCGCCTAGGGCTAATAAACTCTTGTGTTTTATGCTTACAGGTCGGTCTTGTGTCTATACAAGGTTGCCTGGTCTTCTCTGGAAGGTGTTCACGTCCCAGGATGACTTATCATCGTGATATGTCTAAGGGTTGGAGATATAATATATTAATAAATAAAATATCTCCTTCCTTTTGTCCCATCCCCCCTCATCAGTTCTTCTGGAAGAGGAGTCTCGGCGGATGGATGGACGTGTTTCCTGCACAAGAGGATGGTTGCCTGTGCCCAGGCTAAGGGAGTTATTAATTATGGCGCATGATTATTTGAAAATAATTACATTTTCTGCTGCCGTTTGCTATTGCACTATTTTCTCTCTTGCGTGTGCATGGGTTCTCGAGTATATATAATTTAATATTATATTAGTCGAGAGCTGAGAATGTCTGGAGATCTAGATATTTCTTACATAAATCTGACGTCCCCTCTCCTGGTAGGAGCTTTTGCATAGTGAGGTTTGATGTCATAATCAATCAGAGTTTGCTCTTTCCGTGATGTCATAATCCTAGGTTAGAGTAGTATATGATGTGTTCATCTCCCTGGTATTAAGAGGGTTGAGAGATAGCTAGATAGTCATAATCTTTCTCTCTCTCTCTTAATGTGGGGTCTGGTTGTATTTGATGTGTTTAACTTGAGAAGTCTCCTGTCCCGTCAGGGTGGTCGTAATAGTGGAGCTTCTCTCGAGTTGGTTTTTTGGTTTCTACGTAAACATCCGTTATCACGGCTTTGAGACTGTCATACTCATTGTCTTCGTATCCCTCCCTTTTCAGAAGTGCCCGTCCTGTCTGAAGTCCATGAAAGCTAGATTCTTCCCCCACCCTTGCCATCTGTGTTCAGCGTGTAGGCTGTCCAACAAATGTGTTATTTGTGAAAAGTGGGGGGAGGGATCTAACCTCTGAGTTCTTCTGTTTGCAGGCGAAGATGATGGCGGAGGAGGTGAAGAAACCGAAGAAGGAGGGTAAGAAGAAGGCCTCTGAGAAGGGTGGGCTCGAGGCCTTCAAGAGTGAGTTGGTGAGTGAGATGTGCAGGACTTTGAAAGACCTGATGCCTGACATGCTTCGCGGCATGTTGCCTGGCACAGGTGTTTCAACTTCCTGCGCGTCGACCTCAGTGCAGGTAGCCCCCGTCCCTGGATCATGGCCTATTAGCTCGGACAAAGCGTTGAGTGATCCAGGGGAGGCTGTCTTGGACCCAGGCTTGATGTTCGCATCGCCTGGGGTGCCAGCGGCGCGAGAAGAATCAGGCGGGACCCGACCAGTGGGCCTGACCACGATCACTCGCGGAGTAAACTCGTCATCTGCCTTCGGGCAGTCTCCTGGTCAGTCTGGATTAGTTTTCTTTACTAATCCAGAGTCTAACTTTCCTGACCAGGAAGATGATGAGGACTACCTGCTCGGTCCACAGGTGGATCATGAAGGCATGGATGTGAGCGCCTACACTCCTCTCTTGGGGAGCGTGAACGCTCGCACCTATGGCACTGTTCCCTCGGGAGCCGGTTTCATGGTTCAGCCTGTGGCCCGCATTGGAGCAGACGGCCGGCCGTATAAGATTCCACGGTTGGACGTGGAGTCTCATACAGACGTTCCGGGCCGCGCTGGTCTGTATGATCCCCCTCACACAAGCGCGGCCTTGGAGCCTGGTTTGCCTATGGAGAATGCTATGCCAGCCCTCGCGGGCCCGTATACGTTCCCTGGGCAGCCAGGTTCGTCTATAGCCTCCTCGGCCGTGCCTGCGAATGCCATTGAGGATGACGAGGGCCCGCTGCTTATCGGCAGTTCGCAGGTAGCCACGGACGAAGACTGGTCGGAGGCGTGTGCGTGGCTCCTCGCTGTGAGACCAGAGCTCGCCGTGGAGGAGACGGTCGCCAGTAACCTTCGGGCATGGTTACAGGCGAAGCCGTTGGCCAGCACGGCTCTGTCTCTGCCGTACGCTGATCATGTCTTAGATATGTTCGCGGCGGCAGAGGAGTCGATCCGACTGAGAGGTCGCCTTGCGAAGGCCCCCCGTGAGGTAGCTAGGCGATGTCTGGTTACTGCCAGTCAGTATGCTCGGTATGGCCTGGCACCCAGACCGAGCGCGGACGACCGCGCCGCTCTGGGGGAAGATACGCGGCCGGGTTCCCGGGCTGACACGGGAGCGTTGTGCACGGGCGCTATGCGCTCGGCGAATGCCGCCTTGCGTGACACCGAGGAGAGCTCGCGAGCAGCGATCAGTGCGCTGTCGCATGTCTCTCAGCTGCTATCGGGGGTGGTAGCAGCGTCGGTGCAGCAACAGCCTAGTCCCGTGACAGTCCAACGAGCCATCCAGGATGGCATCAACCTGGCCTTGGACTGTCTGACTAGGTCGGTCACGAAGTCGCTGAGGACGAGGCGCACGTTTGCACTGGACAATTTGTGCCCGTCGCAGGAGCTCAAGTCGCGCTTGATGCAAGCGCCGATGGCAGGCCCTGGACCCTTTGGAGGTGAAGGTTGTCGGCACCTCCAGGAGACGGTGACTTTGGTGAACAACCAGAGGGCGCTGCGGGCACAGTTTGAAGTGCTGCACAGGGAACACGTGCGTGTTCAGCCCTCGGCTGCTCGACAGCCGTACGCTCGTGGCGGAGCTGGCAGTGTCAGAGGCCAGCCGGCCGGCAGGTTTCAGAGACCACGTCGGCTACGCCAGCAGCAGCGTGCGCTTGTGCGACAGCCGCCGCCTCAAGCGCTGCCTGCCAGACAGCAGCCCGCGCACCGTGGTGCGCGTGGTGCTGGTCGCGACGCGTGGTAACCGGGCCTGATGCAAGAAAAATTTTTCCGGTTATCACATGTACCACTCGGGTGTTGCCACTCGTATCAGAGACACACCCACTTCTAAAATTTATGGGCACCCCGTCAACCCTAGGTGCACCAGTGGGAGGTCGTTTGACTTGTCACATTCAGAAGTGGGCGCGGTTAATTCAGGACCGCTTAGTCTTGCAATGGCTTTCGCACGGATACCGTCCAGATTGGATAATGGGTCCGCCGTTGCATTTGTCTCTGGTACCGGTCTGGACTCAGGTTCCAAGAGATCCAGACAAGCGGTTGTGCATAGAAGAGGAGATAGATTCTCTCGTTCTAAAAGAAGCAATTCAACCGGCGCAGGATTGCCCGGGCTTCTATTCAACCGTGTTTCTTGTGGCAAAAAACACCGGGGGGTGGAGACCAATTCTCAACCTCAAGCCTCTAAACAAGTTGATAGACACTCCGACTTTCAAAATGGAAACAGTGAGATCGGTGTTGTTGGGGTTAGAGAAGGGGATGTGGACAGCGTCTATAGATCTCAAGGATGCTTACTTCCACATTCCAATTGCAAGGAGTTTTCGTCGGTTCCTGAGATTTGCTTTTCAGGGACGCCAATGGGAATTCAAGGTTCTTCCATTCGGCATCTCGACGGCTCCAAGGGTCTTCACTCGAGTGGTACTTGCTATTACGGCATACCTCCGCAGGAGAAATATACCTGTTCACACTTACATAGACGACTGGTTGCTGAAAGCACACAACCCAGAAAGTTTGACAGCAAATCTGGAGATAGTTTTGGAAACTCTCACAGATTTAGGCTGGATGATCAACTTTCCGAAATCAGAGCTGACTCCATCCCAGAAGTTTGTTTACCTGGGTATGTTCTTCGATCTGGAGATAGGATATGTTTATCCGTCCCAGGAGAGAGTGGAAAGTCTCCTCTCATGCATTCAGTTGGTTTGCGACAGTCGTTATATTCTAGCACGGGTCTATCTGAGAATGTTGGGACTGATGGTTTCGATGGAACCAGTCGTTCCTCAGGCGGCCTTACGCAGGCGGCCGATTCAGTTGTTTCTCATGACCCAGTGGACGCAGAGTTCAGGATCACTGGACTCGCGCATTCAAGTGTTGGACCCTCTCATTCATCACCTTCACTGGTGGATGGAGAGAGGAAATCTCCTGGCGGGGGTCATGCTGACCCCTCCCCACCCTCAAGTAACGATGTTTACGGATGCATCGATGGAGGGTTGGGGAGCTTGCCTGGAAGAAGCCACTATATCAGGGCTTTGGAATCTGGAACAGTCAAAGGAACATATCAACATGCTAGAATTGCGGGCTGTAGTTCTAGGCCTGGAACACTTCCTAGAGGAGGTGGAGGGAAAATTTGTGATGATACGTTCAGACAACTCTACAGTAGTGAGTTACATAAACTGCCAGGGTGGAACGAAGTCGCCCAGTCTCTGTATGATGACATGGAAGCTGCTTTGCTGGTGCATGGATCATATGATCACCTTGAAAGCAGTTCATATTCCGGGAAGGCTGAATCTGTTAGCAGACTCATTGAGCCGAAGGATGAGTATTCTGCCTACGGAATAGCAACTAAATCAATGTGTGGCGGATCACCTGTTCAATCATTGGGGAAAGCCCAACATAGATTTGTTCGCAATGAAGAAGAATGCGAAGATGACGACGTACGTTTCTCCGATTCCAGATCCAAGCGCTATCACAATAGATGCGCTAGCTATCAGTTGGAAGGGAATGTATGCATACGCATACCCTCCAACAATCCTGATTCCAAGGATCCTTCAGAAGATCAGACAAGAGGAATGCCAAGTTCTTCTGATCGCCCCGAATTGGCCAAGCCGATCATGGTTTACGGATCTGCTGGACCTTCTGGTTTGCAATCCGGTTCCTCTGCCACTGATGGACAATATTATCTTCCAGGGCAAGACCCTTCACAACAATCCGTCAATGTTTCGATTGACTGCATGGATGTTGTCAAACAATCCGCGATTAAGGAGGGCTTTTCTGAGCAAGCAGCCAATTTCATGGCCAGAGCCAGGAGGGGGTCAACCTCCAGAGCTTATAATTATAAAATCAACAGATTTGCAGAATGGTGCTCAAAGAGATGTATCAATCCGATGGAAGCATCTATTCAGGTAGTAGCTGATTTTCTCTGTCACCTGTATGATACCTATAGTCTTCAACCTAATTCTATTGCTGGATACAAATCAGCATTGATGACTGTTATCCCTTGCTTGGCAAAGAGGGGAAGTGATGAAGTAAGTGTTTTAAATACTCTTATTAAAGGTATGGGCAATCTCAGACCTAGAAATCCTCCACTGACACCATCATGGAGTCTTTCTCTGGTTCTGCAGGTTTTGAGTGATAAGCCTTTTGAACCACTTAGTGCTATATCTGTTAAATTATTGACACTTAAACTGTATTTTTAGTGGCGGCGGCTTCAGCCAGACGCAGGAGTGAAATTCATGCCTTGTCTGCTGAGCCTGACCGTTATATAGTTACAGGTGAAGGCCTTAAGCTTCTACCAAGATTGAATTTCTTGGCTAAGAATCAATCTTTAAAGTATCCGGGTAGACCTATTATTTTACCTGCCTTAACCAGATATGATCCTGGTGCTAAGGTATGGTGTCCAGTCCGTGCTTTGAATAAGTACAAGAAACGAACTCAGGTTTGGCGGACGGACCCATGTTCCCTATGGTTGTCATATATTGAACCCCATGGTAGGGCGTCAAGTGACACTATTTCCAGATGGATAGTGGAATGTATCCAATTCTGTCATAAAACAGCCACTGGAATCCAGGTAGATAGAGCCAAGGCTCATAGTGTCCGTGGTGTGGTAACTTCCACGGCATTATTTAATGGTGTTTCTATTGAAGACATTATGTCAGTAGCCCAGTGGCACTGTGAGTCAAGTTTTACCGACCATTACCTTTGTGACACTTCTAACCCACTCGCCGTCTCAGTCCTCAGGAAATAAAATATTTATGCAGAGGTTTTATGTTTGTAAATAGTTTGCCTCCTCTGCTATTTTCAAATATAACATTTGTTGGTAGGATATCCCTACTATTAGCTGGTACACTTCTCTTCATCCGGTAGGGGAAGAGATGAGTGCCGCGTCCAAGACATCAGAGGTCAGTAGTGATGACCGTTTTTTGATTTTCTGTCTTGGGTATGGTGTCATTTTATTTTTTAATATGGTGATGGTTAATGTCTCTTAATTGTGGTGTTTCAGAGAGTTTTTGAAATAGAAGCAATTCTTCTTTTTCCAATGTCTAGTAATACTTTCATTAAGTATTAGAGAACGTGCTAGTCATTTAAAGCAGCGTTTTTCCTAAACCTTCCTCAGAAAGAGGGGGGGGAGCGCATTTGCCTTTTGATCAATCTCTCTTCATCGGTCGATTATCCGATGCAAAATTCTATTCCTGGTTGTGGTTTCAGTCACAATTTCAGATGTTTTTAATCTCTTGAGAATTCAAAGAGCCTAGCCTCTTCGAGGGTGCGCGGGTTTTCAGGACCTTGCCTTCCTCCCACCAAAATTTACTTTCAAATTCTGGTTTTTATCAAGAGTGTTAGGGAGGTAAGTATGTTCTCATGATGTGAAATAAGTAAATTTGGCAAATTTCTTTTTCACGAGTGAGATGACATACTTACCTCCCTAACGGGATCCCGGCCTCACCACCCCACGGAGGCCTGGTCCTTTGGCTATTGAATAGTTGCTTCTATGTCAGCCAATATTTAGTAACGGAAGTACCGGTGTGCGCATGCGCAGAGGGTGGTGTTTGTCATGTGCATGACTGTGTACTTCCACCTGCCCATTAGGGGCACCTAACTTTTTATAATTCTGAATATTATTGAATTTAGAGCCGATATACTAGTATATCAAGAGTGTTAGGGAGGTAAGTATGTCATCTCACTCGTGAAAAAGAAATTTGCCAAATTTACTTAAATTCTTTAGCGATCTCACTATTCGGTACATCCCGGTGCTTTGGTTGTTTATAAAAAAGAAACTGCTAAAGCAATCGTATAGGTTCAGATCACACTTCATCGGGGAATTCCCAAACATCCCCGATATAAGGTATTAACGTTTAAACCACATTTTCATACTAGCCAAACGTCACTCACCGCGATATCGCATATGCATTACGTTTGGGTTATAAAAATTAGGAATTACGCGTGTGCGGAGATCTCTTCATTAGTAGTAAATGTTAGGACGACCACACGCAAGATAAATAGTTCGTGTCATCGTATTTCCAGCGCGTAACATTTTAAAACACGCGTTAAATATATAGCACCTCCTAAATTAAAAATTATTAGCGCGTTTAAAGATTTCAGTAGGTTCGTCAGAAAAAAATAAATGGGTCGAGACAAATTAGACGCATCAAAACAAGAGTTTAGGCCCGTCAGAAAATGTCTAGACAACGCGTTCTATATAGCATTTTGTTTTACTACACGTTGAAAAATGGGCGTGTTTTTGTTTTCCTTTTGGCGCATTAAAAAATGTGTTTTTCGTGAGTTATATTTGCGGCGTACTGTATGTGATAAATAGAATAACACTTGTTTGTATTTCACATAAAATTTATCACCTTCATTAAGTAAGATCTCATTTGGGACTCACTAAAGCTCATTCTGAATGAGATCTTACTAAAAATGTGTGATAAATTTGATGGAGACTGACAACTTGTGTGAGAGCCTCTATGTGTACTTATGTAGTGATTATTATGTAACGGAATATAAGCTAAATTATATGTGATAAATAATTAGTACAGTACAGCAGATAAATAAGTTATTATGCTTCCAAAACAAATGATTACATTGAGATTTATGTTCATGGGTATAAGACACTTTGCTTAGGAATTCCAATTTACCCCTCGGCAGTTTATATGCTATTTGTCTTTTCTAGGTTATTGATGGCAAGCTATACTTCTTGACAAGCGGAAAATTACGACCCGCTAAAGTGCTCTATTATAAACCATTTCAAATGGGATATGGTGAAGATCGTGTGTCTCATCTTCGACATTCTCCTGCATCTGAGATGATAGCTAATTCTTCTGAGAGGAATTCGTATCTGAGTAGTAACCATAGCCCTGACTATACATCATCATGCTTCCAACCTATAGGAACAACCTCACCACCTGATCTGATAACCAATGACACTGCGGGGAGACAGAACTTAATCACATATCTGAATGTCTCATCACCTGTTAAGAGACACACAGTACCTAGTGACCTTTCACCCTGTCGCTACAACAGGTCAACATTTAGCACGAGAAATTTTTCAGCGAATACTCAAACAGTGTCCAGTCTCAAAATTCCAGCATTTTCAGTCACTATTAATGACAGTACATCTACACACAGAGCCTCATACAGCCCGTCAGATGCCAGATCTCCAATGAACAGTCCACGAATGAATCGTCGACGTATAGTGCCCACACAAATTGCACCTCTAGAAGACTGCACTGGCAGATCATCCAAGAAATGCATGAGAAGGGTCCAGGTATATTTCCTAATTATCTTACCTGTGCTTAACCCTTTCACCGACAAATCCCAGAAAAAGTAGATTCTTTACCATATAAAACTTATTTTCTTTTACTTTGAAATTAATTAGATTGGAAGCCATTGCTGCGTGATGGAGTAATGACTTTGAGCCAAATTAATTTCAAAATGTTCAGTTTTACTGTATGGTTTGCCTTGAAAATGAGATATTGGGAATTCATCAGTGAATGGGTCACTTACATTCCTGTATCTAAATTTCAAACCACTCATACATATAAACTTTTAACCCTTTAACACTAATATCAGCCAGAAACTGCTTCTGCAGTGGTCTTGTAAAATGTTGTTTTGCAGACCAAGGGAAGAGTATTTTTGAAAATTTATCACTGGAATGACTGGCGTGATAAGCGAGCCAGTCATTCCATGGGTAAATTTTCCAAAATGGTCTTCTCTTGGTCTGCAAATGGATACTTTTTTTAAAACATAAGGGTTAAAATAACTCTTGCAAGTTTCAGAATATTCATTGCAATAATATTTACAGTGTAAAGGAAGTCATATATCTATTCATATACATGTGGTTGAATGGATTCACAATGTTATATTTGTTATTTGTTGGGGGTGGGGTGATGTGCGTGTGTGTGTGTGTGCGTGCGTTTAGTGGATCGATTCAAAACATGAATAGGGCAAGAGATGAACACAGTTTGTTCAAGGGAACTTGATTTGGATATATAGTTCGGCGGCCATCTTGGATGACCTAGTTTTTGCAAAAACAATTCGCAAAAACAACTCAAACAGAAATGCTGAATGGTTCAGGTTGAAATTTGGAAGATATGATTAGGGACCAAGGGCCATTAAAGTTTGTTCAAGGGAAGCTGAACTGTCAAAAAACATGGCCGGCGTGGATCAATCAAAATGTAGCGTGTTTGGCGGCTATATTTGATTTTTTATTTGATGGATTTCGAAGCCGAAATTGGTTTTATATATGTTTTTGGGTATTCTTATCTCAAATTTGGCATTTTTAGCTCAGCTGGCCAGAATGGCCAAGTGAGTTTATGCCATGGCGACTGTCCATCCGTCCATCAACTTTTTCTTTAAATGACTTCTCAAGAACCACTGGGCCGATTTCAATTATATTTGGCAGGAAGTATTAGGGCCTACAGATCCATATTTGTTCGAAGGAAGCCGATCGGGCCATTTGGCCGCTGGCCATCTTGGATTTTGGCATATTTTTAGAAATTTTTTTTAAAATCTCCAAAACCACTTAGACAATCGTTTGAAAACTCATGAAATATCACATGGGGCAAGAAAGAGCTGAACAATGTTTGTTCAAAGGAACTTGATTGGTCAAATGGTTTGGCGGCCATCTTGGATGAACTAGCTTTCGTGAAAACAAATTCTTCTGCAGAACCGCTGTATGAACTGTATCAGGCTGAAATTTGGGAGATATGATTAGGGACTAAGGGCCATTAAGTTTATTCAAGGGAAGTTGATAGGTAAAAAAAACATGGCTACCGTGGACCAATCAAAATGTCACGTATTTGGCGGCCATATTGGGTTCTTTTATTTGATGAATTTTGAAGCCGAAATTTGTTTTATACAGGGTTTTTTGGTATGCTGACTTCAACCATGCCATTTCTGAATCTACCGGATAAACGGTTTGGCGGCGGCATGCAGTAAAATTACCATCTAGTATAGGTGGTCTTTCTTGCAGATTGGACTGCATAATACAATCTTTTGCTGAGTGGCCCAGCTCAGTTATCAGTTAGTTATTTGAACCTTTATTAGCCCTTTAATGGTCAAGCCTGCCAAAACCTGCCTCTGTAGTGGCCTTGAGGAATGTCCATTTGCAGGCCAAGATGACTACATGTATCTTTGAAAATTTACCACTGGAATGACTGGCTCGATAATCGGGCCAGTCATTCCAGTGTTAAATTTTCAAAAATTTCCACATCTTGGCCTGCAAATGGACATATACTAAAATTGTAAATTTTACTGAAAAATCATGACCATTAAAGGGTTAAGAAACCAGCTACCATAAGAGGCTGTCTTCTGATTCTCACTTGAGTGGTGTCTTAATACAAGTTTGACTGCATGTCATCAATTTCTGTTGTTAGCACTGATGTCTTCTATTTTCGCTTAAATATTGTTCAAAAGCATCGTTGCAAAAGCAATCCACAAATTGTTGTCAATATCTCGAAAACTAAACCGTTTGACTGAAAGTCATTGGAAGTGGCACTAATTGATGTAAAACTCAATAAAGATAAGTTGAATTGTCAATGTTCTAGGTGAGCGACATAGGCCCCTTTGGCCTCTTGTTGAAACTGCCGAATAAATGGTGCCATCTTGGATCATTTTCCTGCCAAAAGCTCCCATACTAAAGCAATGGGAAAGTTAAAATGTCTTCTCGAGAACCGTGGGCCGATTTCAATTATATTGGACAGGAAAAGTCCTTAGGGCATGGAGATTCAAGTTTGTTCTTAAATTTTGGTCGATTAAAAAAAAATTTTTTTTAATCCGAAACTGCTTGGGCAGCAATTCAAAACTACTGAAATATGATCTAGGGGAAAAGCTGAACCAAGTAGTTGGCCTACATGTTAACATGGTATAAGCCTAGCAGTGTAGGTGAAGCTATGCGAATTTTATTTATGTGAACGAGAACAGATGGGTGAGACCATGCACACCTGCTTCTCTTCAATATCCACACAACAAATTCATCAGTCACCTTTTGTGTATGACTGCATTGGAAGGTTTCATAAACTGCTTTGATTCTGTTGACCAATCTCTGTGGGATGCCATCATGCCTAACTATCCTCCACAATGGTACGTGATGCTAGCTGACTAATGTTTCTTCAAAATCGGCAAATAGAGAATTTACAGTGAACTGTTTGAATCTTCACTTTATTAAAGTATCTGCCATTTCACAAAGACATGGTCAAAGCAAGTTGCCTTTGGCGAAGCCAGCATGTTCATGTTGATGTATCTTGCACAGCTGCCTTAATATCATACAGTTCATCTCATATATAAGTTAACATGTTTCCAAAGCAACTAAAAACAAAAACATGTTAGTACAATTCTGGACACGATAGAAAAAATGTTCTGTTGAATATTTTGCACTTGATTTGATTGGAAGCCATTGGTGCCGTAGACCAATTATTCAACAAAACATTCTATTTTGTTAAACATGATTAGCTATTTCTGAGCTCTACTGTAGTCTTGTAATACATTTACTGCATCATATCATTATAGGTGATAACAGCAACATGTTAAACATATCTTAACAGATGAAATATTATGCAATGCTACTCATTTTTAGGCGCATACACACCCATGCAAGCACTTGCCATTATAGATATACAGGTATGTATTTGTCGGTTTACCTTTTTTCCATATGTATTTTCATGGCTAATAAATACTTACCTTTGTATTATTTTCTTCAGTTCACGACATTGAGTTTGAATCCATCAGCAGGCCGCTTTGTCCAGCTAGGTGAATTACCGAGCCCAGAGAAGTCTAAGCCATGTATGATGTTCAGTCCATGCAAAGATAGCAGCAGTGAAGCGGGTGATCTGTTAAGTCGTGCTATTAGAGCGGCAAACGTAAATTTGAGTGATTATGATCAGTCATGTGACACACATCAGTTTCCAGATTACTATTATTCTGCAACATCACCGAATGTCAGCCCATCTGACCGTGCATTACAAGATAAGTTAGGAATGACTCCAGTTAAAGCACTTCCCCATGTGCCAGGATCCCCAAGTTTGTTTTCACATGTCACCGGCACTCCGTCACCTGTCTTTAGCACAAGAACAGAACAAGCATCACCAACCTCTAGTTCTGAAAACATTTTACACCAATCAATATTACATGGTACTAAAACAGATACACACTCACCTATTCATGACTTTGGTAGTAACAGGTTAGGTTCTCCACCATTGACTTCAACAGTGAAAAGAAATCTTATCCCTCAACATAATATAGATAGAGATAAGTCCTCACCACCTGCATTAAATCTATCTGATTCTTTGTCACCTCGGAACAATGTAGAAACTATTGTATCAAGTGCATCTAGAACAGAGAAAACATTTCATTCATTGGCTAATAATGCAAGTGATGTCACTTCCTTTCTATTGAATTCGGCATGTCAACATCCATCGGGATCTTTAGGAGAAATTGTTATGCAGATACCAAGCGTGACTACATCAATTACATCTGCTAGTACCATTCCATCACCGACATTGGCAATACATTGTACTGTTACAAATTCACCCTCACTCACTAGTACAAGTACATGTACACGTAACGTCAGCTCACCTGTAGACAATTGTAACTCACCATTACGAGATACTTCTCAAAGTAATCAACTACCATCTACAGAATCAGCATCTGACACAAAAATATTGTCACCCGTTGGAACATTGTGTAATACAAAAGTATTATCACCCGTAGGAACTGTGTCTGATATAAGAACATTGTCACGCATAGGAACTATGTCTGATACAAGAACATTGTCACCCGTAGGAACAAACTCTGATGCAAGAACATTGTCACCCGTAGGAACGATGTCTTCTACCAGATCATTGTCGCCCGTAGGAACTATTTCTGATACCAGAATATTGTCACCCGTAGGAACTGTGTCTGATATAAGAATCTTGTCACCCGTAGGAACTGTGTTTGATACAAAAACGTTGTCACCCATAGGAACGATGTCTAATACTAGATCATTGTCACCTGTAGGAACCGTGTCTAATATAAGAATATTGTCACCCGTAGGAACCATGTCTAATACTAGATCATTGTCACCCGTAGAAAATATGTCTGAAACAAGAATATTGTCACCCGTAGGAACCATGTCTGAAACAAGAATATTGTCACCCGTAGAAACTGTGTCTGATACAAGAACATTGTCACCTGTAGGAACCATGTCTGAAACAAGAATATTGTCACCTGTAGGAACCATGTCTGAAACAAGAATATTGTCACCCGTAGGAACCATGTCTGAAACAAGAATATTGTCACCCGTAGGAACTGTGTCTGATACAAGAACATTGTCACCCGTAGGAACGATGTCTAATACTAGATCATTGTCACCCGTAGAAAATATGTCTGAAACAAGAATATTGTCACCCGTAGGAACCATGTCTGAAACAAGAATATTGTCACCCGTAGGAACTGTGTCTGATACAAGAACATTGTCACACGTAGGAACGATGTCTAATACTAGATCATTGTCACCCATAGCAAATATGTCTGAAACAAGAATATTGTCACCTGTAGGAACCTTGTCTGATATAATAACATTGTCACCTGTAGGAACGACGTCTAATATCAGATCGTTGTCACCTGTAGGACCCATCTCTGATACAAGGACATTGTCAGCCGTAGGAACCGTCTCTGATACCAAAATATTGTCACCCATAGGAACTGTGTCACATGTTGCAATAGTGTCTGATGCAAGAATTTTGTCACCAGTAGGATCGATGTCTGATGCAAGAATATTGTCACCTGTAAGAACTGTGTCTGATATGATAACATTGTCACCCGTAGGAACCGTGTCTGATACAAAAACATTGTCACCGACTGGAATAGTGTCTGATGCAAGAATATTGTCACCTGTAGGAAATCCATCTACTACCCAATCATTGTCACCCGTAGGAACAAGGTCTGATACAAGAACATTATCCCCAGTAGGAATGGTGTCAGATACAAGAACATTATCACCCATAGGCACTGTGTCTGATGAAAGAATATTGTCGCCCATAGGAATGATGCCTGATGCAAGAATATTGTCATCACCTGTAGGAACTATGTGTAATGCATCATTATCACCCATAGAAACATGGTCTGATACAAAATTATCACCCATAGGAATATCTGATTCAAGACTATTTTCACCTGTAAGAACGGTGTCTGATACCAAAACATTGTCGCCTGTGGGAACATTGTCTAGGACAAGAATATTGTCACCTGTGGGAACATTGTCTGATACAGTCTGTGACATAACCACAGAGCAAGTGGAAGGTGAAGTGATGGCTATTGAGGGTGTAACAACCATGGATGTGTCTCTCGTGGCTAGTAGTAGCAATGAGACTGATGTCACTAGTGGTTGCAATGTTAGCAAGAATGATTCTCATGAGCTGAGCGGCATGGAGTGCACTGATCCACATCCTACCTGGAATATGTAAGTTATATCTAACTGAGTTTAAATTTGATACTAATACACACCCTAGCTTGTATCCCACTCTTAATGCCTTATGGCATGCCTGTTGGTGATTATATTATCAGTGAGTATGAATTAATATATTACAGATTGGTGATAATATATTTATATAATATTTAACCCACCTGATTTCAGACTCATTTTACAATGTGGGCCTTTGACCTTTCATCACAATTTCAACTTGTGGTCCAAATTTTGTGACATAAGGTATTGTTTTGTAATGCAATATCCATCATTGAATCATCAGAATATTGTCCTTTGGATCCTTGTATTTTTTTTTTTCCTCTTTCAAAAGGAAATCAGCCGTACCTTATGAATCTGGTGCAAAAGCACCAGAGACAAAGCCCGCAGTCATATAGGTGGTGCCTGGAAAAGCCCCAGACTAGCGACCAAAAAAGTTACACACCTAATGGCTGACAACATTACCCGTTCCCCTATTGCATCATACACCTTTAAAACTATTATCATAAACGCCAGGTCTAACGACCATTTACATATGCAATAAGAGAAATTGTTTATTTAATTATTAATTTGATTCACAACCCAACAGCCTCCCTATACACTTTAACAAAAGTCATCGCCTTGTATTGATATGTATCATCGGGTAGCCAGGGGGATATATGGATGGGAGGGTGGTGATAATCCATCCACTAGAGCAGACTTTATCAGGTGACAATGCAATGTCCATATATTTGATCACAAAAGCCGTCACCAATGTATACAATTGCTTTTCCCACAAAATCTCTGAAAATCTAGTGGAACAGCTCACCAGACATAACCTACAGTTTGCTCTTGAGAACCTGAAGACTTATTGATCTGAGTATTAAACATGTTAGGAATTCATAGTTGAATTTCTGAAGCAAGTCTGGAAATTTATGTTGTTGAAAAAACCAGAATTTCAATTTCACGGTAACTTGTAGATAGACTAAGTTGCGCATTTAACAATTGCCTGTGATTTTGGCTCTGTGGGAGAGACCTGTGTGTATACTCTTAAGGAATCCTTATTTGTACATATTTCTTGCTGATATTGCAGTTCTTGATTTCACAAGGGTGTAGGGGGTTGCGGTGAATGTTACATTACCCAGAATCACATATTAAGAATCCCCATTGATCCATTTTGGCAGGAATTTTTTATAGTCATGAGTTTGAAGTCGAGGACTATTTTCAGCTTTTTTACCATGAAATATAATGGGATATGGGTAGTATAAAATGGGAGTTATTCTCTTGTCAGTCCGAACGTTCAATGATGCCAACAATTTTCCCCGTTTCAAAAATATTCAACATTTTTCCTGACGTGTATGTTTGCTTTGAAAATCAGATATGGGAACTCTTTTTTTAGGGAAATGGATCGGGTACTTTTGGAGGCATGCAAAGCAGAAGGTCCCACACCAGAAACCTTTGCCAAAATTGCGGAACAATTTGGAATAGTGGATACCGAACAGGTAAGTAAGAGACTGAAAGCATTGGTTGAAATAATGCCTCTTTACATGTAAAATGCAGGTAATGTAGAAAATGCCTTGTGTCGATAAATTTGTAATTCTGTCTCCATAGGATAATGTTCTATTATGTCAGGTTGTACTTTGCTGAGCGGGTAAAATCCTAATTTTAGATGCACCGAGTGTATGTAGAATAAATTTCTTATTTCTACCTCCGCCGTGCCTGCTGAAATTCCATCCACAAAGTCAACCGATCCGCAGCCTGCTGGCTCCTTGTTGTGACATGTATGATGAAATAGACCACAGATACAAGTTCTGTCTTTTCTAGTCATGCTAGTAAAACACTTCATCTACCTAGGCCTGTTCGTTTAATCAATATTTCATTGATAGTCGATTATTTTTCCAGGCGATTATGTTTTCGAGTGAAAAATGAAATAATTGAAAAATCAAGCAAAATTCGATTATTTATTTTAATCTGGCATAATTTAGTGTTTAGCTTTGTAATTCAGCTAATGCATCGGTGGTTTGATTGTTCTAGCAAGGTAGTTGTATAAACATCTATTCCTGACAGTCAAGCCTGGAGCTCCCGAATCATAGTCCGTGCACGCAAATGTTTATATAAGTAATTGCTTGATACGTCAATGATCGGAAAAAAATTGAATTACTGGTTTTCATAGTAAAATCACAAAATTGTGATGATAATTTTCACAAATTCTTCTGATTGTTTTGGAATTAATTTGATTTAAAGCTAAGGCAGCAACAATTTGTAGTCAATTGATCTTCAAAATACTCAACTTTTCTAAGGCTGGTAAATAGGGAAACGTCGTAGATCAGTTGTATATAGGTACTACGGCCGAAATCTATATCGTAGTAAAAATAAAAATAATATGGCCTTTTCGCCAAAAGATTTTCAAAATATGCAGCTTTTCCAATGCTGGAAAGTAGGGAAATATCGTAGATAGGCGCCATGGGCCAGCTCTATAAAATTAAAAGTTAATCTATGTAATGTTAAAATTAAATTGGCGCCTTCTTACTGCGTTGAAAATCTGGGCATACTCACGGGTTTCTTAAGACCTTTATTCGGTGGGAACGACAATGGATTTCAAATTGACTTCATTATACTGGGCAGGGTTTTTCGTCACATTCAGCAAATCGGAGGACTGGTTGGTATAGGTTGTCCTATTGAGCGTCTTGCGGTCTTTTCATATGCCTACTTAGTGGAGGTAACCACTGGTCCTCTTTCATATTGATGTGTCTTTAAATGTACATGTATTAACCCTTTCTTGATGAATCCGGCCAAAACCGGCCTATGCAGTGGTCTTAAGTAATGTCTATTTACAAACCAACAGAAGACTATTTTTGCAAATTTACAACTGGAATTCTTGGCCTGCAAATGGACACTTAATAAGAAAATATTTTGATTTTTTGAACAAATTTAGTCATTAAAGGGGTAAATACATGGCTGTTCATATTCTACTTGTTACCTTAGTCCTGTAATGATGGGGAATTTACATTCGTGTGTGCTTGACTGTCTTTCTGGCCAGAGCTATATATCTAAACATGAAATCATGACACTGTCATCCCCTAGTATATATCGGCTGCAAAGCATTGTGAGTGTAGCTTCAAACCATTTCAGGATATGGATTAGATGGACATACGCACGGATGGGCGGGTGGGGAGATGGATGGCGAGCGCCATCGCATAATAAGATCACCCCATTGTAGGGCATATAAAAACTACTGATCAGATTCGGCTTAGATTTTAACATAATAACTGATGATCATGTTACTGTGATACAGGTTTTCCTAGATTTTGGTGGTGATCTGAATTTAAAAAAACAGAATCTGGATTGGAATCGGGGTCTTAGGATGTTTGGATGTCTCGGAACCGAGTTATCTAGAGGTGTGTGGTGGTGGAATTGAGTGACTATATATCTATGTTTAACTTTGTTCTTGTAGGTTTGTGAACGGTTCACTCACCTCATCTCCCTGTTCAGCAGTACATCGACTGACCACGAGGAGGAAAGCATGGCTGATGAGGATGAGGATTAATAAAGTGACCAGTCACTGGACCTTGATGTAAAATACTGAGATTAGTCAGTTTGGCATGGCTCACTGCTAGGACTATAATTATAGCAACAGTCTTTGTAAAGTAATAATTAACACTTTCACCAATGAATTCCCCTTGTCTCCATAACCATACAGGAAAACTTGAATATTTTGAAATTTTAACCCTCGAATTTGTTCAAGAAAATTTCAATTTTTAACTCTAACCCAAGAAAAGACTATTTT
This sequence comes from Chaetoderma sp. LZ-2023a, assembly GCA_034401795.1. Taxonomy (NCBI): domain Eukaryota; kingdom Metazoa; phylum Mollusca; class Caudofoveata; order Chaetodermatida; family Chaetodermatidae; genus Chaetoderma; species Chaetoderma sp. LZ-2023a. The sequence goes on along the minus strand of CM067360.1, from coordinate 28,085,307 downwards.
TGAAATCTTACCACTGGAATGACTGCCTTGGTTATCGAGCCAGTCATTCCAGTTGTAAATTTAAAAAAATCAAATCGTCATTTCTCAAGACCGCTGCAGAAGCCGTTTTTGGCCCATATGAGTGACAAAGAGTTAATAAACATTGTTAAATATTTTGAAGCTAATTTTGACTGGAGATGCTGTTGCTGCCATATTTGAAAATATTCAACAGGTTAGCTGTATAGTTACCATGAAATTGGGATTCTGGGAACTCAGGATTTGAAAGTATATAAATCGACCACATTATCCATACAACGATGGCGGAGCTTAGCTAGAGACGGGCGGGGTAAAGCTAAAAGTGGATTCATCCATCTTTACTGTTTGTGAAATTACACATTTTTTTTGCAATCATTATTTCTCAATCTGTCAAATCTGGGTACTAAAATGATCAAATAGAATTCATAAATGAACGTTGCTAATAAATGTGGCAAATCACAAACGAATGGTGCTTAATTAACAACTCCAAATATTTATTGTATATAGCTACTACTAATTGCCCTAGTTAATAATGTATTATTAAATTAGCCATTTCTGATTAATTCCAGACATGCTAGAACTCTAAAAAAATTCCTGTCTGTTGTATATTTTCAAACTAATTTGATGTTCAAGCTTAATTTTCAGTCAAATTAGTTTCAAACTTTACAACAGTTTGTCTGTATAATTACTTTAAAATAGAAATACTGGAATTTGAGATATTGTGTTGATTTCAGTCAACCACAGATAAATGCCCCGCATCTCAATTTCAGGACAGACATGCAGGAAATCTTTTGGATATTTTGAAATTAATATCACTGGAAGCCATTGCTGCCTTAGGCATCAATGGCTTCAAGTATATTAATTTCACATCATTTAACAGAATATGCCGTGCATCGTAAAGAATGGTCTTTTTCAGGCATTGGTCATTGAAAGTGTTCAATTACTATTTAGCTGATATCATGGTATGGCATATTGAAATTTTGCCCAAACATTTCAGAGTAAGGCCAGACCAATTTCTTGTCTTGGTTCACGGGCCTTCCTACTTTGAAAATGCCCAAAACTGAAAAAACCAACAGGAGGCCCAAGGGCCTTAACACTGACCTGGACCATTAGCATTTGATCTAAAGCATTTGATCAACAGAGAAAATACTTTAAATTCAACAGTAACAAGGCATAAATTCAAAAATCAGAATTCAGTAGAAATGATATTTGGTGGGAAATTAATGATGGACGCTGACCACACAATCAGATTGAACCTTCGAGTTTGATTGGTCCATGACAACCATGTTTTATCAAGGAACAAATTCTCCTGAACAAACTTTAATCACTCTTAGGTATCGATGAAATTAAATGTATTGAGTTTCAGTTTGCTCCGTACAGCAATCCCTAAGATGTCGGTTTCGAGAACAAGACAGTCACTGGAACAAGCGGTTGTAAACGATTTCCTGCCATTTTTCGGAAAATCCAAGATGGCTCCCAAAAAAAAGAATGAAGCAGTCAAATTTTGTGTAACAATTCTGAAGCTTTAAATAAATAATACAAAAATTGTACACAATACTCAGATTAGCGTAAGCGTTACCATTATTCGTTTCGGTTAAAAGTTGTTCTAAAGTAGTAATGTTGTCGTAGTTCTGAAAGTTTTGAATCCACGTTGTGAAATATTTAATTGTGCACAAGTAAAATCGTGAGTATTGAACTAACGAGTGACTTTCGTTATATAAAACTGAAATCATGTAAATAAATAAAAATTTAATGTTAATTATGGGTTTTTAGGATAAAATCTAGTAAAAAAAATACTAATTTCACAGCCAACTGAATCATCAGATTTACCCCCAGAAATGCAGGAGATGCGCTCTGGGAGCATCTAGATTTCAAAATTTTATGAGGGAGGGCCCGCGGACCCCCCCATTTGGTGATATGGTCCGGGGACATTTTCAGTGTTTTTTGTCAATGCCCACTCTCATGTCTGAGCTTACCAACCTAATTTCTTCCAGCCAAGCGGTTAATGAAGAGTAGCCTTTTAACCGATTTCCTAAAATCTTCGAAAAATCCAAGATGACCACCGGTAATATTGACCATCACAGTTCTGTATAAAAGATCTAAAAGCTACCAGCCTAGTATCATTCCAGCCAATTCTGGTTGAAATTGACCAAGCAATTAATGAGTGGTAGCATTTTAAACAATTTCCCGCCATTTTTCAGAAAATTCAGGAAAGTTGCCGAAAGAATTGATCAATCAAAATTCTGTATGTAAGCTCTGAAGCATACCACCATAGAATCCTTCCAGCCAAATTTGGTTGAAATCGGTCAAAGCATAAATGAGGAGATGCGATTTGACGGGCGGATGCCATAGCATAAGCTCACTTGGCTCATTTTTTCATCCCTCCTACTTTGCATCTGGACCAATCCTGCCCGTGAACCAAGAAAAATATTGGTGTGGCCTAAGACAGTGTTTCAACATTGTTTCCACTACATATTATATAAGGAAAGCTTGAATATTGCAATAGACATTGTGTGCTGAACCAAGTTCTTAACATTTGAATGCTCAAGTGGTCAACACTTTAATGGTCAAGCAGCAAGCAGGCCAAAATGGCCCGTGCACTCCGCGAGAAATGTCCTTTAGCGGGCCAAGAGAAGACTATTGTTGAAAATTTTCTACGGAAATGCCTGAATCAGTCATTCCAGTGGTAAATTAAAAAAAAATACTTAGGTGACTTTATCAGAAATGTAAAAAATGTAACAGACTGACTTATTCTAGCTGTGAGTCGTATCTCTGCATCTTGGCCAGCAAATAGGCATTCAATTAGCAAATATTTACATTTTCTGAACAAATCTGGACCATTAACCATCGCCAAGAGAATTTTATTTATGAAAATTTCCCACTGGAATGACTGGCTCAGTTATTGAGCCAGTCATTCCAGTGGGAAATTTTCATAAATAAGATTCTCTTCGCCTGCATATGGGAATTCCTCAAGACCACTGCATAGGCCGGTTTTGGCCGTGCAATCTGGAATCAGATAGAGGCTTAATAGGGGTGTTGTTGATTTCTAATTCTGATAATTTTTCGCCGTTAGATATATAAGCAATGTATTTATTCTTGTAAACATGTATAAAACAGCTATGTGCTCTAGTCATATGCACAGTATTTTGTTTGCTTCTCTTATCCCACTGATTACATGTAGAACATGTATAATATTTGTGTACTACTAGTTGTAAATAACTGTAAATACGTCAAAAGATAATATATTTGTTATGGTTATTGTAAAAATGTATAATTATAAATTTTGTGAGTTCACGAATATTGAGTAAATGATCTTTTATGAAATCTGCATGTATATGTATACAGCCAATCTTATTTACCAAAGACACTGTTCAGGTTATATAAATGGATACTTTATAAACACGTCAAATTGGTCACTTGATTTAGGGACTAATGGACTGTTCTTTATGTGGAGGTGTTCTGTCATCCGTTATGGTCAAGCTGGCTTGTTTTGAGGAATATACATTTGTAAGTCAACAGATTATTTTTGAAAATTTAACCCTGGAATGACTGGTTAATAGCCAAGCCAGTCATTCCAGAGATGAATTTTCAGAATTAGCCTTCTCTTGACCTGCAAATGTACATTCACGAGGAAATTTTGTTTGGTTTTATCAAGGAATCTGGACCATTAACTTTCATAGCAAAGCAGGCCAGAACCAGCCTCTTACGTGGTTTTAAGAAATGTCCGTTTGAGACCAAGAGAAGACTATCTTAAAAAATTTACCACTGAAAATACTGGTCCGGTTACCGAGCCAGTCATTAGTGGTAAATTTTCAAAAATTGCCTTTTCTTTGTCTACAAAGGGACATTTTCTATCAGAAAATTTAAATTTTCATGAACAAATTAGGCATTACGGGTTAATAGTTAAGGCCTTTGGGTAGCATTGATTGTACATGTATATTCATCTCTGCAAAAGCAGGCATAGTACCAGGTGTGACTAGAGGGCTACATTTAGCTGCAAGCCCTATCTATGCAAATAATTATGTATGTTTAATATAGCATTACCGAATGGATGAATCTGATCTGATCTGTCAGTCAAGTAATGATGTCATAATCAGTTACCTCACATAGGCTGATGTCACAATCAAAATGCTTAATGAATGAAGTAACTAGGCCCTTCATGAACATTGAATAGTCAGTTAGATGTACAAATTGTATATCTACTATTTAATAAACAATATGTTGAATATTTTGAAACTAATTTGACTGGGTGTTGTAGCTACATGTAGAATAGGCAACAACAACATCCAGTCAAATTAGATTCAAAATATTCAACAGCTTAACTGTATATTTACCTTGAAATTGGGATTCTGAGAATTCAGGGTTCAAAGTATATAAATCGATCCCAACACGTGCAGAGCGTGGACGGAGCTTAGCTAGAAATGGGCGGGGCAAGGCTAAAAGTGAATAGCATCATTAAGCTTAATACAAGTAATAGCTACGTCATTTTGTCTTATTTATCGTAGTACTTTTCTTAACTTATTTGTATTTTCATAAACAACATGCATGGATGCGCACACATACACACAATATATGATTTCATCATTTACGCATTACTGTCATATGAGTCATTCTACCATTGTTTTGCTATCACACTTATTGCCATCGGAACCATTCATATTTAGCTCACTAGAAAGTATTATGTTGAGGGAAAGGAATGATGATTGTTATTGAATTTTCCTGTATGATTTTATAGGCTCCACCTATTATTGCTCTTCAACCACTCCCTTATACAGCCATGTATCTGCATGACAGACAATCTGCACCTTTGGTACTATAGACCACATAACCCCATTGTTGTCAAACTTACCTTTGTACTGGTCTTAGGAAATGTGCATTTACAGGTCAAGAAGTCTATTTTTGGAATTTTGCCATGGAAATGACAGGCCCGTTAACAGATCGTCATTCCTGTGGTAAATTTTCAAAAATTGTCTGCAAATGACCTTTCAGTAAGGAAATATTTTATTATTCTTGACGAATCTTGACCATTAATCCTTTAAAACTCAAATTTGTTCAAGAAAATTTCAATTTCCTCATAGAAACTGTCCATTTGGAGACCAACAGAAGACTGTTTTTGAAATTTTACCACCGGAATGACTGGCTCGGTTATCGAGCCAGTCATTCCAGTGGTAAATTTTCAAAAATAGTCTTCTCTTGTTCTGAAAATGGACATTTCTCAAGACCACTGCAGAAACCATTTTTGGCTGATATGAGTATTAATAAGTTAAAGAATCCCGAAATTTGGACATTTCTAATAGTAGCTACGTATACCCGGATTGCAGATATCACCCGTGTTACATAAGATGTGGGTGTCTATTGATCTTTTCCAGCGCGGAAGAAAATCTTTGGTCGAATATTTAGAAAATATCTTTGATATGAAAACGATTGTTAAATTATCTTTAGCGCATAGTGCCTAATCTTTATATATGAACAAATTACTGTAATCATGTCTAGTAATGATAGTGGAATTTCGTAAAAATTGGGTAACCGGCTCTGGTTAATAAAATTTGATAAAGATTTGAATGAATGAATAATATACCTAAGTACAATCATACAAGTTGATAAATTGTTTATACATCCATCTTTGTATAGCTGATATAAAACTATTACGTAACCCTTTAATGGTCAAATTTGGTCAAGAAAATTTACATATTTGCCTATTGAATGTTCATTTAAAGGCCAAGAGAACACAATATTTAGAAAATTTATCACTGGAATGTCTGGCTCGGTTATCGAGCCAGTCATTCCAGTGGTAAATTTTCAAAAATTGTATTCTCTTGGCCTGTAAATGGTATGGCCATTAAAGGGTTAAACTGACAAGCCAATATGATGATTAAGTTACAAAATAAATTGTACAAGTTAGTCTTAACTTTTGCTCTAGTCTTTTGGCGAAACGTTAGAATTCTGATGTACACGATTGGTTGATACATGTTTGTTGAATCGAGAGTTTATAGATAAAGTTTATAACAAAATACTCAGTATCAATGATAAGTCACACCCTGGAACTAATTCTGCCAATCTTCATGAAGATCTCATATATACACAAAATAAAATTAAAAAATATGTAGTTTATTTTTGCAAAACAAATATCCAATTTAGAAAATATATTCCAAACATTTCATGATGACCCAGAAAGGTAGGCAATATGAAAGTTTAACCTAGGCTTGCGCGATTACGTGATTAAATTGAAAATTGTGATTATGTTTTAAATCGTGTATTTATATGATTAAAAATTAAATAATCGAATAATCGTGAATATTTTCTATTCCATAAAATATTTCAAAACCTAACTTTCAATTACTTTTTACTGCGATCGGTCCTGAAAAATTACATTTTGCTTAGTGAATGTATGTCCATTTGCAGGGCAAGAGAAGACTTATTTTTGAAAATGTATTACTGGAATCCCTGGCTCGATTCCGAGCCAAGCATTCCAGTGATACATTTTCAAAAATAAGTCTTCTCTTGCCCTGCAAATGGACTTTTCTAAACACCATTGCAATTTTTGTCATTGCTATTCTTTTGTTGTTATGTCTTGGTAATTTGTATCCAACCTGATTAATTGAGTAATCATGATTATTTTTTAATAATCGATCGCGATCACTCAAAGAAATAATCGCACAAGCCTAGTTTAACCGATGCGTGTCAACTATTCATGTGATTTTCACTGCTGAATACAATGATGATGTACTATTGATGATGTACTGTATTCTGTGGCTGCAGCAGTGAAAACATCCTGCAGCTACCATCAGTGCTTCTTTAGTCACTGTCTTATCCTCAGCCAGAGTCCTTAGCTCCCTCAGGTTCTGGGTTTTTTAGGTCAGTGTGTAGCAGCTTTATGCAGTGGTGTCCTCTACATACCTAAATTTGTATCTACCATAGGTGCTCATCTCAATCACAGCAAATTCTAAGGCCTTGCTCTCACTAGAGAGTTAATCGGGAATAAGATTAAGTCTCTAGTGAGAACACGGCCTAAGACTCTGTACATGAGTGTCTGGTGGCATTCCCAGTGGGACCATATTGCTGTGGAGTATAGTGCATGTCCAGCCAGGAATGTTGACTGATGGTACAAAGGTGTTTGCGGTAACCTGCATCAATCTCACATAGAACTGCATATGGAGCTGCCCGCTAATACTAATAGCGTCATACAGCATCAGTGATGCACAGGTTGCATGTTTTAACCAAAAGGAGCATGGGTCCGTGGATTCATTCTTTCCAAAAGGACGGGAAGGTTATATTTCCATGTGGTGCAATAGCAGAGGAGCTGCACAGCAGTGAGTCAAGGAGTTTGCCCTCGTTCCTTCCCTCCCGCTACACTCGTGGAATATTGCTCTTTTTCCTTTCCTCCCTGCTACACTCATGGAATATTGCTCTTTTTCCTTTCCTCCCGCTACACTCAATAATTTTGCTCTTTCCTTTCCTCCCTGCTACACTCATGGAATATTGCTCTTTTTCCTTTCCTCCCTGCTACACTCATGGAATATTGCTCTTTCCTTTCCTCCCGCTACACTCAAGAATTTTGCTCTTTCCTTTCCTCCCTGCTACACTCATGGAATATTGCTCTTTTTCCTTTCCTCCCTGCTACACTCAAGGATTTTGCTCTTTTTCCTTTCCTCCCTGCTACACTCATGGAATTTTGCTCTTTCCTTTCCTCCCTGCTACACTCATGGATTGTGCTCTTTTTCTTTTCCTCCCTGCTACACACATTGGGACGCCTTTCACTAACTTCATCCATATCTGATTGGGGTACATAGGCAAACTCGTTCAGGGCCTCATTCATGAAGTGATTTTTCTTGAGATGTTTAATAGCTATAGCGAAAAGGTTCTAAGTCTTCTTTTCCTCTATTGGGAAGCCCTGTGTAGTTACTCAAAGTTTGGTCATGTGGAGTGCTCCCCTAAGTATGACAGGGCTGCAGTGAGGTAGCATGTAAGTAGCACAGGAGAGGTCTCAAACTCTGAATACTACACATTTCTTTACTCATACTCTCAGCTTGGTGCCTACCAATAGCAGTCTTATTAGTCGCAACTCATCGGCATTACATCCTGGCTGGTGTAGTATATCAGGATCTGATTGGTTGCCTTCAAATGCCTGTGACATGCAAATACCCAGTGTTTGGTTACGACCACAGACAAGTATTCGCTTTGTTATACAATAGCTGCCTAGTTGCATCCTCATCTCAAACTGCTCTGGCAGGCTCCAGTGAAATTGACAATACACTATTGTATGGACTCAACCTCATGATTATAACAATGGATACATTTCATGATCGTCGCAAAATGTTTGGACATTTTGTTTTAATTTGGTTATTTCTTTAATGTAAAAAAAGAAAAAATTATATATTGTTTATATACTACACCTTTGTTAGTATTAGGTGCACAACTTCAGCACAAGTTCCAAGGTCTGAATTATTACTAAGAGTAGACATATTGAGTACCTCTGGGATGCTCCTGTTCTCATGAAGACACAATGAACACGGGTCGATTAAGATTTGTTATCTTGCTAAATGGGTACAGCATGGGAATTCTGATGTCAGAAATAGCTAAAGATCTGTAGAGCAGGTGTTAGGACTGTAGTTAGTTTAGTCTCTCTTGGTAGAGTTATTGTCTTACACAATCTTTAACCCTTACCCTTGATGTCAATATATTATCTTTTACGGTGTCAATATCAAAGGAAACTGGTGTACATTTTTCAACAATTTTGCTGTAAGATGTTGCTGTCTACGACAGCACCATCTTTCACCAAATTTGTTGAAAAATGAACACTAGTTCATATTTTAATTTAATTTGAAGATTTAAAATTATGGCACCAGAGTGGTAAGGGTTAACAGTATCTGAATGTGTAATTAGCTCACACTTTAAGCACAACACTTGTTTATATTTACATTCTGTTTATTTATTTAATAAGAAATGGCAAAATTCATGAGATTATTAAAGTTCTCTAATATGATTTTAGCGTCACTGTTGTCTATTTCAGCTCTTAAAGGCGATTTACATACAGATGGTGTGTGATCTAACAATGAGGCACAGTAAAGAAATTAAGCATATACAAGAAATGAAAGTATCTCCAATGAAGATGGAATCAAATGTTTATTTTCTGAACTGCATTAGAGTGTTACATCTGGTTGAATTTTGCAATACCAGTCCTAACATGCCTTCTGGAGAGACTGATACTAGTGATTAGAATGCTGAGTTTTAACCGATGCTACAATATGATATCCTTGTGACATAAAAATCAGTGTTTAAAGTTGCCATATCCCATTTAAATATAGACACATTTGCACCAGATATGAGATTTCTGTTCAATTTACACGGCATACAATGCTACCCAGCATGCAATGTCCTGACTTCATAATCATTGTACATGTAACTGTTGGACACCATATTCATTTAGTCTATTGAAGATAGACAGGCTGGACAGGCCAGGATTTCTCAAACAAAAATAAATCATTTGTCAACCAGCTCAGGAAGCATAAGCATGCGCGTAGGACATATTAATGTCAGTACATTCGACAGCCTGTATTTCACTACCATTCAGCACAAGTGTGTCAATTTCCACGATGAAATATGAGAACACATACTTTCACAATAATTTGTGTGAAAGTTGTTGCTATCAATGATAGCAACATCATTCAGTCAAATTATTGTGAAAATAATTAGCGGTAATGCGATTAATACCTGCTGCGGATGAACGGTTTAGCAGCCATCTTGGACCATTTTCTCGCCAAAAGCTCCCATACTAAAGCAATAGGAAATTTTAGTGTCTTCTCGAGAACCACTGGGCTGATTTCAAGCATATTTGGCAGAAAGCAACCTTAAAGCATAGATACACAAGTTTGTTCAAACGAAGCTGGTATGATTGGGGATTAAGGCCCATTCAAGGTTTTTCAAGGGAAGTTGATATGTAAAGAAACATCGCCGCTGTGTTCTTGTTACAGTTCTGGTCAACTGCTTATGGTTGTACTTATAGCCGATGGCCTTTCTAGTTGAAATGACTGTTCCAGGTGAGCGATACAGGCCCCTTGGACCTCTTGTTTAATGAAAACTAGGTCATCCATATGACCACCAGACACATCGACCAATCAAGTTCTCTTGAACAGACTTGGTTCAGGTTTCCTGAAATCCACGTCAATCGGCCAAGTGGTTTCGGAGATCTTTTCTAAACATACCACAGAATCAAGACTGCCACGAAACCAAATCTACATTGTACAAATCAGTTTTGTTTGACAACTTTGAACAACCTGACAGATCAATATATACACATTTTCAGTTTCACTGTCAAAATCGATCAACTAACAAGAGTATTTTGATTGGTTTATACAGGCCACGTCGTCTCACGTATCAACTTCCACTGAACAGTCTTGAATGGCCCTAATCATATGTGCAAAATTTTGGCACAATCCTTTCATTGGTTCCAGAAGTAATTTTTTGTGAAGCCTAGGTCATCCAAGATGGCCATCGGGCAAATCGACCAATCAGATCAACTCCTTTAGGTTCTTTTTCATCTTTAATGGTCTGAGATTATGTTTTTACGGCAAAACACCTCCCATGTTGGTGCTATGGCATCCTGTGCATGCCATATATTTGTTGGTACCTGCTATTGAAATCAAATGCTTTCTGAGCAAGCATACCCGTTTATTCTAGATGGAATTCGAAGCACTGTCAAAACACTGACCATCGTATTGAGATTATTTTCTGCGCATTAAAGGTTATCTTCAGCACCATATTTGCAAAATGATGGTTGCAATGATTTTGTCAAGGTCAGACTTTCCAGTGCTAAAATTAATATACCCGTGATCTCATCACGTTAATGCAGAGTGCAGTGGAGGTGAGGTGCATAATAATTCTATAGCACAATGTCAGATTTAGGATGACTAAAGGTAACATATTACAACACAGAACAAACCAGAACTGTTTAAAATTACTTTACTTAGCACTTATATAATATCACAAAATGTCTGCTCATTAATAAAATGACAGTCAATTCAATGGCACAATTATTTTTGGTAAATATTTCATAATTTTGTTATTACAATTCACTACAACTCAAATATCTATGAAAGCTGCATACTGTTGGGGACCCGGAACAAAGAGGGATGTTCTATTGGGTTTAGCCTTTCATTACAAGGGTTTCTCATCCCATGACATGGATGGACTTCCATGACAATGATGGATTTTCCATGGGATTAGTCTTCGATCACAGGGAAGGACAGAGAGGGATCTTCCGTGGGGTTTAGCCCTCCATCACAGTGAGGGATGTTCCGCGGGGTTTAGCCCTCCATGACAGTGAGGGACTTTCCATGTGGTTAACGCTCCATAACAGCGGGTGGGCTTAGCCCTCCATAAGAGGGATGTTCCATGGGCTTTAGGCCTCCATGACAGTGAGGGATCTTCCAGGGGTTTAGCCCTCCATGACAAGGATGTATCTTTTATGGGCTTAGCCAAGCCTCCATGAGAGGGATGTTCCATGATAGGAAGGGATTTTCCATGGGATTTATCCCTCCATGATGGGCAATGATGGTCCATGGGGCTAGGGTTGGGCGATTTTTCGATATTATCGTCAATATCGCGATATACCGAATACCGATACCGAAACCGTCATAATTTCGAAAAATCGTAAATATCGTCAATACGGACAGGACGATATTGCACTTTTAACTGTGAGCATAATATAAAAAACTAAGTTAGAAATGTCATACTCTTACCTCTATTCGGTCCAGTAATAGTCTTTAAGTAATAACCCAGTCTTTGTCTAAGGTTATAAAAACTTAATAAACTCCAAAATAATCTGTGTTCATTTAATTCATGGTTTGTTTGCGCTAATAAAATGATTTAAAGTACAAAATAATCCTTTGTTGTTCACTTTTCATAATTACATAAATAGACGCCGCCATGTTTTTTCTTGCCTCATTCTGAGTATTAGTCAGTGGGGAATAAATACCATTTGCACTACCCACATTCCATTCTGATGACGTCATTACTACAGGTCAAGCTATTTATCCATTAGTCATTGAGCTGCATGGTTAAACATTCTTCTGACCGTGAAAGATCTAGACTTTAAAACTTTTTAGGTCGATAGGAAACCACACACACTTAATCCCTTATCAATACCACAGCTTGGAACGGTGGGTGAGGGGGAAGTTAATCTCTTCCTTTACCGTTATACGTTTTTATGTAACTTTATACAATATATTTAGCATTTTTAAACGAATCAGATCAAAATCCATTCCACATATAACATTACGGATTTATTCTAAGTGAGAAACGTCCTTAAAATAAATAATTTAGGCCTAATTATGTCCAGTCTTCTATCTGTTGTGGCAGTCTTGGCTGCAGAGTTAACTGGGTTAATTTCACACATCCCGACTACGCCTTGAAATCAATGGATAAACCCGCTAAGTAGTGAGCGAATTTGAATAGGTCTAAAATGGGGCAAATTAGTATTTAATATTACAGACCAAATAAAATAATTGATATAATTGTTTCCAGTCTTCACGCTGGTTCTCGTTCAAAATCATGCAGTGTTATTTTATTAATTTGCATCGTCTATGCTAGCGGCGGGCGTGATAACAGCTGTCGGAATTCTGCAGTCTGAATTCTGATTGGCTCAAGTATGATACGGCGGCCAATCAGATTTCGCTCTGCGGAATTCATTTCTGCGTAAAGAAGTTAACGCGTATTCCTTGCTCAATCTTTTGACAGTTGTCGTGAGGTAAAGATAACACAAAATACAACACAAGAACAGAAGAAAATCCTTTATCTTTCTTATTTGTGATGAATACGGTTAGTTGCATTACATTCGTTGCTTTAAACTGTATATTGAAGGGTGTCAAAGTGTGGAATTACGTGTATTAAATATGCGGAAATGGAAATCATGGCGATCTCAATTTACGGTTTCAATGCAACAAATTTAATGAAAATAACTTGCAGACACCACCAATTTGAAATACATATGTTATTCTATGTTTACACCCTAACTCCACACCCCACCCAAATGACGATATATCGTGATACCGCGGTATTTTAATGAGGAACCGATATCGTCATGCCTTGAGCAATATCGCCCAACCCTACATGGGGCATAGCTTTCAATAACAGGAAGATATCTTCCATGGAGTTTAGCCCTATATGCCAAGGAAGGATGTTCCATGGAGTTTAGCCCTCCATGACAGGGAAGGATGTTCCATGGAGGTTATCCCTCCATGACAGGGAAGGATGTTCCATGGAGGTTAGCCCTCCATGACAGGGAAGGATGGTCCATGGAGTTTAGCCCTCCATGACAGAGGATGATGTTCCATGGAGTTTAGCCCTCAATGCCACAGAGGAATGTTCCATAGAGTTTAGCCCTCTATGCCAGGGAGGGATGTTCCAGGGTGTTTGGCCCCCCCCCCCCCCCCCCATGCCACGGAAGGATGTTCCATGGCTTTTAGCCCTCCCTGCCACGGAAGGATGTTGCATGGATTGTAGCCCTCTACGACAGGGACGGATGTTCCACAGAGTTTAGCCCTCAATGACAGGGAAGGATGTTCCACAGAGTTTAGCCCTCAATGACAGGGTAGGATGCTCCATGGAGTTTAGCCCTCCATGACAGGGAAGGATGTTCCATGAGAGGGATGTTTCATGAGGTTTAGCCCTCCATGACAGCGAGGGATGTTCCATGAAGTTTAGCCCTCTATGACAGAGAGGGATGTTCCATGGGGTTTAGCCCTCCATGACAGAGAGGGATGTTCCATGCGGTTTAGCCCTCCATGACAGAGGGATGTTCCATGGGGTTTAACCCTCCATGACAGGGAGGGATGTTCCATGGGGTTTAGCCCTCCAGGACAGACGGAAGTTCGATGGAGTTTAACCCTCCATGACAAGGATGTATCTTTCATGGGCTTAGCCCTCCATGAGAGGGATGTTCCATGGAGTTTAGCCCTATATGCCAAGGAAGGATGTTCCATGGAGTTTAGCCCTCCATGACAGGGAAGGATGTTCCATGGAGTTTAGCCCTCAATGCCAGGGAAGGATGTTCCATGGAGTTAAGCCCTCCATGACAGAGGATGATGTTCCATGGAGTTTAGCCCTCAATGCCACAGAGGAATGTGCCATGGAGTTTAGCCCTCTATGCCAGGGAGGGATGTTCCAGGGTGTTTAGCCCCCCCCCCCCCCCCCCCCATGCCAGGGAAGGATGTTTCACGGAGTTTAGCCCGCCCTGCTACGGAAGGATGTTGTATGGATTGTAGCCCTCTGACAGGGAAGGATGTTCCACAGCGTTTAGCCCTCAGTGACAGGGAAGAATGTTCCATGGAGTTTAGCCCTCAATTACAGGGAAGGATGTTCCACAGAGTTTAGTCCTCAATGACGGAAGAATGTTCCATGGAGTTTAGTCCTCCATGACAGGGACGGATGTTCCACAGAGTTTAGCCCTCAATGACAGGGAAGGATGTTCCACAGAGTTTAGCCCTCAATGACAGGGAAGGATGTTTCATGGAGTTTAGCCCTCCATGACAGGGAAGGATGCTCCATGGAGATTAGCCCTCCATAACAGAGGATGATGTTCCATGGAGTTTAGTCCTTAATGCCACAGAGGAATATCCCATGGAGTTTAGCCCTCTATTTCCAGGGTGTTTAGCTAGCCCGCCCCCCCCCCCCCCCCCCCCATGCCAGGGAAAGATGTTCCATGGAGTTTAGCCCTTCCTGCAACGGAAGGATGTTGCATGGATTGTAGCCCTCAATGACAGGGAAGGATGTTTCACAGTTTAGCCCTCCATGACAGGGAAGGATGTTGTACAGAGCTTAGCCCTCCATGACAGGGAAGGATGTTCCATGCAGTTTAGCTCTCCATGACAGAGGATGATGTTCCATGGAGTTTAGCCCTTCCTGCCACAGAAGGATGTTGCATGGATTGTAGCCCTCAATGACAGGGTAGGATGTTCCACAGAGTTTAGCCCTCCATAACAGCGGAGGATATTCCATGGAGTTTAGCCCTCTATGACAAGGCGGGATATTCCATGGATTTAAGCCCTCCATGCCAGGGAGGGATGTTCCATGGGCTTAGCCCTCCATGACAGGGAGAGATGTTCCACAGGCTTAGCGCTCCATGACAGGGAACATTGTAGAATAAAAACCCGGATTTCTTGTCCAATCTAAAACACCCTCTATTGCTTTCATTTTGGAGACAGAAATTCTTCCTCTAGGGAAGATAATTTGTCCATTGCAGAAGGGCCTGGAGTACACACCAGACTTGTAGATAATGGAGGAGGATCAGCAATCCATACTGGAGCATACCCCCAATAAATTACATTTACCAACCACAGATCATTCAGTACATCCATCCAATTGGACCAAAATAGAGTCAGACGACCTCCCTGACAGTGATCGAAAGATTGAGACAAAGGAACTCTAAAGCCACAATTCTACAATCAACAAGATTGAGATGAGTGACAGACTGGTACACCGGTAACCGTCAAAAACGCTGACAACCTCTAGACGATTTATAGACCCTCTTGACTGATTGCTGCGACCTCGAAATGAACCAGTGAACTGGTTCTTTTGACTATTTGGAAAACACTTGAGTCTTGAACATATCCTGATGAGATAAGATCATAGTTGTCTTCCTCTGGATAGACTCTCGAAGGGAGATCTACTTGGAGACAAAAATCTCCCGTTGGACTGCTGCTATTAGAATTCGTAAAAGTCTAAGACTTAAAGACAAAGGCTGAAGAAGGAATGAGAATACCCTCCACTTCAGAATGGATGAATGTGATCTGTTCCTCATGTGTATGATGTATACATGTACATGTATTAAGTCACATGTAGGCTGATGTTACAATCATAATTGACAGCGAATACTGTGTCAAGAAGCTGGAATAGTCCGTCAAGCATATGAATTGTATGTCTGATAGATTTACTATTTAATAAGTATTCTGCTGAATATTTTGAAACTAATTTGACTGGGTGCTGTTACTGTCACAGGCAAAAACAGCGGCCAGTCAAATTAGTTGCAAAATATTCAACAGGTTACGTGTATAGTTACCTTGAAATTGGAATTCTGAGAATACAGGATGCAAATTATATAAATCAATCCCAACACGGGCAAAGCATAGGCGCAGCTTAGCTAGAAATGAGTGGGGCATAGCTAGAAATGGATGGAGCGTAGCTAAAAATTGGCATGGCATAGCTAGAAATGGATGGGGCATAGCTAGAAATGGGCGGGGTATAACTAGAACTGGATGCATCCACGGATCTGTAGTCTTGCTAATAATGTAGCATAATTGGCCAAACTCATCTAAGCCCTTACAACTCTCCAATCATGTAAAACTTGAGATTGTGAAAAACTTCATATAGACCGTGACCTAGAATCTGTTTATTTTAACAAGAGCTCTGCATACGGTGTATAATACCCCACCATGATAACAAACCAATGAATGAGAGCTACATGTATCAAAAGACAGCAATTTCTTCCTGACGATTTTGATAGGTTTCTTCCTCAAACCTACTTCAGTCATCCTATGAAGTTTCAAAGCGATCAGATAAGCGGTAGCGGAGTTATTATCTGGAAACCAATTTTCAAGATGGCCATATTGGATTTTGGATCATTCAATTTCAATAGGTTTCTTCCTCAGGTCGAGTCCAGTCATCCTTTGAAGTTTCACAGCCATCCAATAAACAGTAGCAGCGTTATTGTCTAAAAATGGAGTTATCATCTGCAAATCAATTTTCGAAATGGCCACCTGTGGCTGGTGGCCATATTGGATTTCAGATCATTGTTAATTTGAATAGGAAATAGTCCAGTCATCCGATCAAGTTTCAAATTGATTCTACAAACGACAGCAGAGTTAGCAAACCAATTTTCAAGATGGTTACCGGTGGCCATATTGGATTTCAGATCATCGTCAATTTCGACAGGTTTCTTCCTCAGACCTAGTCCGATCATCCTATGAAGGTTCCAAGCGATCCGATAAATGGTAGCGGAGTTATCGTGCGGAAACAACTATGCCACCCGCCCGGCTGGCCATCCACCCAGCCTTGAAAACTAAATGCTATGACAATACTCCGCCAACTTTTTTGGCGGAGTATAAAAATGGTGCAGGACCAATGTCTTGTGGCCTCTATGCAGGTATAATTGCGTGATGATTCCAAGATTCAGGAGATTGTATTTGATGGTACATCAATTAACGGGTCACCTGGCAGGACATTTAGAACTGTCTTAGCAGAAGTGTTTTTTGTGATCTGGTGTTGATGAATGGCCTGTTGTATCTTCTGTGTGATCAGTTTCTCCTTATTCAAAGACTCATTGAATTCAGAATATGAAATCTGCAATAAAAACAGAACAAATATCACATTTTGAGTGCATAATTTTTCTCAATTCAATTATAAATCTTGTTTTTTTCATTGATGCTAAACTGGAAAAAAATCAGAAAACTGATCAATTTATGGTAACTTGTTGAAAACTTCAATTAGTTTGATTAGAAACTGTTTATTGCAGCAATAGCTTCCAGTAAAGTTAATTTCAAAATAGTTACCAGTTTGACGCTGGTTACCAATGCATACATGTCACAACCAATGCTACACCACCCAGCAAGACTTCTTTCAACATGGAGACAAACGATAAATTGTAATTTGAAATTCTTCAGGGTCTTAAGAAATGTCTATTTGCAGACCAAGAACACTATTTTTGGAAATTTACCACGAATGGATCAATTGATCCCTGAATTCTCAGGATCCCAATTTCAAGGTAACTATACACTCGAGTAAGCTGTTGAATATTTTGAAACTAATTTGGCTGGGTGCTGTGACACATGACAGCCTATTTCCGCTTCATGATGGAGTATTGTCTCTCAATTATGATTGTAATATCAACCTACATGAGACATAATTCATTATAACGTCATAAATAATAAATGTGACGTAATTCATTATGACATCATATACTTGAATGACGAATCGGATCTATCGATTGAGCAGTAGGTTTGTTTATACTATTGTTTGTATGTTATTGACATGCTTGATAGACTAACACTATCAGTCCATGATGCCTGCTTGGAGCAATAAATAATAATCCTCTAACTACAGTACTTTTCACAGATTGTGCCACGAGATGTTTAAGTGTGACACATTATAGAAATTTGCCACTTGTTTTTGGTCGAAACAAAATATTTGACATACTGTCACACTAACTATCTCCAGACTGACTTATACTACGTGTACATGTAGTTGCAACCAGTACAATTAAGTGTCGGCAAATAATGTCAGAAATTATATTATTGAAAAGTAATTGTAAAACCTTTCTAGATATACACAAATGTACCATCATGATTTTCATTCTTAACCCTTTAATGGTAAGATTTTGTCAAAAATTGTGTACATATTATTTCATTGAAGGACCATTTACATGCCAAGAAAATACAATTTTAGAAAATTTATCACTGGAATGACTGGCTCGGTTATCCGCAAACAGCACATAATACGCCGCTATTATGACAAACCAATGAATGAGAGCTATCAGAAAATATTTATTTCTTCCGCAGATCCAGACCAGTCATTTCTATGAAGTGTTAAAGCGATCTGTTAACCAGTCAAGGAGGTATTGTCCGGAAACCAATTTTCAAGATGGCCACCGAACTGGTGGCCATATTGGATTTCGATATATGTTTCTTCAACAGACATATTCCAACCACCGTATGAAGTGATCCGATAAATGCTAACGGAGATATCATTCAGAAACCAACTTTCAAGATGGCAACCCGTGGCTGGTGACCATCTTGAAGTTCGGATCATCGTCAATTTCGATAGGTTTCTTCTCCAGACCTAGTCCAACCACCCTATGAGGTTTCAAAGCGATCCGATAAACGGGAACAGAGTTATCATCTGCAAACCAATTTTCAAGATGGTGGCTGGCAGCCACCTTGGATTTCGGATCATTGTCAATTTTGATAGGTTTCTTCCCCAGACCTAGTCCGACCACTCTATGAAGTTTCAAAGCGATACGATAAACGTTAATGGAGTTATCATCTGGAAACCAATTTTCAAGATGCCGCCAGTGGCTGATAGCCATCTTGGATTACGGATCATAGTCGATTTTGATAGGTTACTTCCTCAAACATAGTCCAACCACCTTACGAAGTTTCAAAGCGATCCGATAAACGGTTAAGGAGTTATCATACGGAAGCTAATTTTCAAGATGGCCCCCGGTGACTGGCAGCCATCTTGGATATCGCATCATTGTTAATTTCGATAGATTTCTTCCCCAGGCCTAGTCCCACCACCCTATGGCATTTCAAAGCAATCCGACAAATGGTTAAAGAGTTATCATCAGGAAACTAATTTTCAAGATGCCCGCCAGTGGCTGGCGGCCACCTTGGATTTCGGATCATCATAAAATTCGATAGGTTTCTTTCCCAAACCTAGTCTAACCACTCTATGACATTTCAAAGCGATCTGATAAACGGTAACATAGTTATCCGGAAACCAATTTTCAAGATGGCCACCATTTACCGACAAACAGTAACAGAGTTATCATCTGGAAACTACTCTCCCGCCCTCCTGCCCGGCCAGACCCCGTATTCTCTTGGCGTGTAAATGGCCATTCCACATGACCATAGCAGAGTCCTGTTGTGGCCGGTATGACCATTAAAGGGTTAAGCATTTTATTATTTTAATTAAATGACAGATAAAACTAGTTAGATGGACTGCGTCCCGCGTGTAGAGCCCTTTATTCTTTCCCCATATCACACATCACGTGTGGCAGTGTCGCAAAATAAGGATTTCTTAAAATAGTATACCCCTTGATGAATCAAATCATGTAAGAGTATGGAAAAAACTTTAAATCATTACTTTTTCTGTAGACTGAATGCAATGATGATATAGAAGAAATCTGTAACGTTTCATTGGAAGGAATCAGATAAGCCCTTGATAAATTAAAAACATTCTCATTCTTTGTGAACGTTACGATGGAGACTACATGTAGATGCAGCAATGATGGGATAGATCAATTTTATTAAGATCAGAAGTCCTTGATGAATTAAATGTCCATTGAAATACTTCAACATTTACCAAGTTTTTGGTACACGTCGAACGCCGAATGTTATTTGGATCGATATGTCGAGATCCTCTGCTTCGCAAAAATTATACGTTACTTATAGTAAAAAGAATTTTGAATGCCTACCTGCACAAGGACGTATCCTAACATATCAAGCTGCCTCACTTTGGACCGGTGCCCGCCCGCAAGAATATGTTTCTTCTCACCGCTGGTATTCTTGTACAGCATGTAGCTGGTTGGACCATGCAGTACTATCGCCACTCTAGAAAACCAACAAAGCAGTCAGCCATAATTTTAGACATGAAAATCTAACTGCAGAGTTTGTGGAAGAGGGATCCAGATCTATCTACAACCCACCTCTTTCTAGCTATGCCCCACCCATTTCTAGCTATGCCCCACCCATTTCTAGCTATGCCCCGCCAATTTCTAGCTATGCCCCATCCATTTCTAGCTATTCCCCACCCATTTATAGCTGTGACTCACCGATTTATAGCTATGCCCCTCCCATTTATAGTTATGCCCTGCCCATTTCTAGCTATACCAGCCCCCTAATTTTAGCTATGCTCCTCCCATTTCTAGCTATGCCACACTGATTTCTAGCTATGCCCCCCCCCCCTATTTCTAGTTATATATGCCACACCCATTTCTAGTTATGCCACACCCATTTCTAGCTAATCTCCACCCACATTTTACGCATGTAGGCATCGGTTTATATACTTTGAATCCTACATGTAACCGCTAAGCTGTTGAATATTTTGAAACTAATTTGACTGGGTGCTATTGCTGCCTATGGCAGCAACAGCTTTCAGTCAAATTAGTTTCAGAATATTTATTAGATAGTAAATCCATCAAAGACAATACAATTTGTACACTTGACAGATTTTCATTGTCCATGATGGAGCTACATAAGCCACACTGCTATTGTGATATCAGCATACATGTGATGTAATTAAGTGTATGATGTCATATACTTGAGTGACAGATCCGATCCCTCCATTCATGTTAATTTGAGAATATTGACACTAAAAGCTGTTATTTCCTGCTGTTGTTGCACAGCAACAGCCTTTGTTTACACCATTTTCAAAAGTAAGTTTTAAAATATAATGCTATACTTTATTTAACTGTCTGACTGCAGTAAGCCACCAGACAATAATTTCAATGGGCAATAACTCTGGACCTGCTGAATATTTTCAGTCAAATTGTTATAAAAATATTCAGTATATCAAGAGTTATTGTTCAACATTTGAGTTTTATATTCCTGTCTTCCATTTGTTT
The DNA here is from genome assembly GCA_034401795.1 of Chaetoderma sp. LZ-2023a. Classification (NCBI taxonomy): domain Eukaryota; kingdom Metazoa; phylum Mollusca; class Caudofoveata; order Chaetodermatida; family Chaetodermatidae; genus Chaetoderma; species Chaetoderma sp. LZ-2023a. Next base: position 28,063,958 of record CM067360.1, on the reverse strand, counting down.
TGATATGCCATTTGGTGTTCACCTTAATTCTGAAGGAGGCGGGTGACTCAACACACGGCTCAGAACCATTGATTCTGTATTCCACAAGTGCAGAGGGACAGGCTTCAGCTCATCATCAAAGCACATCTCAATATCTTAAATACAAGGTAAATATCAAATTTTATTTGGTAACATTAGGTTATTGATGTCACCTATAACAAATATGGTCAGCATTCATAGAATGGACATCTGGTTTCCTCACGCAAGTCAGTGTTCAGTGGAGCATTACCTTGATACAATAGAGGGATCCATTTCCGGAATGCCACATCTAATAGAGGAACCCAGTCTGTCAATCATGTATTGACATCATAGTCACATAGGTTGACGTCACAATCCACTATCACAATCAACAATCGTAATTGGCAGAAATAGTCAGTCATAAACCTGGAATAGTCTGTGTTGTACAAATTGTATGTCTTTCATGTCTTTACTACTTAATAAACATTCGGTTGAATATTTTGAAACTAATTTGATTAGGTCAAATTAGTTTCAAAATATTCAACAGCTTACATTTTTGTACCTGTATAGTTTTCTAGAAATTGAGAGTCCGGCTTCGATCGATCCCAACACAGGCGAAGCGTGGGTGGAGAATAGCTAGAGATGGGCAGGGTATTGCTAAAACTGGATTAATCCATTCTACCTAAGTTGTACACACTTTATATACATGAGCCACTCAACTGATTTTAAGTTTGAACCATAAATTCTCAATAATAAATATACTACAAGCCACAGCTCCGAGCGAAATTATTTTCAAAATATTTGACAGAATGTTTATTAAATTGTAAATTCATCATACAATTCAGACAGTTATTGTCAGACTCGTGCCTCTTTCTTGACAGACAGACAGGAATTGATTGTGATATTGACTAACATGTAATATTTTTTTATTACATTTGTACATCAGATACTTGGGTGACCATAAATTCTCATTTTACATTTAACTTATTCCACAGATTTTAAAAGATAACTATCATGACTACAAAGTTTTACTTGATATTATCACATACTTACATGTATTGATCTACAGTAAAGACTCTACTACATGTATGTTAAATTTACTGGGAAAGTTTTGCTAGGTATATTTGTTTGATATGCTGTATTGTGAAGACACACAAGCACAGAGTCTTGGAAATCGCCCTACTTGGATCCAGCAAATACAAAGCCAAGAGAGGACATCATTGCATAAATCTGCTAAGCGTGGTACAAGGTGACCTCAAGAAAGCAGGATTCGGTACACTCAAATCAAGAATAGACCTGAGGAAGCTAAGAATTTCAGCTGAGGACAAGAGAGTGGGCAAAAGCGAAGGACTGACTGCACCTGTAGGATGTTTCTACTACAATAGCCGCAGAATACAGTAATCATACATACATACACTGTATTGTATAATATCATGGTGTTTTCAAGTAAATTTCTAGCTTAGGCATGTTTTAGGCACCTAAAATCTATTAAATTTGAAATCTGATAGCTTATAAATACATGTAACTCAAAAAGCATAAGATATAAATTGTACAATATTTTTTTTAATTCATATTTTATACACAAACATTGTAAAATTAAATCATTTACTTTCAATCTCTTGCTTATAATTTTCATTAAAGATTTCAAATAAATATTGGTCCTGCCTCACTGACCAACACTTGAACAGGAGACTGAGGCAATATCTAATTGGAAATTATAAGTCCTGTACCATTTGGTAAACGGCGCAGGACTAGACTAATGATCAATTTCCATAATTGTTCACTACAGATGAAATATTATACATGTACACATGCAAATTTCTAGTATCTATGACTGGGTAGTTACCTAGTATCTCATGATGCGCAAGCACAGGGCGGAGTTTAAACAGTCTGTATGTATTTTCCTTGATCTGAGGACTATCATACACGGATTGAAGGACAGAAACAACCTCCTGAAACAGCCTCTCTCTCGTGGTCAAGGGATTCCTCCCTCTGTTCTCCAGAGACATGTTCCAACTGTTACCATCCTGAAACAGACACAGGATTGAACCACAATGATCATAATGATCATGTAAAGAAAGACATTTAGAATCATCATAGAAATATTCTAATGAATAGTTTGAAACTAATTTAACTGAAAGCAGTTGCTGCCTTAAAAGGCCTAAATGGTTCCAGACAAGTTAGTTTCAAGGCATTCACCAGGCATTGCCAGTATATGTTTGCCATGAAGTGAAGATGATATTGGGATATCAGACTCAAGGTTTTAGGTTGGTATTATGTATGAGGGTTCACTATAATCTCCATCACTCAAGCCCATATTGTGTACATGTAGTATCATACACGTTATGGGCATCATTTTTGAAAATGAAGTTTTCTGACAGATATGCCTTTATATGATTAATCTTCAACAGCATGCTTTTAACAGGGACACAAGTTTACCTTCATCTACCTCCGGAGAAAATTTTAATATGAATTTTCCTCAATGTATTCCAAATAGGAGCTAACATTTTTTGTACTATAAGTTATAAAATGAAACCATACACAAATCAACCACAAGGTCACCTCACCCATACACATTAAGAGTAGACCGGTGCAACAAAATCATTAGAGGAACCTTTTTTACCAGAAGAATAGTGAATCTCTGGAATTCGCTCTTCACATTTAAACCAACTCAGAGATTAGATAACCATTTAGAGAAAATGATGTATGATTTTGACTAACACCAGAGCCTATAGCACTACATGTACCAATAAAACCACAACAGCAGACTGCATGTACACATGGTTGGCAAGGTGGGTGAACGTCACTATGAACCCAAACTTATAGACAGTCTTCTTCCTAGACCTATGGTCAACCTACCAATGATTACACTTTTCCAGACTTCAATACTTGTGTATGAATACTGTCTATTCAGCAGTTTTAACACAATGGTGTTCAAATCATCACACACTTGAGCAAACACATATTGAATTTGTGTCAAACAATTTCTGTTCAACGAAAACAGATTTGAAATTGATATCTCATGTTTACATGTTGCTCATTCAAAACAGATTTATTTGAATAAAAATCCACTTTCCAGAATATTCACACTTCTTCATGAGAGCTATATTACACAATACCTGTACTAGCGCTATGCTACATGGCAGATTCCCAATCTCAATATCCGCTCTCTCAATGGCAACACTCTGACTGAGGTGAAACAGATCTCGACTGTAATCCAAGCTGCTATCTGCCACATGCACAAATAAATATTCTTGTTATGATAACATGAAAAAACCCCAGTCCTTGTCACATGTTCATGGATAAAGGAACTTTAAAGCGAGAAACTGCAAATATACATGTAGCTTATATTAAGGTAGGTAACTCTGGTGAGTATGGATGTATTTGGATAAAACACAAGCTCAACAAGTCAGCTCGCTACTAGCTATCATGCCTACCTATGCGCTGCAGCTGAAATCAGATCTTCATTTAACGCCTTCAATGATGAATTACACCTATCTCATTTGCAAGACAACCAGACAGGAAAACTGTTGAATATTTTGAGATTAATTTGACTGGAATCCATTGCTGCCTCAGGCAGCAACGGTTTCCAGTCAAATTAATTTCAAAATATTCAACAGATATAACAGAATAAACGTTATATATCGTAATGTATATTCTTTTTCAGGGCTTTATCATTGATAGGGTTAAATGAATGCTTCTTTGTTTTTCATGGGAGATACATGTACTTTAAAGGGTTTCCTAGACTTATTCTCCAGAAAATAGATTTTTTTGTGAACAGTGTTTCTCAGCTGGATAATATATACATGTATGTCATTCATCAACTATCTTGGCGAATGGTAAAGCCTGAGTGAATAAAACGTGAACATGAACATGGATTCAAAGCTGATACGACTAACTTAATTATTATGTTTGGATTCATGTTTTCACATACAAATGTGCTTCATCAGATCCAATTAAGCACATTTATGTGCGAAAACTTGTCTAAAACTAAATGTTAGTCTTAAACTGTACCACTGTTGAAGCGGGTTATCAACAGACTACTCTAAACAAATTTTAATCTTTGAGGAACTGAGTCAGCGTGTTCTTGTAATCAGGTATTAGTTTCAAGCCGGCCAATCAGTATAACTGATGCCACTGATCAATGGAAACATGGTCCTTGGCAGTATTAAGCAATGAATCAAGTATCATGGAGACAATTTACCAACGGGGTAAGCATAACTGATGTCACTGACCAACAAGATCACAGGTTCCTGAAATTAGTGACTAAATTCGTCAAGTGTTACAGACATAATTGACCAATGGATCAAGCACACTTGGTAAATATGGCATATTAACTGATGTCATGGACAAATGGGGCAAGGGTCCTTGACACTGCTGACAAATGATACAATCGGAAACCAATGACCAAGAAATCATGTGTCATTTACAATTCTGACCAACGGGACATGCAAAGGTTATCAATGAGGAAAGTATAACTGATGTCAATGATCAATATATGTGTCAAGGGTCCCTGGAAAACAAATGTGTCAGAAATATGAAAATGTGTGCAGGAAAACAAAGTCTGTGTATACCTGACACTATTTACTACCAGTGAAAGCTCCATTGACTCGTGGCATGCATGGGTAATGGCCATAACAAATGACATTTACAATGGACCGTTCCAGTTTTAGCTATGCCCAGCCCATCGATAGGTAAGTTCCACTCAAGCTTCGCCGATGTTGGGATCAATCGATCCCTGAATGCCCTGATTATCAATTTCCTGAAAACTATACAATGTAAGCTGTTGAATATTTTGAAACTAATTTGACTGGGTGTGTTGCTGCTTATGGCACCAACAGCACCCAATCAAATTAGTTTCAAACTATTCAACAGAATGTTTAGTAAATAGTATAGACATGCAATTCGTACAACAACGCTTAGTCTGTCTTCGATTATGCATTCATGACATACATGTACTTATCTACATAATTCATGACTTCATTGATTATGATGTTATCCTACACGTCATGTAATTGATTATGACATCATATGTATGACGGATGATAAACTGGAAATGTTCATTGGGGAAATGGTCACTAGGCAAAGACTTGGAGAGGAAATGCAAGAATATTGGCATCCCTGACATTACTGACCAATGAAAAAAGTATAATTGTTCGCTTATGGGGCAGCCATCTATGGCATTGCTGTCAAATGCTTCACGTTTATTAACAGATGTCATTTACCAATTGGACAATGGTTAGAGCGAAAATTCTGGATCAAAGGATATGCATTGAACAATGGAAAAAGTACCATTGAGCAATGGTGAAGCCATCCCCAACACTATTATCAATTGGTTCAAGAGTACCAACAGATGCCATGTACCAAGAGGCAATGGTTACAAGCAAAAATCTGGGTCGGTAATACAATAATAAAAATAATGATAGGTGGGAAACATACCATTGGCCAATGGGATGGTCATCTCGATATTTAATTGACCTACATGTAGCAGATGACATTTACCAATCATTTTCCAACGGGACAATGGTCACAGTAAATTTGGATGAGGAAATGCAAGAATAATGGTGTCATTGACGTTATTGACCAACAGGAAAATTACCATTGATCAATGGGCAGCCATCCCTTAGACTATTGGCAAATGTCTCAAGTGTACTATGAGATGCCATTTACCAATGGGGTAATGATCGGAGCAAAAATTTGAATGACAGACAGACAAATTGTGATTGTATAAGGTGAGATAAAACCCCAAAATCTGCATGCACATGCGGACGGACAGACGGACTGACCAAAAGAATAACCTGTACATGTATCTTCCTAGCCCCATGTCCAACATTCCGATGAAGTGTCGCTAAGATAAATGTATTCCAAGCAAAAGTACATGTAGTTACCGAACAAAAACTGAAAGTTTGCATACACATATGGAGGCACAGAATGGATAAACAGACTGACCCCAAAAAATAACATTCATCTCTGTAGCTCCACAGCCAACATTGTAGCTCCAGAGCCATCATTCCCATGAAGTTTTGTCAACACACTCCAAGCAAAAGTACAGTTACCAAACAATATCCCAAAATGTGCATGCATGAACAGACAGACTTACACTCATAGTACATGTACAGATAACAGAAGACTATATTTGAAAATTTACCACTGCCACTGTGATGGTGGTAAATGTTCAAAAATCATCTTCTACTGACTTACAAATGGACATTCACTATCTATGCAAATAGTATTTCTTGACCTCTCGTGAACAGTAAATATATGAATATCTTATCGATATTAACCGTTTAATGGTCAAGTCGGCCAAAACTGTCCTCTGTTGTGGTTCCAAGAAATGTTGATTTTGCAGGCCAAGAGAAGACCAGTTTTAAAGATTTACCACTGGAATGTCATTCAAGTGGTAAATTTTCAAAAATGTCCTCTTGGCCTGCAAAATGGACATTTTCTAAGAGAAATTTTCTGGACAAAATTTGACCGTGAAAGGGTTAACAAACTACATGTAACATGACGAGTACAGCATAAATAAATACCTTTTAAAACATTTTGAAACTGTTCACTGAACAGCAATGTCAAGAGATCAGCGTCAAACACTGCCATGTTAGATAGGCCGACAAGACAGTTGACGAGACTATCAGGAAAGCAATACAGCTCTTTAACTCGATCCTCACTCTTCAAATCATTCACAAGTCTTCCCAAGGCTTTCTTCTCTAATTGTGATATGCGAGCTGATGCTATGCTATCTGTTGTTACAGAGATATTACTAAGATGGAAAATAGTTCTTGCAATGTCTTTAACTCGCCATTCTGACAAATCAATGTTTAACATCATGTCGTAGAAGGCGAACAAAAAGTCATCACTCATATATTGAAACTTACGATAAAATCCTAATATATTTGATACAGCGGGAAGGCTTAATGTTGGAAGCATATTCACACATTTCTCATGCATAGAAAATGCAATGGCCTGGAAATGTGGACTATTGCGCACAGTCGTTCTCTGTGAAGAATAGCGCAATGCTTTCATAATTGCAGAGACACTTATAGAGTGCAGCGGATCTTGACTATACAGAAGCTTTTCAAGGATGCTTATCATAAGCATCGGTGACCGAATGACAGTTTTAGTCTTGAAAAATGCCAGGCAAATAATAGCCAGTTCATCTATAGAATATTCCTGTATGTGAGCCAGTATTGCCTGCTCGAGTTCATGTGTGTTTTTAAGAGGAAGAGAACGGAATAAGTTAACTTGATACATGACAAGCACAAGATCATCACACGATAACGTACTTAAACTAGATAAAACGTGTCTAAAGAATAATCTCCGGAAATCATCAGAAAGGCATGCGGTGCTTCGAGATGCGTAGAAAAAATCAGCAACTTTTATAATAGTTTTCCTATCCCAGGAGTGAAACCTAGCTGCACATTCTCTGCTAATCATATTTGTTAGTAGTAATTGAAGGTTTCTTGCTTCCGTTACGAGTATCTGACGCAGGTGTAATCCTGCCAAACAGTCCAGTAGCTGCATAAACTCTGTGTCAGAGAAATCAGAGATCTGCTCCAGAACATGCTCACAGAATCCGAAAAACTTTCTACTTTTGAGTACATATTTTAAGTCATTAAATCCAAGTAGTGATATATCTTTCAAACACTGTAAATTTGTATCAAACTTATCACTATAGCGTAAATATCGTGAAATACTAATGGCAGTTGTTAGTGGTGGTGCTGGTGAAGATAGCGCATGCTGATCAGAGAAGTACATCAACCTATCATGATATTTACGCTTGTCTTCTAGAACTTGATGCAGGTATTCATTTTCCTCTTCCACAAGTTTCACTGATGTACCATTAGGTATTTGCCGTTTTACTTGCATCCATGTATCTCCCTTGATCGATTGACTAAATATACAGTCAGTTGTAGTGAAAGACTTGTGCACATGTTTCGTATGGCGGGAGTATGCATGTAGAATTTTTGAACTGGATAGCATTGAATTGGATTTACATGGTAGATGGTATCTGCGCAGAGATATCACAATAGTTCTCTGTATTGCTTGAAATAAAGCCACTCTGTGAATATACATGGCTGACAAACTGATACAGTTCAGCGCATGAATCAAGAGGCTAGATTTTATTTTGATCAAATCGCTATTGCCAGCCCATGATGACATGTGGCAGCCATTCAAGTAGAGTGAACACACCTGGAGCTTTGGCTGAAAAAATAAGAGAAAATCAGTCATTAGTTTTAGTTGCGACTCACAACTACATAGTATATAAGTCCATCTGTCTGTCTCTCTGCCTGCCTACATTGTATATGTCTCCATGCCTGTCTATCCGTCTCCCTGCCTGCCTGTCTAAAATGTATGATATTCTTGACAAAGCTATACAGTCAGTAGTGGATTATAATAGGGCAGCGGGGGCATTTGCCCCAGCCCCAGATCTTGACCAGCAGCCCAATTTTTTCATCAACAATGTTTTTTGGAGTGAATAATGTGTTTTATGCAGCTTCTTTTTTTACAAACGAGAGTAGCTGTCTGTGCATGATGTCCAGAGAGCTATTTTCATTTGTAAAGTGATAAACTGCATAACAGGATATGGTACAAACATGGCGATTTGTTATTTTCAAGAGATTATTTAATTATAAAGGATCTTCCTGAAATTTGGTCTTTCATGTTCAAAGGCTTAAAGATTTTGTCAGGAATCCCAGTATTTGTCCATCTCTAGGTTATCGAATCACCCCACCTACCTATCTATTGACCTATTCATATTTATAAGCAAAGCATTACTTTAGGCAATGCAAAATACCAATAAATGTATGAAGTGTGCATTGCAGAATCACACTAATTCTCTTAGGTAGTGAAGACAACACCTTAACTGATGCAATTTTAAAACTCAAAAATTGCATCTGATTATGATTCCTCAACGGACACATCACATCTGTAGTGGCGGGTAGCATTACTAAGTTATGAATATGAATAGGTTAATAGAATGATAGGTTAATGCATGTTCACAATCTTATTATCTGTCTTACCATAGATACTCCTTTTACATTTGACTTCTTCATTATCTCCATGAATGTTCTAAACTACAGGTAAAATAAAACTCAATATTTCCACTCAGAAGGCTGGAAATTGCATCTCAGCAGTTCTAAATTCACAAAATTTCTCTGGGGGAGCACTCCCCTCCCACCCCGAAACTCACACACCCCTTTTTTGGGAGGGGGACACTCCCTCCCAGAGTCCCTCCTAGAACTACCCCAAGGGCCACCCCTTCAATAATTTCTGGATCCGCCTCAAAAGATTTTGAACACCATAATGGATTGAAAATTCCATTACAGACTTATAATGTTCGTCTTATTGTCTATTATAGGCTTGCACGATATTGTCTTAGGTTGTATCGTGATATATTGCGGTAAAAAAATCCCGATATTTCGAAATATCGTAAGGCTATTTTAAGGTATATGAAAACATGGGGTGAATTGGTCTCGGGTTGAGTTGGACTGCATGATGTGGGTTATGTAGCCGTATCGGTTTTGCTCTGAGTTTTCATACCAGATTTAGCCGGATGACTTCTAATTGGTAAATTAAAAAAAAACCTTGAAATCCAGTCGCCAAGATGCTTAAACTAAGACCGATCGTTAATAACACGAAAAAAGGACACAATTAATAATTTCTTGCCGCCTTACCCCTTGGCTTAATGTATACCATATCCATCATTGCAGGAGTGAAATTATAATATTGGACAACCTAAATATTGTGTACACTGTTAAAATCATCGTTTATTACATGAAAATGAATCCTAAAATTTGGCATTTCATCTCGTCTTTGTAAAAATATACGAATCACATGATATTAGGAATGTACTTTAGATCCATAGACATCTAATGTTTAGATCTGCTCCGAATTTACCGAGTACCCGGTTAATAATAATAGTTAGCCTTCAGAAACATCTCGGATAGTTCACCTTGCTTGCCAAAGTGTGTATATCATCTCATTTAGCTATCACATTTGTGAACGCACCACCCTCGCCTCCAAAACCAGGAGAGCGAGCAATATCACGTGATTTATATATTTTACTAATAATAGTTAGCCATCAGAAACATCTAGGATAGTTCGCCATGCTTGCTAAAGCATATATACCATCTCATTTAGCTATCACATTTGTGAACGCACTACCTCTCGCCTCCAAAAACAGGAGAGCAAGCAATATCACATGATTTATTTATTCCCGCGACGCTATTTAATGTCAAATTTTGGATTAATTTTGATTTTATAAACCATGCTTATTACAAAACAGGCAATATTTATAGCGTCCGACGTAATAATTTCACTCCCGCGATCATGGTTTTGAGGTATACAGTAAGGCAGCAAGAAATTATACCGGTAAATTGCGTTGAATTTTTGTATTAATGTCGTCTTTTAAAGTAATTTTAGAGAATGAACTTCAACTTTTGTTACATATTCCTAGTATAATCCCACCCCTTTCTCAGAGATGTTGGTTTGGAAATAAATTGAACAGCTTGCAGTAATAGACACCTATGCTACAAATAGACAGAATATGGCATGACAGTAAAATTCTAGTAAGGCGATTGGGGTGGGGTGGGGTGGTTGTTTGTCTTATTTGTCCATTATACATTGTTTCATTATTACATTGTATTCTTATTAAATAGTGTATAGTGGTTTTCTAGGCTTTTCTGATGTTTTAGGAGTCAGATGGTTCATGATTGTATTACAGTTTAATATTATTTTTTATCTTCTAGATACTCTCAGATGGCACCACCTGCACTTCCAGAGGTAAATATGGCCCTTCATTTGGCTGTTAAATTATTCTATCTTTAGGTATTTAATTTCATTTTTTTGTTCATTCAGTTTTTTATCCAGTCCTGTTACAGTGTTTTCACAAATGAACGGCTAAAAAAATTGAGTGAACAAAAAAAGAAGAAATTAAATGGTTAAAAAAGAATAATTTAACAGCCAACTGATGGTCCATATTTACCTCTGGAAATGCAGATGTCATCTGAGAGCATCTAGATTTCAAAATTTTCAGGGGGAAGACCATCCCTTTTGGTTTGCATTTGGCATCCACCCAACTCCAAAAATATTATTTGCCCCCCCCGGCCCTGGCAAGGCTTAATCAGGGACTGTATAACTCAGACATAAGCTAACATTTTGCACACTAAAAGCTGGGGGAAAAGCAGGCCCAATATGGTTTCACGGATGTGTTATATGCGAGTTATTTATGTACCAACATAAAAAGCTTGCTTAAATGCAGCTAAAATTAAATGCATAAATTTCTAGTACTGAGGCATGTTGTTCTAGTTTAACATACATGTACCACTACAAATTTAGATGTGTTTTCTCATGCAGAGACTCGTTTGGGTTGAGTTTACAAGACGATCATATTTTAAGTGAAGGGTTATCGTTCTTGCCGCACTCGGCCCTTTTTATCTACACTGATGGCTATATTATTCGATTTTCGGCTAAGTACATTTTCTTTAATTATACGAAACATGCACTATTTGAATGATAAAATTATTAACCAGACATGTGGTTGCAATGCAAAAATGAAGCTCGACTGTACGATTTTGCAATGAACTATGAAGCTTGACATCAAACATAAAACAAAGGCTTATCAATACCCTTATCAACAAGAGGCTCAAGGGCCTGTAATGCTCACCTGAACCATTAGCATTTGAACCATTTGCATTTAAATACCAGTAGACATGCATAATTTTCATAGATGGCCACCAAAGAAATTGATCAAACAAAACTCTCGTTTGATAGGTCGAAGCCTACTGTGATAGGATCATTCCACACACAAGTTTCGTTGAATTGGGCCACTAATTAAGGAGTACTACCGTGTTCAATGGTTCTGGAAAATTAGAACAAATCAAAATGGCCACTTAAAAAATTGATCAAACAAAACTCTCGTTTGATATGTTGAAGCCTACCGTGATAGGATCATTCCACACAGGTTTCGTTGAAATCGGGCAACTAATTAAGGAGTGCTTAGCATTGCAGGAAATTTCAATTTCCCTTTCTCCGAGATCTAACAATACTCACCATTCTGTTACTTCTGATATACAGCTGGCTCTGACAGCTGGCTCTAGGACTATAGACTTAGAAAGCTTTACCGACTCCTTGGAACCGGGTACTCGGCTCCCAACTGCCGAGTACCCATCTACCATAGAGCTCATATTGTTTGCATAGCCACCAAACAAGAGAAATCCATGGCTTGCCTCCGTGGGGCTGGGAGGCTGGGTCCGTAACAGAATGGTGAGTATTATTAGATCTCGGAGAAAGGGAAATTGAAATTTCCTGCATTCTCCTTCGATCAATACTCACCATGCTGTTACTTCTGATATACACCAGATTTGATCAGTAACCTGGTGGGAAGGGGCAAGCCATAAATGCTACTTTTGCCCCTTGGAGAAAGATTTAGACATAACAACTTGACTAACGGAGACCTAAAAGGACCGTCAAGGTATCGGAACCGAATCACATTCGCGTCACTGCCCCCCCCCCCTTTTTCTCCTAAGAAAAGGGAGAGAACTCACGAACATGTATCTCGCCTGAAACACAAATATGCCAAGAGGGTTAACTGCTCTTTGCATATGTTAGCCTGGGAATGAGCATGAATATATAAGATGAATGATCATGATATATAGACATAATACAAAACACTCTCAATCGTGAATTACCTCATGATATTTGGAATTCAGACCTGGAGCCTCCAACCATTCACTTGACCGGCCTCAGTGACACAACTGGTTGATATCCTCTCGCTCGATCATGTCTGCTTCTAAATTCTCTCTTACAAATGCCAAAAAAGGAAGAAGAGCAGTGCGGTCATATAGCTATCGTCTCAAAACAGCTAAAGCGAGTGGAATGGCGAAGTCTGACACATCCCTCATATAGTAATCCGTGAAAGAGGACTCACAGTGCCCTTGTGCGACAGCCATGATGTCCTTAAACGGAACACCATTGTAAAGGGCGAAAGAGGCGGCTATTCCTCTAACATCGTGCCCTTGCGCCTTGCACTTGGTGCCCAGTCGTAATCTCATGGGTAGTCTGAATGCATTCGACTACCCAATGAGAGATAGAATCCACAGATGCGGCGCCATATGGCTCCATATGGCAGATCCACAGATGTCTATCATTCGACCGTAACGAGTCTGTCCGTTTTGTACTTAGTCAAAGCACGGACTGGGCACCAGACACTGGCATCACGATCCAACCTACTTAGTTTCGGTATAACGATCGGTTTGCCGGGATATCTCAAAGATCGAAGCTTTGACATAAACTCTCCTCTTGGCAGTAGACGCAGACCCTCTCTGGAGACAATAATCGGTCCCTCCCTGCTGAAAGTGCATGGATCACACTGCGCCTTCTAGCTGAGGAAGCTGCCAATAGAAAGACCGCCTTTAGAATCAAATGCTTTACACTAGCCGAACGCAACGGTTCGAAAGGGTGCTTGGCCAGTACATTAAGCACTAAAGATAGACTCCAGGCTGGAATGACTACTGGTTGTCTCGGTCGGAGATTGCTCATTCCCTTCACCATCACACTCAACTGGGCCACCTCTGGACTATCCCTGTTGGCTAGACAAGGGATAACTGATGCCAAAGCTGACTTGTATCCAGCAATTGTGACAGGAGCTAGTCCTGAAAAGAACAGCTCACAGAGAAAGTCTGCTATTTGCTGAATAGTGGAATGAAAGGTAACAATACCCTTTTCCTCACACCAGTCTGCAAATCCGTTAACCTTGTTGTTATATGACTTGAAGGTTGACCGCCTTCTCGTCGCCGCGATGAAATCAGCAGCCTGTCGAGAAAAGCCTTCCGACGTGGAACGTTGTTTGACAACAACCACGCAGTCAATAACATTTCGGGACGCTCGTGTAGGAAGCGTCCCTTGGCCTGGGAGATTATGTTCGGAATCTCGGGCAACTGCACTGGATTTTCCACCAGCAGATCTAGCAGATCCGTGAACCACGCCCTGCTTGGCCAATACGGCGCTATAAGCAGGACCAGACACGGTTCCTCCCTGATCTTCACCAATACTTATCGCCAGAGCGTCTGTATCGACGGCATTTGGATCTTGAATCGGCGAGACATAAGTCATGATTTGAGCATTTTCCCTTGTGGCGAACAAGTCCACGTTGGGTTTGCCCCAATGCTCGAAGATCCTTCGTAGAACTGGAGGGTTGAGGGACCATTCTGTTGGCAGAATTCTCTTTCTGCGAGACAAAGCATCCGCCAGAATGTTCAATCGGCCAGGAATGTGAGCTGCTTTCAAAACAACCGAGTAATTCCTGCACCATTGAATCAAGTGCCACACTTTGATACACAGTGTGGGTGACCTGGTCCCGCCTTGGCGATTTATGTATGATACTACCGTCGAAATTGTCCGACCGTATCAATATCACCTTGCCCCTGATCATCGAAAGAAACTCTTCCAACGCCAGTTCCACTGCCATCATTTCCAAGAGATTGATATGCAGCTGACTCTCCAGGAGAGTCCATGTGCCCGAGACCTGGTGTTCTCCCAGGCAGGCCCCCACCCCTCCAGCGATGCATCCATGTACACGGACAGCTGGGGGTGGGATAGGTGCAGCGAAACCCCTACTAGGAGATTCTGACGCTGTTTCCACCATACAAGATGCGATATTATCGGCTCCAAAACTGGCACCAGTTTTGACAGGGGTTCTGTTCTCTGTTCCCACAGAGACATCAGATACAACTGGATAGGTCTTCGCATTAGAGCAGCGTACGGGATCACTTGCTCCATGGAGACCATCATGCCCAGCATCTGAAGAAACCGCCTTGCCTGAATGTGGTTTCCCACTCGAAAACACTTGAGGATGGCTAACAGAGACACCACTCTGGGCTCTGACGGGTAAACCCTGCCCTCCTCGAGATCGAATCGCATCCCCAAATAAACGAAATGTTGAGTGGGTGTCAACTCGGATCTCTCCTTGTTGACTATCCCGCCTAGATCTGAAAGTAACTTCTGAGTCAGAGCAGTATCCACGTTCAACCTGGCTGCAGAGTCTGCTTTGAGCAGCCAGTCGTCTATGTAGGTGTGTAGCGCAACGTTCTCTTTTCTGAGAAACGCTGTCACCGCAAGGACCACTCTTGTGAAAACCCTCGGAGCTGTCGACAGGCCAAATGGGAGAACAGTAAACTCCCATACTTGATTCTGAAACGCAAATCTCAGAAACCTGTGCCAACTCCGGTTCATAGGAATGTGGAAATATGCATCTTTCAGATCGATCGACACACACCACATTCCCTTCCTCAATCCTGCCATTACCGACCTCGGTGTTTCCATCTGGAACCGAGGCATAGGGATAAACCAATTTAATGGCCTGAGATCGAGTATGGGTCTCCATCCCCCCATGCTCTTGGGGACAAGGAACATATTTGAATAGAAGCCAGGAGTGTTCTGGTTCGCTGGGTTTATTGCTCCCTTCGGAAGCAAACCCGACACTTCGTTTTGAACGGCTTCTAACTTGTCTGGGTCCCGTGGTACAGGTGTCCAGACAGGTGCCAAAGACAGAATCTGCGGCGGAAAGTCCCACCACTCCGGCATGTACCGCTGGGATAACAATCACAGGACCAGACTGTCTGACGTCACACCTCGCCAGGCCTCGACGAAACGTATGAGCCTTCCACCCGCCATAGACGGCTCCCCCCCATTTCTTAACGAGAGAGAGAGAACCATTTCCGTCTTGGCTCGGCAGGTATAACTGGCACCGCTGTTCCTGTCGCACAGGTGCAGTCCAGGCGGATATGAAGGGAGCTCTCGTACCCTCAGGTACGATCTGCTCCCTTCTTTCCGTCCTTGGAGGACTTACCCTTACCCTTCCCCTTGTCCTTCCCTCTAAGGCGATCATGAGCAACATTGGGGAGGGTAGGGGCCTCCACAACCTTCCTGGCTTTCTTAGCCGGCGTCGGCTGAGAAAATCCAGATGAAGCAGAAGTCGCAGTAGGCTTAGCTTTCACCTTGCCTTTCTGCTTCTTCTGCTTCTTTGAAAGTTGGACAGTTAACGGTTTACCTACAGCCCCTAGTGTGTGCGCTTGCCGCACTAGCTCCAGCTGTAGGCCTACCGCCAACCGATTCTGCGCAATGCTGGCAGTGTCCTCTAGGATGACCCGCGCCTGGCCACCGAAGATGCTAGGCCCTGTCAGGGGTGTCCCAAGAAGACGCTCCCTGACTGCCGTAGCCGGACGCATATGGTCAAGAACCATTTGCCCCCTGGGCTTTGTCACGCGCGCTTGCACCCTTGCCAGTGCGTCCTTAGACAGCACCAAGCCGTCATTGACGCACGAAAGAAAGCGCCACAGGTGGCACAGGGTGGCCTGCCCCCGCTTCAGCCCACACCGACTGAAGAAGGCGATACGAATGGTTGACAGCACTCATAGCTGCCCTCACACCCTCATTGCATAGGGACAGGACTTCATCCTGGTGTGCCTGGGACTTGTCCACAAGTGCCGGACCGGGGCCACCCGCTCCAGCACTCTGAACACCCAGTACCCAGTGGTCATTCTCGGTGACCGATGGGACAACTCCATACATGTCGTATTCCCCCCTGGAATACGACCCTTCGCCCGCACCTCCATGGAGGCCGCAACAAGCTGGCCCTTGTTCATGCGTTGTTTGCAATACATAGTATCAAGCAACACCATAAACCATGGATCCAGTCCAACAGACTGGATCAGGGCTGCGGGCAAGATCCCCGTCCTAATCGATGCACCGATGGACGGGGTACATCCTCCTCGGCCGTGGTCGAAGCCACAGACGGGTCCACCCTGACTAGCCAAGCCAGAGCCTCAGACCAATCCGTCTCTGAGTACACTCCCGTGAACACGTCACCCGTTGACATGTTCAGGGCCCTACCAGCAACGGCCTCCCGGCTAGGAGCCATTGCTGATATGCCAGGAACTCCGGTACCGTACGGTTCCACCCGTCACCGTGTTGTTTGGCAGCAAACCAACCATCACGGGACCGGTGCCCGGTACCGGAGTGGCCTCAACCACGGGCGGAGCCGCTGCCCTGGCTTGCGCCAGGCCAGACAGATGGAGGGCGGCTTCCATCAGGATGGAATCGACCTCCATGCTCTCCACCCGCAGCCTCACAGGCCGCAGCACACTCTCCTCCTCGGCCTCCTCATCTTCAGACCCCTAAGAGTTGTCGCTAGACAAGGAAAACCGTGGAGCCATCCTGGCGGACGGCTCCCATGCCTGACGGACCGGCCACCGCTACTGGACCACCTGGAGGTGGCCGCAGAGAGACAGAACCCATCAGGCCGGAGTCCGACGGGACTGCCAGGGGGGCCGTACGTAACGGCTCGCTCGGTGTCCAGTCCAGAACCCTATCCAAGGACAGGGTCCGAATCAAACATGGGGAGAGACTGCCCTACAACTTTTGGCAGCAGGGACGACACCAGCGTGGGCAGAACGCTATGCAAGACACCTTGCCTAGCCGGACCAAACCACGCCGGCGGTGCCATCTCCGCCACCTCCGGATGCAGACGTGGAACGCCCCCACGGGCCGAAACGGACGCTCCACGATTTACTTTCGGACCGCCTGACCCCGCGTCAGACCCTGCCAAGTCCTTCTGGCAAGGAACTTAAGCATCATATCGACCGACCACACAGCGCAAACGTTACACCTACTGTCAAGACTACACTTAGTACAATGGAAACAGACATGGTCCTTGTATAGAACCCGACGATATGTGGCACTCGACACATGATGGCGGGGCTGGCTTGGCCTATAAACCAAACCTACAATAAGCCAGCGGAACGAAACAAAAATGGAAGGCAGACAATTAATTTTCAAATAATTTGACCAAAAATTAACGGCAAACCCTCCCGCACCCGACCCCGCAACGTTACAACAAAGATCGCATTGACTATAACGACAAGAACGAAGCGGGCATAAATACACACATAATTGATCCTCCAGGATGTATAACGGAACCAGGAATCATATCGCATAGCATTCGGGGTATATTTACCAATTAATATAAATTATACTCCTAACGAAAGCCAAAACAATATGTGAAGAAACAACAAAATGTAAACAAACTGCTGTAGCACACGGTAAAACCGCAGACCACGCATCTAATCAAGAATTTTGAAACCACCGATCATTGCAAACAGATCGTGACAACACGTAAACTTGACCATTCCAAAGTTTCCAGTACCATTTTTAGTACGCAGCACCCAGAACAAGATGCGCGAATTAATGAAAAATTTTCTTCACATAAAGATCCGAGCACCACGGGTGTGATGTCACCCGCTCGGATCCTATGGAGAACGACGTCAGCCGATATTCGTGTTAGAAATACCGTAGCAAACACCTATTTTCATATCTGCCGATCGCCTGTTGGGGTTTAAAGAAGGCGATCATTCGGCATATCTCGTTGTTAACACACGTCCCAGATTCTCTGGGGTCAGAAATTGGGACATGCGACACATACGAAATTTTAGAGACCTAAGTCTTTTAACTATGGAATAACATGGAAATATACGACCTGATATCCTCGGAAGCGTCCATATTAATCCAAAATATCCTTTTGAGAACGCACAAGCTATCACAATTAATCACAGTAAAAAGACTTAGGCTTAAACAATCTTAAGACTTTCCAACTGCAAAAAGCAAGTATTCTCTTGTCGCTATGCAAACAAGAATGAGCTCTATGATAGATGGGTACTCGGCAGTTGGGAGCCGAGTACCCGGTTCCAAGGAGTCGGTAAAGGTTTCTAAGTCTATAGTCCTAGAGCCAGCTGTCAGAGCCAGCTGTATATCAGAAGTAACAGAATGGTGAGTATTGATTGAAGGAATTTCATTTTTTGGACCCCTATGCCGTAAGGATGATT
The DNA here is from genome assembly GCA_034401795.1 of Chaetoderma sp. LZ-2023a. Classification (NCBI taxonomy): domain Eukaryota; kingdom Metazoa; phylum Mollusca; class Caudofoveata; order Chaetodermatida; family Chaetodermatidae; genus Chaetoderma; species Chaetoderma sp. LZ-2023a. The sequence continues at coordinate 28,045,083 of CM067360.1, read as the reverse complement.
CCTGCCACATACTTGAAATCAGCCCAACGGTTCTTGAGAAGGCATTTAAATTTTTCCATTTCTTTAGTATGGGAGCTCTTTGGGGGAAAATCATCCAAGATGGCCGCCAAACCGTTTATCCGACAGTTTCGAAAATGGCAAATTTGAAATTTTTCTCCAGGCCAAAACTCCAATGGTAATGATGTTATTGACAGGACACCAATTTTCAAGATAGCCGCCCTTGGCTTGTGGCCATCATGGATTTCAGAGTACCGTCGATTTCGATAGGTTTCTTCTCCAGACATAGTCCAACCACCCCATGAAGTTTCAAAGCAATCTAATAAACAGTAACGGAGCTCTAATCCGGAAACCAATTTTCAAGATGGCTGCGGGTGGTTGGTGTCCATTTTGGATTCTGGATCATCGTAAATTTTGATAAATTTCTTCCACAGCCCTAGTTCAGTCACCATATAAAGTTTCATAGTGATCAGATAAATGGCAACAGAGTTATCATCCGGAAAACAATTTTCAAGATGGCTGCCAGTGGCTGGTGGCCATCTTGGATTTTGATACATTTCTTCCTCCCTCCGACCTAGTCCAATCATCCTATGAGGTTTCAAAGCGGAGTTATCGCGCCACCAACCTGCCTGTAAATGCCATTAGTTTTTTGGACAGGGTATAAAAAGAGCTATGAACTTGTGCTTAAGCCCAGTGTTCAAGCCCAGTGTTTCTCATAGCATCTAAATTTTGGAGGTCCCAGGGACAGCACCCTGAAATCTGGGGTCCTGAACTGAAATTTGAGGGTTCCAAATTGAAATCTGGTGTTCCGAAGCAGTATTTCTCATCCATACTAAAATTAGTGGTTACATAATGTAACAAGGACTCGTAGCTATGAATTATGGTGGTCTCATGCTAGATTGTGTGCAGACATGGGTGTAATTGCAATTTGTCCTTGTAATTGGCTGTAATTTAATTACATTTCTCAAGTAATTGATTGTAATTGTAATTGAGTAGCTAAAAAGTGATTGTAATTGAATTGTAATTAATTACATTTGTAAATTTTGTAATTGGTAATTTCATTTACTTTATCAATTACATACAAAAATTGCATGTATCTATCATGCTGACACTATAAATTAATCTCTTCTTAATTCTCCACAGCAACCACAATGCATTAGGAAGGTACACAAGTATAACACATCATATTATCATACTACATGTATAATAGGTTTTTGAACATTTTTTTACATTAATTTGACAGGAAGTTGTTGCTGCCTTACTGCTTCCAGTCAAATTAGTTTCAAAATATTAAAGAGGATATTTGAGAAAATGTATGTGCCTTTTCATAGTTTCTCTATCAGGTTCAAGTGGTTAGAAGTAACATTAATTTTAGTGGAAGCTATTGTTGCCTTACTGTGGTTTCAAAATATTAAGCAGAAATATTTGTTAAGAATGTATGTGATTTTTGTGTATATGTTCTTTGAGCTCAAATGCATACACGTAAACATTAATTTGACTGCAAGAATTTGCTGCCTTACTCTGTTGTTGCCTTAAACGCAGCAACTGCTTCCAGTTAAATTATTTTCTAATATTAAACAGGATATCTGTTAAAATGCATGTGCTTTTCATATTTGCTCTTTCAAGTAAGCTTTTAGTTTATTATGACTCTCATTTTGCATAGACAGTAGATGCACATGCGGATACGCCTGTCAAGAAAGCTATTGAAATTTGAACATAATCCTGCTGGAAATCAAAGGTGCCTTAAGACAGCAATAGCTTTCAGTCAAATTGCTATCAAAATAGTCATCCAAATCTTTCAGAGATCTCCTTAAAATTTTTAATTTCTACATGACAATTATGAAACCTGTTTATAAAGGAGTGTCTGTCTATGGTCCCCCTGGTGTCCTTTATAAACATGCTTAAATGTATTTTAAAAATGCCATGTCCTGCGTTTTTCTATTGCGCCTAGTATGCTGACCTCCTAACCCCTTTAACTCTAAATTTCAGGAAAGTACTCTGACATGTCTGATGAGAGTTGCACAATATTTTGAACATAAGTTAGAAATTGTAGCTGCTTAACGCATAACATTCCTGCAGTCAAATTATTTTAAAGAACTTAGTTCATATTGTACCTATATGTAATACACCACAGGAAGGAGTGTTATTGTTAGGGTTAACTCCACCAGCGGTCATCAATCTGCTGAAGGTGTAATTTTATCCATTCACAAGTCTTTTGATGATTTTATTGGAGGTTTCCTAGACACCCTTTCAACTATACAGATCTGAGATATTACAAAGTCGACTGATAATGTAAGAATTATTAAGCTGAATATTTTGAAAATAACCTAACTAAATGCCATTGCTTGCATATGTGTGGGTGGCAACAGCTTCCAGTCAAGGTATTTTCAAAATATTAAACACAATATTTCAGACATCCTAAAGACTTTTCTCCCTGATACGGGTTAATACCTAATGGACTGTTCTACTGCTCCCTGATAAGAGTTAATACCTAATGGACTGTTCTACTGCTCCTTGATAAGGGTTAGTACCTAATGGACTGTTCTACTGCTCCTTGATAAGGGTTAATACCTAATGGACTGTTCTACTGCTCCTTGATAAGGGTTAATACCTAATGGACTGTTCTACTGCTCCCTGATAAGGGTTAATACCTAATGGACTGTTCTACTGCTCCCTGATAAGGGTTAATACCTAATGGACTGTTCTACTGCTCCTTGATAAGGGTTAATACCTAATGGACTGTTCTACTGCTCCTTGATAAGGGTTAATACCTAATGGACCGTTCTACTGCTCCCTGATAAGGGTTAATACCTAATGGACCGTTCTACTGCTCCCTGATAAGGGTTAATACCTAATGGACTGTTCTACTGCTCCCCGATAAGGGTTAATACCTAATGGACTGTTCTACTGCTCCCTGATAAGGGTTAATACCTAATGGACTGTTCTACTGCCCCCTGATACGGGTTAATACCTAATGGACTGTTCTACTGCTCCCTGATAAGAGTTAATACCTAATGGACTGTTCTACTGCTCCCTGATAAGGGTTAATACCTAATGGACTGTTCTACTGCTCCCTGATAAGGGTTAATACCTAATGGACTGTTCTACTGCTCCCTGATAAGGGTTAATACCTAATGGACTGTTCTACTGCTCCTTGATAAGAGTTAATACCTAATGGACTGTTCTACTGCTCCCTGATAAGGGTTAATACCTAATGGACTGTTCTACTGCTCCCTGATAAGGGTTAATACCTAATGGACTGTTCTACTGCTCCCTGATAAGGGTTAATACCTAATGGACTGTTCTACTGCTCCTTGATAAGGGTTAATACCTAATGGACTGTTCTACTGCTCCTTGATAAGGGTTAATACCTAATGGACCGTTCTACTGCTCCCTGATAAGGGTTAATACCTAATGGACCGTTCTACTGCTCCCTGATAAGGGTTAATACCTAATGGACTGTTCTACTGCTCCCCGATAAGGGTTAATACCTAATGGACTGTTCTACTGCTCCCCGATAAGGGTTAATACCTAATGGACTGTTCTACTGCTCCCTGATAAGGGTTAATACCTAATGGACTGTTCTACTGCCCCCTGATAAGGGTTAATACCTAATGGACTGTTCTACTGCTCCCTGATAAGGGTTAATACCTAATGGACTGTTCTACTGCCCCCTGATAAGGGTTAATACCTAATGGACTGTTCTACTGCTCCCTGATAAGGGTTAATACCTAATGGACTGTTCTACTGCTCCCTGATAAGGGTTAATACCTAATGGACTGTTCTACTGCTCCCTGATAAGGGTTAATACCTAATGGACTGTTCTACTGCCCCCTGATAAGGGTTAATACCTAATGGACTGTTCTACTGCTCCCTGATAAGGGTTAATACCTAATGGACTGTTCTACTGCTCCCTGATAAGGGTTAATACCTAATGGACTGTTCTACTGCTCCCTGATAAGGGTTAATACCTAATGGACTGTTCTACTGCTCCCTGATAAGGGTTAATACCTAATGGACTGTTCTACTGCTCCCTGATAAGGGTTAATACCTAATGGACTGTTCTATGGAGTGCAGTACATTAATTCTTTAAAGCTCATCATTTGTCAAGAAAATTTAAAATCGACTCAATGATTGTTCATATATATATATATATGCAAGCTAAGAAGACTATTTTTTTAATTCAACACTGGAATGACTGGCTTGCTTAGCGAACCAGTCACTCTAGTGGTAAATTTAAAAAAATTGTATTTTCTTACTCTATAAATGTGCTCAAGACCACTGCTCAAGCCATTTTTCACAGGCATGGCCAGTTAACCCTTCTCTGGTGTCAATATTCTATCTTTTACTGTGTCGATAGCAAAGAAACTGATGTACAATTTTCACCAAATATGGTGAAAGATGTTACTGTCTATGAAACCGTTCGTCATTTGCCTTAATTTGATAATTTAAAATTTTAATATTATGGGGGTAAAGGTGAAGGATTAATGAAAGCGTATATGATGACCTGAGACAGATCATTTTCTCATAGGACCTATCCATTTGCAGATCAATAGAGGACTATTTTTGAAAATATACCACTGGAGTGACTGCCTGTTATCGAGTTAGTCATTCCGGACATTGTAAATTTTCAAATATAGTCTTCTCTTGGTCCGCAAATGGATTTGCCGAGGACACACAGGCACACTCGATCACTTGCCATTGCTTAGAAACCAAATCATACACACACACATATTAATTCATACACACATATATTGGTAAAAAGTATTTGTAATTAATTACTTTGCAAAATAATTGCAATTGTAATTAATTACTTTCACAAAATGGAGTAATTGTAATTTAATTGAATGTTTTGTGAAGTGATTGTAATTAATTACTTTGACAATGTAATTGCCCCATCTGATTGTGTGGGTATTTTTGTGCAAAAATCTATAAAACTACTTATGTATGATTACTGTATTCTGCAGCTGTAGTAGTAGAAACATCCTACTGCTGCAATCAGTACGTCTTCGCTTTTGCCCACTGTGTCTTGTCCTGAGCCAAAATCCTTAGCTTCCTCAGGTCCATTCTTGACTTGAGTGTACCAAGTCCTGCTTTCTTGAGGTTACCTCATAGTACGCTTAGCAGATTTATGCAGTGATGTCGGAAACTCCTGGCTTTGTATTTGCTGGCTCTGAGTAGGGCGAATTCCAAGGCTCTCTGTGCTGGTCTCTCCTGGCATCCTTAGCACATAGCAAAACATGGACCATCTTTGCTGGGCGGCAACGTATTATACATCTTGTATAGTGCATCGTTGGAAATTTTGATGTCTGGCCATCAGTGTCCAGTGATGATGTGTAGGTTTTTGCGGTGGCAGGCATCGAGTTTGTCTAGAGCTGCCTTTGGACCTGCCCAGCTGTTACAGTTATACAGCATCAAGGATACGCATGTTGGATTGTATAAATGTAGCCTGTTTATCAAGGGCATCTTTGATCTACGAATCCATAGCTTCCAGAGGGACTGGAAAGCTATGTTCCCCATGAAGCAGCATGCAGCAATGTCAGCAGAACTGCAAAGCAGTGCGCCCATGATAACACAATCATACATGATTTTCATTGGTATCATTGCTCCTTACCATGTAACCATTTCATTCTATATACACACTTAAAATATTCCCCCATATTACTGTTAAATCTTTGATCCCTTTTTTGAAAAAAGGTTCGACTGAAAGCAAGGCAACAAAATCGTGTAGCCAAATCAATAGATAATACTTACACATGTGTAGAAGCTTTCTGGGATACTTAACGGAGGTTTAACACGTGCATGATCATGATGATGATTGTTAAATTTTGTTGTGATCAAGGCATTGCACATGGGACCCATGTGCAATGTGGGAGGGGAGAACCTCCCCTCCCACCCTACCACTCTCTCTTCCTCCAGACACACACACTCTCTCTCACTCACCCTCCACTAGAGCTGGGCGGTCTGACGGTAGTACCGTGAGGACCGCGGTATACCGTGAACCGATACCGTGACCGGTGACATTTCCAAATACTGTGAATACCGTCCATAATGTTTGAGCAATATTTGAGAAATATATTCATAAAATCTGACTTGACCAAGGGTAAATAAGTGCTAATAGTGCCAAAAATACAGGCATCCCTAACTATTAGCCGAGTTCAAGTGAAAGGGTTGTTGTAAAAACAAACGTCAAGACGTCAATTACAAAATAATGACAGGCAGAATTGTATGTCAAACGTACGTCTTGAAAGTCTCACGGTAAAATTGCTTTATTTAAAACATCTAAACTCATTCTCTGGCCGTCCGCCGGTAGTAATTACACTATAATATATTCCCTATTCCCGTTTCTATTATTTGTAATTTATTACTCCAAGCATTTTGTCACCGAACAAACACTCTAGAATAACAAAATAACATACAAACTGTGTGCTATTCAAACACAACAGCGATCTCGCAAAGACGTATCTGATTGGTTGTTCATGAACTAGACCGTGGGAAAATACATTACTATGCTGAATTTATGAATGAAAATTTACTCAAACGTAGTATTTTCCCGCGCCGTTTTGATCACGTGCTAATTTATTAACAACGAGCAGCGTTGAAGTCGTCATTTTTTATTTTTCTGGCTTGTTTTAAGAAATTTCTTTACGGATTAAATCCAGTTTAAGTAACGACACCTAAAAATTATAGTGTCGGAAGTTCGCGGAAATAGCTTTCTACACGCATTGTTCACGTGAAGCATGGCGAGTAACGAGTCTGCACATCGGGTACTCGGTAATTATCAGAAGCTTTGGAATCGGCGATATTCAATGTCGCGTTATATGTATGTGTATAGGCCTGTTTTCGCGAGTAACAGAATATACGACTCCAACAGAAAGCATACAACACTCGCCCCGTTTAAATACTCGCAGATTTTGTCTAGACTCTGTTTATCAAAGCGCTCGACAGCCAAAATAAAATTTAACGTTTGCTGGTCATACGCATTAATAGCAAGAACAATCCAGATTGAAAATAGTGCACCCCAATGTCTCAAACAGCGGGTAATAGTTAGCGAGTCGACCACACCCGTGAATGATATTACGTCAATAAAAATAGTGACCTAATAAAATCGTGAAACTAAACAGTCGCAATAGCCATGTTTTTCTTCTCTAAATCAGGAAGCCGATTTATTTATTTTACCTATATTTACCGTTGATTGGAGATGGAAGTGAAAAAAAAATGGAAAAAATTGTTCTAATTTCGTGGCGTGCCTCAAGCTCACATGGCGGTATACCGTGGAACCGCGGTATTTTTTCATGGTACCGGTACTGTCATGTAAATATCAATACCGCCCAGCTCTACCCTCCACTCTCTCTTTCCACCCCCTGCCTCTCACTCATCCATCCCTCCCTATCTCCCCCACACGCTCTTCCCACCCTTCTCTGTCCCCAATCCATTTCCCCATCTCTCTCTCCTTTTTCTCCCTCCCACCTCCTTCAGCAATCCCTCACTCTACTTCCCTCACCCACAGCCATCCCTCCCTCACTCTCTCCCCCCACCCCCTTTCACTCACTCTCTCGCTCCATCCCTCTCTCACGCGCCCCTCTCATGCCATCCTCGCTTCATCCCCCTATCTCTCGATGTTACGCCTATGCATATCCATCAGCATATGAACATAAACAGAGATGCATGTTAGTTAAGAGAGCAAGTAAGAAGCATTCCAAAAACAATCAGAGTTAACTAATAACCTGCGTTTATATGTACAAGTATATACTCACAGATCCTCTTCTGACTGTAGGTCTCAGCACAAGTCCTCTTCTGTCACCTCCAGGTTTTCAATTTGACAATGTACGATTGGATGTGGGCAGTTATATTTCTGATGTTGAGAAATCCAGAACCTATCAAGTCGACTTTTGCTGAAATAAAACATGCATACAAATAAAAATAAACCTTAAAATAAACTTACTGCGGCATTATCGCCACTCTCTCCCAATACCAGGCTTTTTCCAAATGGTATGAACAATAGAAGGGGGATGGATTGACGATATAGCCCTTACTGCTTATAAATATCCACTACCTGGTCTACAGGTACGTACCCTTGAAATCACATGACCCTCGAAAATACCTTACTGGACGATATCACAGGGGGGGTCATAAGTGTGGCTGGAATAACTAATAACGCACTACTACTACCATATCCCTATACTACTATATATATAATAGTGCCTATTATATATATAGTAGTATAGGGATATGGTAGTAGTAGTAGTAGTAGCGCGTTATTAGACATTAGTCATTCCAGCCAAACTTATGACACCCTGTGGACGATATATGGCAAGATCTTTGGATTTTGGTATTGTTTTCTGCTAGAGATGTTAGTAGTAAGGACGTGCTCTCTCGTCCTAGGGTCTACCATGTACGCAGCTCTCGTGGGCAATGACGATTGGCCATGCCAGACCTGTAAACATACCATAAACACATTCAAAGCTAGACTAGACAAAATCTATGTAATGCACCCAGTGTACTACAACTATAGAGCATTAGATAAGCCAAATCACCCGAAAATCACCATACATTAATAATTAATAATTATAGTTTATACACCAGCTGATAATAGGTCGTAAAAGTCCTGGTAAGCTGTATAATTGTTATGTTTATGTTATGTTATGTTATGTAACAAACCTGATGATACGAAAACTGGTAACGTATCATTACAGCAGCATATATATTTAAAGTACTCCCGTTATTCAAGACGGATTTGAATACTGTTATGCAGAGTATACATATTTCACACATTAATCATCAACGTATGTTATACTCGCCTTATAATCGACCTGAAAATGTTATTAATTTCTTTCTTCTTGTTGTTGACTTTTGCTGGATATTCCCCCTATGTTAGTCGCAACTTGAATAAAGTTCGAATACCCAGTAGGATCATCACAATTTCCGTAAGCACTTCTTCTATAACAGAGTGATAATTCACTGGAACTCCATAAACGAAGACGTCGTACATGCCCCGTCCTTAAAGGTCTTGTGAGGACTTGAGATCGATAACGAATTTCAATTAATTTTAGGATCTATTGCACTATTTAAATACAATATCAATGATACAATGAAAGGCCATCTGACAGCAGGCCATAGGACTCTAACATCAGGAATAACAGTTTCACATCAGTCAACTAGTATTGAAGTAGAATTGGAAATACATGTAGGGTTAGCTTCAAAGTTGAAGCGCATAGGGTGACTTTCCCAAAATTTGTCCAATCTATGTTTAAAAGAATTAATTGAAGGTGCGTAGATGACATATTCAGAGAGTTTATTCCAATGATCAGTGCACCACAATGGGAAGGAGTACTTTCTTATGTCTAGTCTGGGTCTAACTTTCATGAGTTTTAAGCTATGGCCTCTTGTATTAGTATTTGTGTTGTGAAGTTCAATGAAGTCTGATGTTCCTTGGTCATATTTGTTGTTGAGATGTTTATAAATCTCTATCATATTGCCACGTAATCAACGAAATGCCAAGGTCGGTAATTTCAAAGTTTGTAGGCGTTCACTGTATGATGTATGATAGATGGCGTAGGCCAGGAACGAGCTTGGTGGCTCGTCTTTGAACATTTTCTACAGCATTTATGTGTTTTTTCAAATGTGTGGCCCAGACAACATTAGCATATTCAATATGTGGTCTAGCGAGGGCCTTGAATAGGTGGGTAAGATTATATTTATCTATATAGCTGGACGTACATCAGATTAATCCCATTATTTGGTTTGCTTTGTTTATCTTTTCATTTATGTGCTGGTCGAAATTTAGCTTTTCATCGATTTTTACACCAATATCTTTTTCAGTAGGGGAGTATGTTAAAGTATGGCTGTATAAGTTCATTGTATAGGAGTGTGGTTCTGTTTTTTTGGTAGAGATTCGCATATATTTGCACTTATCTGGGTGAAGTTTTAATAATGAATCATCCGGCCATGAACACATCCAATTTATGTCTTTTTGCAGTGAAATACAGTCTGTTGGATTAAAAATTGATCTGAAGAGTTTTGTGTCATCTGCAAACAGGAACATTTCAGAACCACAGTTAACTGCATCAGGAAGATCATTGATATATATTATGAAAAGAAGTGGTCCCAAAACAGAACCCTGTGGCATGCCACTTGTGACCTGTGTTGCTTTAGAAGGGACCCCATTAATTAATACCTGTTGCGTTCTACCGGTTAAAATGCTTGTATCCAATCTAACAATTTACCTTCTATGCCATATATTGACAACTTTTTTATGAGACGTTTGTGAGGAACCTTGTCAAATGCCTTCATAAAGTCGCAGTAGATAACATCAATCATCCTGCCTGTATCAAGTGTCTGCAGCCATTTTTCAAGTACATTTAGCAATTGCAGAACAGTAGATCGGCCACTGATAAAGCCATATTGTTTATCTGAAAGCATTTTATTTGTTCTTAGATGGTCAATTATTGCATCCTTCATTATTGTTTCCATTATTTTACACACTACTGATGTTAGGCTGATTGGGCGATAATTTTCAGGTTTATGTTTGTCCCTATTTTTAATATGGCTGATATATTGGCGTTAGTCCAACAGTCTGGCAATTTCCCAGATTCTAGTGATCTATTAAAAAACAATGATAAAGGATTGCAGAATACTTGCCTATGTTCATATATTAGTCTAGGATGTAATTTGTCAGGTCCAGGAGATTTAGAAACCTTGAGTTTGGATAATTTTTCTTTCACAATGTCTGGAGTGATATTAACAATTAGTGGAGACTGCGTAATTATATGTCTAGTTGAAATTGGCGGTGCCTCTTCATCCGGTACAACAATGAAAACAGAATTAAAGTAGTCAGCTAAAACATCTTTCTTTTCCTTATCATTTGTAGTAAAAACACCATTATTATTATTAGGTATTTCCAAATCAGGGATACCAATTGTTGTTTTTGTCAGGGATTGAACTTATTTCCAAAATTTCTTTGGATTTTGTTTAACACATTTCGAGATATTATGTTCATGCATTCTCATAGCTTTTCTTGTAGCTGTCCTGACTTGATTTCCTATTTTACAGTATTCAATATATGTCTTCACTCTCAGTTTCTATATATTTTCTCCAGAGACGTTTTTTTTATATTAATCTTACTTCTGGTTGTTTTATCAAGTGGGTATTCGTTTCGCTTACTTTTAATTTTTTAAATAGGAATGAATTTCTCTTCAACTTCGTGATATTTTGAAAGTATTGTTTGCCAAAGATCATTAACATCATTGAAACGTTACCATTAACATCATATAACGTGACTTTGGAGTGAGAAAAAAAATGTTAGGCATCACAATAAAGAGATTAAATGACGCCTCAGTCTAAAATATGCCACCGCTCGCTATGATGTCACACCGGGAACGGTACTGCGAGCTGGGTCAATATTTCTCTGTCTTTAGTACAAAGGTAACATATTTTAAAACGTGCATTTAACGGGATAGACTTCACATACCATAACACAATTTATCCCAGGTTGAAGCTAATTCTTCAAGAAATCAAAAAATTTTGATTCTTGAAAATCTATTAGGATAATAAATGGTTTTATGGATAGCTATATTCGCATATTAATAGGTCTAGGCTACAACCAGTAAACAGTGGACAATAAATAATGAACAAAATCGGCAATCTTTCAATGTATGGGACAAATAATCTTTAGGGACTAACAGCAGTAGGCCTAATTGTGGATCCAATAATGCCATCCTTGAAAACATCCGGATTGGTAAATATCGGAGATGAATGGGTGTGAGTGTGATGAGGTGAGTGGGAGAGCTTGAAGATGCATGGCTGTATGTGGTAAGCTAGGTCATCTCAGTATGAGTTGCTCTCTGTTGTGCCGCAGGGGTTTGTGCTCGGCCCTATATTACTCACTATCTACACGGCACCACCGGGACGACTTCTAGATGCACGTGGAATGAGCTATCACTTCTACGCCGATGATACTCAGCTGTATCTAGCTTTTCACACACCCAGCCAATTGAATGCCTGGGAAATTCTGGAGGACTGTATTCGCGATGTGAAACTTTGGATGTTAAACAACCTTTTGCAACTCAACGAGAAAAAGACAGAAATAATTATGATCGCTTCCCGTCACTTGAGACCAAAAATAGAAATTGAATCGATTCATATCGGTGCTGCCAACATTCCTTTTAGTGTTAATGCGAGAAATATTGGCGTAGTCTTTGACAATACTATGTCTCTGGAAAGCCATGTGACGTCGATCTGTAAATCTATATGTCTGAACACTCGCAACATCGGTAAAATTAGGAAATTGCTAGACTATAATGCAGTCAATACCCTCGTCCACGCAACCATTACATCAAGGCTGGACAATTGCAATTCTCTTCTCACAGGCATATCATCATCGCAGTTACAACGTCTCCAACGAGCACAAAATACGGCAGACCGGTTAATAACCAGAACAAAAGTGCATGAACACATTCGACCAGTCCTCAAAGAGCTACACTGGCTGCCAGTGGAACAACGAATCGAATTTAAGGTCGCACTTTTCGTGTTCAAATGCCTACATGACTTAGCCCCACCGTATTTATCTCATAACTAGACGAATAGCACCGAGAGCACTAAGATCGAGTGAACAGCTACTCTGCGTAGTACCCAATTCCAATCTTGTCATTGGAGAGCGTGCTTTCTCCATAGCTGGACCAAAACTTTGGAACGACCTTCCACCCAACATTCAAAACAGCAACAATGTTGAGGCTTTCAAAACTCTTCTTAAAACCCATTTGTTCCAAAAAGCATATTTCACTATTTTAAATTAGCTTTAACTTTTGTAAAGCGCCTTTGGGCAGTTAATTCTGGAATTGGCGCTATATAAATGCATACATACATACATAAATTTGCGCACATGCCGTTTTGCTGCTCTCCGATTTAAATATGCCTGTGTTGGCGTGAATAATGTGAGTAGTGAAACATTATTCTTTGCTCATTGTTTCCATGCGTAAATGTAATCTATAATTTTGCCAAAATAGTGTCATTATTCATATCTGATAGAAGATGTAGGCTACAGAGTACAGCTACAATCGTTTCTGAAAATGATGAATATAAAATTGTGTGTCTTAAGTGAGTTCCAGGAGTGAGCCTTTCTGTGATTTGACCGTAATTGTTTGCCTATATGCTATATATTTTAACAAGGTGTTTGCATGAGGCAGAGACATGGATTAACAAATTAGATTCAACAAAGTCGTGCATGGGTGAGTATGTGTGGGGTGGGGGTGGGGTGTGTGTGTGTTTGGGGTGGGGTGGGTTGGGTGATTTTTCAATGTTGTGAAAAAGTACAACTTTACTGAATAAACAAGTTTTAAATAAGTAGGGGAACCAGATGTTTAGAGATCGCGAGCGTATCGCCCTTACGTACAGTGCAGCTCATAAATAAGTTTAGATGCTTCCAAAAACACCTCAGAACCATGTTAGTTAGTACCATATGAACACGATGTAAGAAACGTTCTGTTGAATATTTTGAACAGAATTGGGATGGAATCCAATTATGTTCAAAATATTAAACAGTATGTTTTAAGTTATTTCTAAGCTGTACTGTAGTCTAGTGAACATTTGTATGTGACCCTTCAACTCGTGCGGATGGCAGTGAAAGCTGCGCTGTCGTTGCCTAAAATGTAAACAAACAGTGTGTTCTCCATACCATTTTACCTCAACTAGACTATAAATATAGATTAGTTTTATTCATAGAATCGCGATGACGTCATCACAATCAAATTTCCCATGATACACTGGAAGTGATGCCATTCTTGGTGGGGCTAATTTAACATTACAGGCAATGGGCCGTAAAATGTTAATTACATTTTCTTTATTATCTTGCAAAATTCACTCATGATGTGATGTTTTCTGATACCTCGCGGGGTTATTACAGACTCTCAGATATATGATTCTATTGTTAGAGCATCATGGAAAATCTAAACGATGCGTTGCTATGGACAGTCCTCTTTAGCATGTAGTAAGTTTGCTCCAACTTTAATGGCGGCTGATCTGAAGATGCCTGGATGTCCGAAACTGTGAATTAAAAGATTTATATTTAATTGACATTTTAGTTAATTTTAAGCAACTAATTGTTATATTGCAATCGTAAATTTATTCATCCGCCTATACAATGATAAATTGTGATCGTACACGCCACAGTGTGCTGCTACTAACATTGATGATTGAAAAAGTTATGCGTTTGTGAATATGATCCTACCCGCGTGTCTATAGCCTGCGTAAAATCATTAAAGTCAATCCAGAAAGATATAAGCTATATATATATATATATATATATATATATATATATATATATATATATATATATATATATATATATATATATATATATATATATATATATATATATATATATATATATATATATATATATATATATATATATATATATATGCATTCGTATGATTGTATACCAAAAATACAATTATATATATATATATATATATATATATATATATATATATATATATATATATATATATATACATATACATATATACATATACATATATATACACCTGTGCACCAGCAAAAACAATAGAACGTAGAAACATGATGGTCCAACTAGGCTGCCATACTTTTTGTCCCCGCGTTAGCTGACATAATTCCAAGTACGAAATGCACATGCATGCATGACTTCACGCCGCTTGATGTCCGTGCGTGGCGGGAAACAGCACACGTGTTCAGTTATGTAAAAGTCCAGTTTGAGGTGTAGAACATTACATACAGATTTAGGCGACAAGATTAGGAATTTTGTGTCCATGACCGTGGTTTATTTGTACAGAGAGAATTAGCTCTTGATTGTGAACCGCTATGGCAAGACGAAGGTTAAGTGATCGTGTGAAATGGCAAATCATAGGCATGCATACCACTGGTATGTCATGCAGAGAGATTGGCAGACAGCTGAACATTAACCATACTGTAATCAGTCGTTTGATTGCAAAACATGGGCAAACTAACGAGGTGAAGGACAGGCCTAGATCTGGAAGACCGAAGAAGACTACTGCCCGTGATGATCGAGCCCTAGTACGCCTTGTTAGGAGATCTCCATTCACCAACAGCAGAGTGCTCAGCCAGCAATGGTAAACGCGCAATAGAGTGTCAATGTCTACCGTCAAAAGGAGACTGTATGCTGCTGGCATGAAAGCTAGGAGACCTGTCAGACGTCCTCTCCTCACTGCACACCACAAAGAGGAGCGTCTGAGGTGGTGCAACGAAAGAAGACACTGGAACATGAGATCCTGGAGACGGGTACACTGGTCCGATGAAAGTCGGTTCCTGCTTCATGCCACAGATGGTCGAACTCGTGTATGGAGGTCCAGACGCACGGCGTACGACCAACGTAACATCATGGAAGAAGTTCCATTTGGTGGAGGTTCCGTTATGATATGGGGGTGCATCTCATTTGATTGTAAGCTGGGTCTGTTGACTGTACCTGGAACACTAAATGGACAAAGATATCAAGATTCCATACTGGATAGAGTTGTGTCCCTCATTTTGTAAATCATGCACCTGGAACCCACCCTATATTCATGGATGACAACGCCCGACCACATCGTGCTAGAGCTGTGCATGAATACCTCCGCCAGAATGCCATCGAAACCCTACCATGGCCAGCAAGGAGCCCTGACATGAACCCTATTGAGCATATCTGGGACATTCTGGGAAACATGGTGAGAAGGAGGGATCCTCCTGTGCAGAACCTACAGGAATTAACAGACGCACTCCATCTTGAATGGCAACGAATACCACAATGGCGTATCAGTCGGTTGGTGACCAGCATGAGACGTCGTGTCCAGGCCGTCATCCAGGCACAAGGTGGATATACCCGGTATTAATAATGACAGTCTCAAACTTGTGCACAGATGTTAAACTTCGTTTTCAGACACCATTAATGACAATCTAGCCACGTGTGTCAACTGTAGGGCAATAGTTGTCAGTTGTGTCAACGTAACCATATTCAGGCCTCGTTTTCAAGTTCAAACAAAAACATACAGTGTTTCCCCACCATCATAATCAGCATTCCTCTAGTTGCCTTATTACCTCTTGCACTAAGATGGATGGGTACATAAATGTTTATGCTATTGCTTTCTTCATAGTACATGAATATACCCTCGCATGTGCGTAAAAATAGGGTGGTGCTTAACTTTTGCACAGGTGTATATATATATATATATATATATATATATATATATATATATATATATATATATATATATATATATATATATATATATATATATATATATATATATATATATATATATATATATATATATAGACGTTAAAGTCAATCCCGAAAGATATAAGCTATATATATATATATATATATATATATATATATATATATATATATATATATATATATATATATATATATATATATATATATATATATATATATATATATATATATATATATATATATATATATATATATATATATATATATATATATATATATATATATATATATATATATATATATATATATATATATATATATATATATATATATATATATATATATATATATATATATATATATATATATATATATATATATATATGCATTCGTATAATTGTATACCAAAAAGAGTGTGGTGATGTTTGATTAGATATAGCCTATCCCTGAATCTCGCCCTGACCATATACACTATTCATTATCTACGCCCACATCTGTCCATGTACACGTATCCTACACGCGTACCGTAGGCTATATTGCCTATTGCTCTATTAGAATAACGTCTAAAGCACATGAGATGACTGAAAATGTATACCATTGGTATTTATGCATAAGCCTACTTTTGCAATTTGTAAACCAATGTAATTTCTGGTCAGTTTCACGTACACGAAACCCGCTGTTACTGTCACCACCAACAGGCGTATATGTTAGCATTATGATGTTAGTCACTATACAGGTCTGTCCTTTAATCGACAAAATATCATCCACTTTTGCGATATTACTGAATCTTTGTGCAACTTGAATAATGTATGGTGTCCATGTGTTAACAATGAATTGCCATGCAACACCGATCTGTAAAAATAGGTGCGTATAGGTACCTAATACACGCAACAGTAGGCGCCTATGCTCCCTATGGTATTATTTCGAATAGTAATCTGACAGTGATTGACGACCGCATCCAGGTGTGACTTCACAACCTTAGTTTGGTTGTCAAGATGGTTGTAATATGCTTATCTCAGCTTTGGCTGGGCCGATTAAAAAAATTTAAATAGCATTTTGTTCTTTTAGTAAAGGAGAATATATATTATGATTGTCAAGTTAATCAGAGCAATCTGGTAACTAGTCCTCACAACAGCCTTAAAAAGACTGATAGAATGGGCAGATAACCCCAATTTTCAAAAAGGAAAAACTGTCATTACCAAACAACTACAGACCAGTCAGCTTAAAATCTCAGGTATGTAAAACAATGGAACAGAGACGCGCTGATGAAACACATTTCCATCCACATCACTGACTGTCAGCACAGCTTTGTTAGTAGACGATCATGCATTACCCAGCTCATAGAATCCATCAACTTCTGCAGATATTCGGTAGATGAGGGCAAAGCAGTGGATGTCATTTACCTTGACTTCGCCAAAACATTCGAAACTGTACCCCACATGGGATTACTAGGCAAACTAAAAAAGCTATGACATAGGTCGTGATGCGCTTGGGTGGATAGAGGAATTCCTGAAAAATAGAAAGCAATGAGTAATGATCAACGGCTCTTGCACCAGTTGGACACCAGTGCTCAGCGGAATCCCTCAAGGCAGCATACTAGGTCCTGCATTATGTGTATGTTTCATCAACGACATGCGCAAACAGTACACAACATAGCCAAGATGTTCACAGATGACACCAAACTATTTGCTCAAGTTAATGAAACAGAAGCCCATGATCAGCTCCAGACAGACCGTGACAATTTAATAAATTGGGCAGATACTTGGCAAATGTGTTTTAATGCCTCAAAATGCAAAACCATGCATTTGAGTAAAATGAACAACAAAGCTCCATGCACGATGAATGAGAACTCTCAAAGTGTCACGTTGGAAGAAACAAACTGTGAAAAAGATCTCGGTGTACATGTGGACAACAACTTCAAATTCAACCAGCATGCAGAAACGGTGGTAAACAAAGCAAACAGGATCCTTGGTATGATTCGACAGTCTTTTAATTGTCTAGAAGCCATTACTCTTGTCCTACTGTATAAAAGTTTAGTCCGGCCCCATCTGGAATACCGGAATGTTGTATCATCCCCCTTGTATAAGAAAGATGTCCAGCTTCTTGAGAACATACAATGACATGCAATGAAACTGGTACCTGGATTGAAGCACAAAGCATATGAAGAGCGGCTCAAGGAGTTAAAACCGCCAAGCCTGATATACCAACGCCTCCATAGAGATCTAATCAAAACATACAAGTACGTACATAACACCTACAATGTCGAACAAGAGAAACTGCTGCCACCTGACGATAGCAAGCGTACTAGAGGCCACAGTTACAAGCTTCTAAAGCAACGTTTTAACAGTGACACAAGAAAAAGGTTTTTCAGCATTCGTGAGATCAACTATTGGAACAACTTACCAGAGTCAGTTGTATCTGCCCCGACACTGAACACCTTTAATGGACGATTAGACAAGTGATGAGAAATAATTGACCCCGACTACCAACCAATGTCTAGAAACCAGACCAGAAGCGTCCATGGGCACACAGTTTGACATGATATACACACCTCAATCACCATTAACTTGCATGCAGTTTCGACCAGATCTCTACATATGTGTAGAGACAAGAAGGCACCTGATGTTCACAGCATCACAGCAGAACATCTGGAATATGGCGGTAGATATCTGATTGTGCAGATTACAAACATTATAAATGGTATTAAAACTTGTAAGAAGATCCCTGATAGTCTTAAGGGAGGGCTGCTGACCTCAGTATACAAAGGAAAGAACTCCGCAAATGACGTCAATAACTACAGAGGGATCACAGTTATGCCGGTGATACGAAATGTAATAGAAGTGCTCCTGAGAGTAGAGCTAGAGTAAAAGCTGTTACCAACACAGAACATTATGCAAAGAGGATTCACCAGTGGCGTTTCACCTTTTCAAGGCGCATTTCTAGCCCGAGTAGCAGTAATAAAAGCAAAAGATTAAGGCATGGCTCTATATGAAGTATATCTAGCTGCTAAGACTGTATTTGATGTGGTATATTAGGATAATCTTTATAAGCAGCTGTACTTGGATGGGATACATGGTGCTTTATGGATAATAACAAGGAACCTGAGTCAGAATGCTGTGTCAAAGGTTAAGTGGAATGGAAAGCTGTCAAGTTTATTTAATATTCAACAAAGTGTACGTCAGGGAGGTATTATCTCAGCTAACCTGTACACAGATATTCGCAAGCACTTTTTCACCAATAGAGTGGTACCACAGTGGAATTCATTGCCAGCTACAATAGTCGAGGCAAATCATTCAAGAACAAATTAAATATCTACCTCATTGAATGAACATTTGAATTTGACTGAACAAGCCATATGTATACCAGCCCATCACAAAGTCATACTGCAATTCTGCCAATACAGTGCACTGATCTTGGAGTAGCCTGTGTATGGTGGATTGGCCGGATGGGTACGGACCATCCCAGCTCAGCTGGATACAGGACGACTGTTCCGGGTACGTTCCAAGCATGCACCCCTGAGTAGTACACGTGTATAAAGCCATATGGGAGAGGTTTCTGTAAAACGTCTAAGTCCGTGAGATTGTGTAGTTTGCTTGCGCACACGTCAAAGATTCCCTGACAACACGTGTCAGCATTGGGGGAGAATGCATACTAAAGTGTGCCGGGTTGGTGCACGCAATCCCTTTAAATTTAACGATTCTCGTCATTCTTGGTACCTATCAAGACCGGAATGAGATGAGGATTTCAAAACTATTTACCTTTTTAAAACCGGACCAGAAACACCGACGTATCCTAATTTAGCTTATTGAAATTATTTTCAAAATATTACTGGGACGTCGTAAACACGGATATGTACTAAATGAATGGGGAAGATGTCTATCACATGATAGCGTCCTCACCCTTTCTATCTGCACGCTGATTGGCTACAGATCGCCTGCTTATTGGCTGGGCGTCCTGCCTATAATGTCATGAGTAGTATAAAAGGAGCGAAAAATCAAGAATCGAGACCACATTTCGGCAAGACAGAAAAAGTGGCAGCTTGTGTGGCCAGAGTAGTGCAAGACGTGGGCAACCCCTTACAGACTGTGGCTCCCTATTAGCTGCAGCAGTGCCTCTCAGAATTCAGTTCTTAGTCTCTGGCCCACAATCGAACATCTGCATCTAAGTTTTTGTAAGCCCTCGGACAGCCATCCGGGGGCAAATAATTAAATATAAGAAGAGTCCCTCACTTCCAACACTTCAGAGGGGTCTTCCTGCGGATGGGCCTCGCTGCCCTGATGTAATTTCTCGAGTATGTAGAACGAGTGGTGAATCTTGGTGGACAACTAATCAGATTTGCCGAACCATGCAAAAGTGGTGATCAAACTTCCACGCAGCATGTTGTGTGTTAATTAACATTTAGACCGCAGTCTGGTGGGACTCTGCCTGGTATGCCGAAAGAGCTATGCGGTGTACCATGTACGGTGTACCCAGGAATGTACATGCATTGTTTAATTATCAATTACAACTGTAGCCCTTCATGTTATGGGCAACCTTCAAACTTCCGATACAGTACGGAACTTTTTAACATTCTGCTTAATTATTTGTATTAGCTATTATAACTATCTAGTGGACATCTGACTACAGACGTTCTTCTTCACCGTCTTTGAGAGTGAGCCACATCAACAGTTCGCCTGCGGAGATTTCCCAGCAACTCCAGAATCATGCCATCTCACGTTCCTCACCTGGAACGCAGCATCTACAGTGATTTATAAACTTTTTCCATACCGCTGACTAACAGGTACTCATTTAGCTATTGTATTTATTCATTAATTTCCAGGTACTGATGACTAATATGTAGTGGCCGGTCATCTGAGAGCGCATTTTATAATTTATATCTTTTGCTGTAAATATTATCCTAATTTTTGTGCCAATGACTAACGAGCACTGCAAGGTCCTATTACCTGATTTACTGTTAATATTGTGATAGTTAGTTTATATATATGGCAGCAGCCATCCTAGTTACTTGTTTTGTTTATGTTATCTAAAACACTAGGACCGCAGTCCGCTAGGCTCTACTACTACAGGAACAATAAATCTGTATCACTTTCCCCCCAGCATCAATTTTACACTGAGGTCACTGTTCATGTTCTCATTACGCGAACCTGACATGTGATCAATTAAACCTGGCTATTCTAGCTCGATAGGATAGGTTTAAAAGTAGTTAGGGACAAACGCTCCATAGGAGACATTTGTGTAAGCCTCTTTTCCGGATGTAGCAGATATGTAACACCGCACACTGGCTAGATTGTATAAAATTGGCCAGATACCTTAGGGCCTCTTATTATTTTGAGTGATTGTCTCTTTCTATGCTCTTCCAGCCTCACGGCTTATTAATTGTCTAGAACTCCCATCGACATGTTGGCATGATCCGACTTAGAAAACTATTGGGGTTTCCAAGCGATGAAGACCAAAGTGTCAATTTCGTATACACCTCCTTTGTATCTTCGGATACTAGTTAGCATAGATAACCCCGTCAAAGTAGGAAACAATGCGAAAAGATATTTATTTTAACGGGCCAGCAGGGCATCTCTTGGCATTCTGAACCTTAACCCTAATGACAAGCAAACGTTAGTTCCCCGGAGCCGGATCTCGAAATGATCTAACCCCGACACACCGAGTGATGGAGGGGATGCAGATCTCCATCTAACTCCGTACAGTGACTGGGTGTTGTCTTGGAACCCACCACGCCCTCACTGGAAGGTCACTAGAGATGGATATCTGCCGCTTGCTCCCCGCCATAAACTTTCATGCACTTTTCAAATTGCTTGTGTAATATTGACTTGTCCTAGTGATGTTATATATGTTTGCGGGGTGATATATAACCGGATCGTTATATGATTCTGAAGCTGTCACTCCGTAACATGTCCGCTCGCTGCTTTCTGAGGGAGATGCTCCGGAAGGTGACCTTAGGGAAACCGAGTATCTGCGACAGTCAGGCGCATGTGTCAAAAGATAGGTAGAAATACCTGCCACTGGTGGCCAAAGCTAATAGACAAATCTAACACCTAAACGATAGTTTAAGATTTAGCAGAAGGACCGCATAAATAAAAGCGGCAACTGTGAATACAGTATCTTGGACTTACATAAGATGACGATGTTGAATTCTACGGAAATCATCGACCCCCATCTTCACGTAATACAGTATGCATCACATTAATTATAATTTCACTAGGTTTACTCACACTCCACTTAGCATATGTTTGAACAAGAGAGTGGCCCTTTATGCCAGCTCTCTTCCTCCGCTCCGGCGTTGTAGGCATTTTCCTGTGATGGAAGCCCGCGCGAGGCACTTCTAGCTGCTTTGGCCCTTTCTAGCTGCACGCTGACTGGCTACCGATCACTCTCTGATTGGCTGATCGTTCTGCCTGTGACGTCACGAGTAGCATAAAAGGAGCACAGAACCAAGAATCGAGACCACACTTCGACGAGAGATAGAGGGCAAGTGGTAGGTTGTGTGACCAGAGGAGGACAAGGCGTGGGCAACTGCTTACTGACTGTTGGTTACCTATAACTGCAGTAGTGCCTCTCGGATTTCAGTTCTTAAGTATCTGGCCCGCAATCGCAGTATCCACATCTCAGTTTTTGTAAGCCCTCGGACGGCAATTAACTAAATAGAAGAAGAGTCCCTCATTTCCAACCCCTTAGAGGAGCCATCTTGCGGACGAACCTCGCGGCCCACATGTAACCTCTCAAGTATGTAGAACAAGTGAAGATTCTTGGTGGACAACTGGTCAGATCTGCTGAAGCACGCTGAAAAGTGGTAATCAAATTTGCGCGCAGCATGTCGTGTGTGATAATTAACTCTTAGGCCACAGCAGTCAAGTGGGACATTGCCCGGTGAGCTGCAAGAGCTATGAGGTGCACCATGTACTGTGTAAACAGACGATGTCCATGCATTTTATAATTATAACTTTCAACTGTAGCCCTTCATATTACGAGCAGCTTTGAAACGATACAGTACAGAACTTTTTAAACAATCTGCTTAAACTATTTGTATAAGCTATTTTGACTATTTAGTAGACATCCGCAACTACAATCGTTCGTCTTCACCGTCTTTGAGAGTGAGCCACATCAACAGTTCATCTGCGGAGATTTCCCAGCAACTCCAGAATCGTGGCACCCCGCATTGCTCATCTGTGACGCAACATCTGCAGTGATTTATGAACTTTGCCCATACCAATGACTAATAGGTACTCATTTAGCCATATCTTTGTATTATTGTATTTAATCGTTTCTTTGCAGGTACTGATGACTAATAGGTACCGAACGGTCACCTGAGATCGCATTTTATAATTTATATAATTTTAATGTATATATTATCCTTGTTTTCGTGCTTATGACCAACGAGGACCGCAAGGTCCTATGACCGGATTTATTGTCAATACCGTGTGATAGTTGGTTATATATATTGCTTTTTATCGCAATAATATATATATATATATATATATATATATATATATATATATATATATATATATATATATATATATATATATATATATATATGGCAGCAGCCATCCTACTTATTTGTTTTGTTTATTTCATATAAAAATACTAGGACCACAGTACGCTAGGCTATACTATACGGCAACATTAAATCCGCACCACTTTCCCCCCAGCATCAATTTTACACTGAGGTCACTGCTCATGCTCTGATTGTGCGAACCTGACAGGTGATCGAGTAAACCTGGCTATTCTAGCTCGATAGGATAGGTTTAAAAGTAGTTAGGGACAACCGCTCCTTAGGAGTCATTTGTGTAAGCCTCTTTTCCGGATGTAGTGAATATGTAACACAGCACACCAGCTAGATTGTGCAACATTGGCCAGTTACCTTACGGCCTCTTATTATATTGAGTGATTGTCTCTTTCTACGCTCATCCAGCCGCAAGGCTTATTAATTGTCTGGAACTCCCATCACCACATTGGCATGATCCGACTCTGGAAACTATTGGGTTTTCTGAGCGGTGAAAACCAAAGTGTCGATTTCGCATACATCCCCTCTGTATCTTTGGATACTAGTTAGTGTAGATAACCCCGCCAAAGTAGGAAGCACTGCGAAAACATTATATTTAATTTAAACCAGCCAGCAGAGAATCTCTGGGCATTTTGGAACTTAACCCTCATGACACTCAAACGTTAGTCCCTGGGATCGGATCTCACATGGTCCGCCTCTGACACACCAGGTGACGGATATGATGCAGATCTTCATCTACCTCTGTACAGTGACTCTGCGCAGTCTTGGAACCCAACACGCCCTCACGGGAAGGTTACTATAGTTGGATATCTGTCTCTTACTCCCCACCATAAACGTTTACGCGCTTTTCAATTGCTTATGTAATAATGACTTGTCCTAGTGATGTTGCATGTGGTTGTGGTGTGATATGTAACATGATCGTTATATGATTCTGGAGCTGTCACTCCGTAATATGTCTGCACCTAAATTGAGTTATGGACCATCATACTGGTGACAAAAATAGTTGGGACGAGACGGTGTGGTTCAATCTCAGTTGCAATGGTCGCATGGCCCCACTGGAATGTTATCATTCCACCGGCTCTAGAAGTCGGTCTTTGTATTTTTCGGAAAGTCGTGAAATGGGATCCGCAACCCCGAGAAATGCAGCTAACCAGCCCTCCCATGCATCCTGTACATGCGGTGCAATGGAGCCGAGCAGCCGAACGAACCAGCACCTACCCCTGCAAGCTATAGATTTCATTCAATTAATAATCCTTGTCGAATTTTAAATAATAACGACTTAGCCTGTGGAAATGTCTCAGAGTTATTGAATTACAAAAGGACTGTTCCTCAAATGTGAGAAAGACTGATGCGTTCTATTGGTATGCAAATCCTTGCCATCATTTAATGGAATAACATGAGAACTTTTCATGATTGTTGGCACCGATTTCACAGAATTGTTTACAATTAAAATAGTGGCTATTTGAGTAGCCTGATTTCCAACATATTCTACTTAAGTGACTGATTTCCTATCTTCAAATGTCGAAATGACGAGGAAATCAATGATTATCTTATTTCTCTAGAATACATAACTAGAAGCTTAACTTCTATGATTTATAGCAAATAACGTCGAAACCATGTTCCCAACTCTTTAGTTGGCAGTAATTGCCTTCCAGAGATTCAGCCTATATTTGAACATTTTCTGTTGTACGTGGAATGGAGAGATCTAGACAAGCGAAGATACATCGATCCTGGACACGTGCCGATGACTTCTAACAGAAGCTGGAGCGATCTATATGGTCTAGTTAATGATAAAATACACCAGGAAGCGTTTTCTGAGAAAGGCAATAGTTGAGCTATCAAAACATATAGCAATGTCCTTTAACACAGACGACTTAAGTTGATATTGCTTATACCACCACTAATTAAAGCTGTATACGTTACTCTACTATACATTGCACCATGAATTAACAACCATGGTATAGCTAACTTGTTTCTCCCATGCCGTCGGCCTATAGAGTTCGGCTGTCACTACCCACAACTGCCAGTTGGCACATCTACCAATTGTCCCATTGGAAGCTGTCAGTATATGAATCATAAAGAAACCATGTCAGACTAAGAAACTAACGTGTCCGCTGAGGCATAAGAATGGATCATGACGTCATAATCAGTCAGATGTCAGATACTAATTCTGCGTAGAATGGAAATCTCTATTTAACTACGATGAGAATGGAAGGATATGCTCGATTTACTATCAATAGTTTCATTAAATATTTGGAGCAATTATTAACAGTCAATGGAGTTACCATGGAGATATTATGTAGTGTCAAAATATTGCTAATCTAAAAAGAGTATATACGGTTTGTAGAATAATTCAAACCTTCAGAATGCTAGTGGGAAATTACAATACAATATATTGTGTTAAAAATACTGGTTTAGGCGACGGCATATAAATTCCGTAGATATATAATGCTACTTATATGATAAAGGTTAAAATCTTACAGTTTGTGTGATATAACAATAATAATCCTATTCAATTATAACTAAAAATACACTGTGTATTATTTGGGTTCCATGAAGTTTACAATACATAAAACAGAACAGTTTTTACACTTACGGACACGTTTATAATAAATAGTAAGTTTTGGAACACCAGCAAAATTCTGGTCAAACCTCTAACTTCGCGTAGAAAGAGATGATACAAGAACAGATCATGCAACGTTGTGTACAAGCTAAACACAGGAGTGTAACATTTAACGTCCGTTACATAAGCAAAAATATGCATATTCAGCTTAAGGAGGGCTCACGCTCCTTTCGGCATGATGCCACAATGCTGATTATACCAGCTAACTTCTGAAAGGTCACTCGGAGGAAGATGCCTGAAGCAGGTACTACTGTTATTGTTTACTCTCTCCAGCCATAAACTAGCTGAAGAAGTACTCAATATTGATAGACGATGCCTCTGGAATATCTGTCGATCATATGCAGGAGTTAGCAGGAGAAGATAAAGAAGACAGGCTTGCTTTGGTTCTGTTGCGGACATAGACAACTGCTGAGCCTCCAACTGCTTATGAAGTAAAAGAAATAAGGCAGCTTCTGTTTTGAATACGTACAAGGTGTGGATGAATGTCACGGATACAGATTCATGAAAGGCATTCGTCTGTATTAAGTAACATGGAGACAGTTCAAATTTCTTCACTGGATTTCAATACTGTCTTGCTGGACGTCTCCCATTGCTAAACACGGAGGACCAGAGAGTAAGTCAGAAAGTCTTGTTTCACTGTAGGGAAAAGTTCTCTCTGATAAATGATGTTCGCTACGAACTAACTTGTATGACTTTCATTTTCTAATGAAACATTGTGAAATGGCTTGTTTTGCCCACTGATCTTAATAAACGATGTCACTGAATTTCCGCTGATGCCATCAGGCCATCTGGTGTAGATGATGTACAGCAATGCTTCAAATACTTGGCAAAACTGTCCCATTAAACTCTTTCTGATACAGTCTATCACTCTAGTAGCTGTAATAATTTGGTGATGCGATAATGTCCACACAGAGGGCAGGTGAAGGTGGAAACCATTGTCTCGCGATGGGCTACAGTTCATTAGACTCAAATTCTATGGTCCGCCTGTCCCTCGCAATCAAACCTTTATAAAAATCTGCATATACTCAGTAGCCTTAATTTTTAGAAAGGCCTGCTTGAAGATGTATGGTACAATCAGCGAGCATGGGATGGTGCAGGAAGTTGACGGTTTAGAGAAATTTATCCTTTGACTAACAATCCCATGTACGCTGACTGAAGAAACTCCAATCTTCCATAACTCAGTAGAAACTGTGTCGATTCTGAAGCCGGTTTCAGATTTGTGACGCCCAATAAAGTATGTATTGGAAAAGTATAGATACGTCTCCTGAGAGTGCCGTTTTAAGGAACCGCTCATTAAATCAGGTATACCCTGTCAGTGCTATTTATAGCGCAGCTGACATGTAGACCAGCAGTGTACAGTTGCATGCCCTGTTAGTGCAAGAATGGTATGCCATTCACATGAGCTCTCGCCCACACATGAATGCATACGACGACTGTAGATCCAATCTCCGCCCACGGACGTATCTGTGGAGAGCCGACCAACTCTGAATGAATTTTATTACACTGTTATATATGTGTTCTACTGTTAAGTGAGGCCCGTCAATAATTGGAACACAAACACAGCGGTCGTCTAGATGCTTCCAGTCTATTACTGTTTGTACGAAAAATTAATGTTTAAAAAATTGTGTTTGCTGGTTTTTACACAAAAACATCTAGAATTGTTTGTGACCTGCTTTTGGATTATGTCATTTGCTGGGTAGCCTTCGGATTTGAGCGTGTGCGAACAGGTATTTGTGGTCGTTTATGTGTCAGATTTCGTGAGGAGGGATAGCTGAAATCAACCCCTCAACCACATTGAATAGGAATGGTAATCAGAGTTGTTTCCGCCTTTCTTGTAATGGTGGTAGGTCGTGGTCGTGCAGGATTAAGGTATCACGTCCTGGGGTTCTGATTGCGTAGTCAGCAGTGATTAATCTTGTTGTCTGCCTTTAATATTTTTCTAACCAGTCGATGTTTTATTGGTGGTACGTGTCCCAGATTATGACGCCATGCTCATGTATGGATCGTGCAAGTAATAGATAGACGTTCTTCTTGCATGCTGATAGGCAGCTTCTTTAGTTCCTTCAAAGGAAACAAAGTTTAGCATTAGCTTTGCTTGTGATTTTGCCTATGTGGGTTGTCCATTCAAGATCTTCAGTGAATTGGACACTGGGGGTACGTGTTATTTGTGACCTGCTGTAGGATGTTGGTGTTGCCAAGACTGTAGTAATACTGTGACTTGTTGTGCAAAATAGAATGGCAACGTGATGATTTTATCTCATGGTATATAAGGCAGTCATCCTCAAACAGTTGGACCTGAGATTTGGCTCTGCTGGATAGGTTGTTTAAATAACATCAAATGGAGAGGTCCCAAGACAGTACCTTGAGGGACACCGGATATCACAACAGTTTCCTCTGATGATCCCACTTCAAGGACAGCACACATCATGTGAGAAAGTATGATAGCCAATGATGAGTGGTGCCTCTGATGCCATAATGACCAAGTTTGTATAGGAGTCTGTCAGGCGGCACTGTGTCGAATGCCTTCGAAAGGATTAGGACGCCCATATCAACTTGTCCCCCAGCGTCATAGGATTTGAACAGATAGTAAAATGTGACAAGCAGCTGGATTTCACATGAATAACCGGAACGCAAACCAGAGCCAGTATGATGTTTCGTTCAAAGTAATCAAGGATATGCTTGGATGCCACAGAGGTAAGGGAGATTGGTTGGTAGATCTCTGCAAGATATTTGTCTTCCTTCTTGTAGTCACAATACAAATATCTGCTATAAGCCAGTCCTATTCGGACAGTTGATTTGTTGTCAGTCACTAATGAACCTTTTTATTCGAGTGGGGCGATGCTGATGTTGCCGTGAGGTTTACTCTTTACGTATCTCCAAAATGGCTTTGATTTGTGTGATTTCAGTCCTTCTAAGATGATGTTGTTGACGTGGTCCAACTATGCCAACTGTTGCTGATCCTCTTGTAACTTTATCAGCTTGCCCCGTATTTACATACTAATTTCTCGTGACATGATTGTGCTAAATGTCATCCACTTCATCATTTGCAATGGGATCGAAAACTGACACTTCTGCAGTGGTATCTACCACACAACAATTAAGAAATTCCTTAGGTCTTGTCTGACCCACGTCATCTCAGTTGAGAATGCAATCATCAATTTATCACGCATGTCCATTGTTGATAGCATCTTATATAAGTGCCATATTTGACACAAGCTGATTTCATCCAGTGTTCTTTAACTCCGCTTGTGTCAATAGCACCTCAAAGCGCTTAAAATACTGCTTGATATAGCCATTAAACATTTTGATGGTCGATATTTCTCAAGATATTTCAATTTTAGAAGACAAATTTTTTGTAAATTTACCACTGAATACGTTTTCGCCGTCTTGACCATTAAAGGGTTAATATTAAAGAAAATTAAAGTTTTTAACCAGAGTGCGAACCAGCCATTGTAGACCGAGCCGGTCATTCTAGTGGTAAATATTGAAAAATACTCTTCTCTAGGCATTTCAAATAGCCATGTCTGAGGACCTCTGCAAAGTGGTGTATTGGTCAGTTTGACCATTAAAGGGTTAAGTTGACACAAGAGTGATTAACCATTGCAGCCTTATTCATTACACGAACGGCCATGGAGAATATATGTTAGTGTAGCCTCCAGGCGTGCGCGCTGGTCCGCCGGATACTCTCGTTCTGCGGCACCACAAGTATGCAGTATGTTGGGGTGAGGCTGCTGGTTAGCTGCGGATCTCGGGGTTGCGGATCCGATGTTGCGCATTGCCGGATTATACAAACACTGACTTCTGGAGCCGGTGGAACGTTCACATTCCAGCGGGCCGTGCGACCATCGCAGCGGAAGTTGAACCTCATGGTCTCATCCTCGCTGTTGGTGTCACCAGTGTGCGGTCCCCTCACTCCATTTAGAGTGTGACATAATTAAATACATACAATAATTAAACGTAGTAGACAAACAATGGTACTCGTTTGCTGCTACGAGAGAGAAGTCAAATACATAGGGTAAAGTTGATGAGTCGCCATCATGGTCCTCGCCAGCGGTACCTCATAAATCAGCATCCGTGAGGCATCCCCACAAAGAAGGGTCCTAACGCGGCTACTTAGCAAGTTTAATATAAACTAAATTAACCCCTAACACAAACATTATTTGTTGCGAGAGGAAAGTGACTCGCGCGAGCCTCCGTCACAGGAAAATGCCTACAACGCCGAAGCGGAGGAAGAGAGATGGCAAAAAGGGCCACTCTCTTGTTCAAACTATGCTATGTAAAAGAGTCAATCTAGTGAAATAATAAGTTTAATATGATGCACACTGTATTACGTGAAGATGAGGTGGATGATTTCCGTAGAATTCAGCACCATCATCTTATGTAAGTTAGAAGATACTGAATTAGTTGTTGCCGCTTTGTTTATGCAGTCCTTCTGCTAGATCCTATACTAATATTTAGTTTTTGGGTCTAGATCAAGGTTAAGCCGCAAATGGAAGTATGATCTAATTATCTTTAACATATAAGCCTGACAGGCGAGAATGCTCGCTGACCGTATGGTCACCCTTACGGAGCATCCCCCTCAGTTAGACAGCATACGGAAATACCATGAAATCATATAACGATCCCGTCACCATCGCACCATAACCACATATAACAGCACAGGGACAAATCACATTACATAAGCATTGAAAAGCACAGATAAGTTTATGGTGGGGATAGTGACCTTCCTGTGAGGGCGTGTTGAGTTCTAAGACCGCACCCAGTCACTTGTAGAGTTAGATGGAGGGCTGAGTCCTGTCCGTCAGCAGTGTGTTTGGGGCGGATCATATGAGATTCGCACCCGGTGAACTAACATTTTACCTGTCGTTAGGGTTATGTAAATTCGCCTAGAGATGCACTGCAGGCCAGTAACTATAATATTTTCGCAGTGCTTCCTACTTTGGCATGGTTTGCTAACTAACTAGTATCCGAAGATAGGGGTTGGGGTGGGGTGGGGCAGGAGTGGGAGTGTGGATGGGGTGGAGGGGTGAGTGTGTGTGTGTGTGTGTGCGTGCGTGCGTGCGTGCGTGCGTGCGTGCGTGCGTGCGTGCGTGCGTGCGTGCGTGCGTGCGTGCGTGCGTGCGTGCGTGCGTGCGTGCGTGCGTGCGTGCGTGCGTGCGAGCGTGTGGTCATCGGCACTTTGTTTCTAACCACTTTAAAAACCCAAATAGTTTCAAAGTCAGCTCTGAACAACGTGGCGGAGAGAGGTCCAAACAATTTATAAGCCCAGAGGCTGGAGGAGCGTAGACAGAGACAATCACTATTTTATTCGTAAGAACAGGAGGCCTTAAGGTATATGGCCAATTTATACAATCTAGCCGGTGTTACATATCCGCTACTCCCGGAAAAGAGACTTACATAAAATGTCTCCTACAGAGTAATCGTCCCTACTACTATAAACCTATCCTATTGAGCTAAAATAGTCCAGGTTTAATCGGCCGCATGTCATGTTTGCGCAATGAGAACATGATCAGCGACCTCAGTGAAAAAGTGATGCTGTGGGGGGAACAAAGCGGTGCGGTTGTTGTTGCTGTATTGTGCAGCCTAATCAACTGCGGTTCTAATGTTTTATAGAAAATAAGCAAAACATATATATAACTAGGATGGCTACTGCCATAACTTATCACAGAACAGTAAAAAGAGAAGGTCACACGACCGTGACAGTGCTTATTGGCACACAAAAAAGAATACTATATACATTAAAAGAATAAACTATAAAAATGCGGTCTCAAACGACCGGAAGGTACCTGTTAGTCACATGCTTGAATACAAGTGCAGGGTATTGCATTTAAATGCAAATGCAAATGTTTGCAAATGATTCAAATGCAAATGCAAGTGCAAATGCTTCCTAGCTCGATTGCATTTAAATACAAATGCAAATGTTTGCAACTTATTCAAATGCAAGTGCAAATGCAAATACACTTACAAATGCATTTGAATATGTGGACACACCTCTGGTACTGAAATTCTGGAACACCGTAGTATGCATCTGTCAACTAGGCATCTGCTGGGAGTGAGTATCTTTGGGAAAACATTGTGTAACATAATCATATAGTGGGTTCTAAAGTATGAGAAATGATTTGACTGTAGCTTTTTAATAATCACTGTTGGAAATTAAAATAATCCATTTCTTTTAGATTTACAGATTATTATTAAAGCGTGATAAACAACAGTACATGTATTATAGAAGATGAATAATAGAATAGCATATTATTATTAACCCAGGAATGACCAAAGTGGCCAAACACGGCTTCTGTATTGATCTTAAAGAATGTAAATTTTCAGACCAAGAAAATAATATTTTTGAAATTTTACCACTGGAATGACTGACTCGCTTATCAAACTAGTCATTGCAGTGTAAAAATTTCAACCCTTGGCCCTTTGTCTGCAAATGGAACTTTTCTTTGAAAGAAAGAATACTTATTTCATCTTTAATGTGTAACCATTAGAGAATTTAATTTTCAGATTTTTGTTGACTATTTTGAAAGTAATTTCACTGATCGTTATTATGTCCATGGAAACAACATGTGCCAATCAAATTACTTTAAAAATAATTATCAAATATAAGGTTGAATATCTGGAAAGTAATTTGATTGATAGCTGCTGCTGTGCCTACGGCAGCAACAGATTCCGGTCAAATTACATTCAAAATACAGCTCGGCAAAGGTTTCCAATCAAATTTGTTTCAAAATATTCATCATTTTTTTCAATACCTGAAATAAGATTCTCGCGTTTCCGGATTCAAATGTTTAAATGTTAACTCTTATGGTTGAGATAGCGCATGCCTGAGTATGTGTGTATAATTCCATCCAGTCCTTCTGGTACAAATATATTATTTGAGATGAAGACAGCTCCTCAGTTTGACAGTTTACCTCGAGCGACTGGGACGTGTTTTTAATTGGAGTACCATTACTTTATTAAAGGGAAGTTACCTACTGTGTAGTATATAGTACTGCTAGAAAGTTGTAAGAGTGATAACTGGAGCAAGTTTAATCCTGTGTGATAATGTGATGTCTATTTAGTGCTTTGTGAAATATTCATGTGTATTAATTGTGATCATTGTATTTGACCATATCCCCACTATAGCCATTTATGTGTCGAAGTACACGGTTATCAGGTTGGTAGCACTACAGGACTAGGTTCCAAACGTGCATATATTTTGTCTGTAATGTTACAGAATACCTGCAGTCTAAGGTCACTGCATCAATGGCAGATAATTTGAACGCCACTCTGGTGAATGTTTCACCATCAAACTGTATTAGTCAGAGTACAAATACTGAAGCCGTGATGGCAGATCATTCAAAAAATGTCTCTGAACTCAGTGAAAATTCTGGGTGTAGTGGAGTATCTGTGACCCAAAGTAATGCGGCTGTGAATCAGTCTGATATGTTAAATATGTTTAAGTCATTAGGAGAAACACAAGAAAAACAAATGGATTTTTTAAAACAAGTTGATAGTACAGCAGGCGGGTAAAAGTGATAAGTGGATAGAATATGAGCCGCCTGCGAAACAATGTCGTTTACAGTTACAGACCTCCCCTCATGATACAGATGGTGAGGGGGAGGAGGAAGTGCTGGAGGGCGAAGCTCCAGACCCTTTCTCAAGCATTACCAACGAACTGAGTGCTGCAGTTAATGACGCTGACAGTGATAATGAGTTGGAAGTGACTCAGATTAATGCGGTGCTAAATGATATGCATGATAATTTTTCCAGGGTACCATTACAGGACCGGATACTAAGCAAAGCTTAGCAGATTCAATTAACATATCTTTCCGCTCTGCTGCTAATAAGGAAAGGTTAAACAAACTAAGAGAGCTTAGACAGGCACATCTTAGGCCATAGAATTGCAATAATCTGTCAACGCCTAGAGTAAATGACAAGATATGGGATCTGGCTAATCCCCCATACATTCCAGAGACATAAAAATGGGCAATGTACAGGGATTGCTTGTCAAAGGCACAGTGCCATTAATTTCAGTAACATAATCTATTATGAATTTTGCTGCAAACAAGTATAAGATTGATTGTAAGGACATTGTTGTTAAACTCACTGACTCAATGAAGCTAATTTCAGCTGGATTTACTGCTTTAAGCCAATATCGAAAGGATAACTTTAAGCCGGTTATCAATAAGAGATATAAACAGCTCTGTAAACCTCATCATAAAGTGATATATATGTTAGTTGGAGATAACCTGGCCAAACAATTGAAAGGTTTTGAGAAGCGAGTAGACTTGGCCAACAAATGAGACCAGGTTTCTCTGGCCAATTCACTAAGAATCAATTTGGCAATCCTGCAACTAGCCACAATGACAATAACAGTTTGGTCGTGGATCTTATGGGAGACCTTTTTTAGGCAAAAAGAACCAACCATTCTACACCAACAAACCGAAGATGGGGAACGTAGGCGGATGGAAAAAGAAGTCCTAGATGTAGAGTAGCCTCATAACAATAATCTAGCTTCCTGTAGTGAAGAGGTGAGTTTTACTAGTAGTATAACACTGGAAAATGTTGTAAACACACCAGGAAACTTTGTAGCTGGAAAGACAGCAATATGTTTAAGAGAATGGAAAAATATTACAAGTGATATTAAGATTTTGGAAACGATTCAGGGGTTGCATGTTGAATTTTTTGTGATTCCAATACAGACACTGCCAAGGAAACAAATTAGATTTTCTGAAAAAGACAACCTTTTGATGAACAATGAAATAAATAAGCTTGAACAGTTACATGTCATTGAACATGTGTTTGACAAGCGAGATGGTGAATTTATATCAAACGTTTTCACTCGGCCAAAGAAAGATGGCGGTTGCCGAGTTATTTTGAATCTTATATCTTTGAATCAGTACATCCATGGTCCACATTTTAAGATGGACATTCTAAGGTCTGCATTATTGTTTTTTCGCATCTATTCATGTAAAAGATGCTTATTACACCATTCCCATTAATAAAACATGACCCAAAATATCCAAGATTTCTTTGGAATGGTTGTAAGTATGAATTCTGTTGTTTAGCTAATGGTCTTACGAGTGCGCCGCGTATATTTACAAAGTTGATGAAGTGCATGTTTTCGACATTTAGAAAACAGGGTCATGCGAACATGAGCTATATCGATGATTCTTTATTGGTGTCAAATACATATTGTGAATGTAAACAAAATATTGCAGTGACAGTGGATATTATTGACAGACTAGGATTCACTGTGCATCCTGATAAATCAATATTAGAACCTACCACAGAAATTAAATTTCTAGGATTCATATTAAATTCTAAGAAAATATCAATAAAGTTAACTAGCGACAAAGCGGTTAAAACCAGTAACGATCTTGATCAGCTGTTACAGAAAAGGCAATGTACTATTAGGGAGTTTGCTGAAATTATTGGAATATTAAAAGCTTCTGAACCAGCTGTGAAACATGGAGCTATGTATGTAAAACAACTGGAAATTCTGAAAACTTAAATACTGAGGAGTAGCTTAGGCAATTGTGACACAACATTTGTTCTGAATTTGGAATGTAGAGAAGACTTAAAATGGTGGATTAGGAGCATTACAATGTGTTAAAACCTGGTGACGGTTCCCAACCATGAAATTATTTTAACTAGTGATGCCTCAAATTTAGGTTGGGTGGGACATATAATGGGCAATCGACTGGTGGACTCTGGAACAAAGGAGAGACATGCAAACATATAAATTATTTAGAATTACATGCAACATTACTAACTCTTAAGTCATTTTGCAATAATATGCGTAATGTTCATGTCAAAATATTCGTGGATAACACTACAGCTATGATTTATATTAACAAACAGGGTGGAATAAAAGTGTTATGTAATAATATTGCTAGGGAAATATGGTTATGGGCTATCCCGAGAAATATTTGGCTATCAGCTGCACACTTACCTGGCTCCATGAACACAGAAGCTGACTTGGCTTCACGGGAGCATAATAGTGACACAGAATGGATGTTAAACGAAAGTGGTTTTAAACAGCTCATGTCAGTTTTTGGGAAACCAGATATAGACCTATTTGCATCCAGGTTAAATAACCTATTACCCAATTATGTGTCATGGAAGCCAGACCCTGGCGCGTTAGCTGTGAACGCTTTTGCCATGCATTGGGGGAAATCACTTAATTACATTTTCCCTCCTTTTAGTATCATAGGTCATGTATTAAGAAAAGTGGAGGACGATGCAGCAGAAGCGATTTTAATAGCACCTATATGGCCAACACAGTTTTAGTTTCAGAGGCTTCTAAATTTCATCTTGGACTACCCACGCATCCTTCCAGTGAGCAGGACATTGTTAATAATGCCAAAAAACAGGGAAATGCATCATCACCCCTTGAAGCATAAGCTTCATCTGACTGCTTTCAGAATATCGGGCAAGCACTCCGCAAGAGAGGCATATCACAAGAAGATGTTGACGTGCTTTTTCAGTCATGGCGCAGTTCCACACAATCCCAATATCACTATATATCAAAAGGTGGATGTGTTTTTGTGAACAAAGGGAACTTGATCCCTTTTCGCTATTTATAAACAATGTGTTGGATTTTCCCAATTTTTATACAAGTCTGGATTAGGCTTCAGTGGTCTAAATTCAGCAAGATCAGCATTATCTGCTTTGCTTAGTGTTGAGACTAGTGAAAGTATCGGTAATGATCCTTTGATAAAGAGATTTTTGAAAGGTGTATATAATATTAAACCAGCACTACCGCGGTATATCGCAACATGGGATGCCAATTTAGTTCTTGACTATATTAGCAATGAACCAGATGTAAATATTCTATCATTGAAGCAATTATCGTTAACCCTTGTGATGTTGCTTGGTCTTCTGTCGGGCCACCGACGAGTTCAATCGTTAAATTTGATTGACATACGTAATATAGAGTTTGTGAACACATTTGTAAAGGTTAGATTTGGAGATCTGCTGAAGCAATCAAAGCCTAGCAGGCAGCAAACGGAACTTTTTTCGAAAAATATTCTGCTAATGAAAAATTGTGTGTTGTGACTTTATTGAATGAGTATATACATAGAACCAGTGTGATGCGCAATAACTGTACAAGATTGTTCATTAGCTATGTCGGTGATCATAAACCAGTATCAAAAGACACAATAGCTAGGTGGATAAAACTATTAATAGTTAGTGCAGGTGTGAATGTTAACATTTTTAAGGCACATAGCATGCGTTCAGCATCAACAACTAATGCGGCTTATGAGGACGACTGGTTGGTCAAGTAGATCAGTTTTCCGAAAATTCTATAGAATGCCAGTTACAATTGATGTTACATTTGGAAATGCCGTTGTGGAAAACACGATATAACTGCAATGGAAGTAAAGGTTTTTTCTAGGCATGCTGGATTAGATGCATGCATGTCCTAACATCGCTATTTTACAGTAACAATATTTTGACTGCTTCAGTACAGAAATAAAATGCATTTCTCTAAATATCTCAAATAATATATTTGTACCGGAGGGACTGGATGGAATTAATAAATTAAATGAAATTTATTGATATTTGATTGTAATTCCATCCCGTCCCATATGGTACATAGATATTACGTGCCCGCCCTTATTGAGGGTACCCACCCTTTATTTCACAATGCATATGATTTTTACGCTGAAGCCTGAGGAGCTGTCTTCATCTCACATAATATCTATGTACCATATGGGACGGGATGGAATTACAATCAAATATCAATAAATTGCATTTAATTTATTAATTAGACTGAATAACAAGTGCTTCTAATCACAATGGGTGTTGAGTAAATTAACCGATGTCATGCAGAATTATCAGCATCTATCATTTATTGATCTTGATAAATATCTATTTGCATTCCAAGAAGATAAACTTTGAAGATTTACCACTGGAATGAGTGACTCGATTACCACGCCAGTCATATCAGTCATAAATTTTCAAAAATTGTCTTCTCTTGTAATGCAAATTGACATTCAAAAGGCCAATCTTGACAAATAAGGGATTAAGAGATTTCTGATTGAATGGAGTTAACAACACAATACCCTATTCATAGATTGAGCAACCATAAATATATTACTAAGCTCACGCTAATTACTTTGAAAGGATCTTGACGAAAAAATATAGCATGTACTTGTTGAACAGACTGTGCAGTCAAAAGTGCTCTAGTGACCACCTGTATATTTGGGGCCAAAAGATTGTGGTTCTTTAAAACAGATGATTGTATGAATACTATTAATTTTCCTGAAAATCAACATATTGATTAACGCAGCAACAACGTTTAGTCCAATTGTTTTATTAAACCTTTTATAACGAAATCGGAAAGAGCAGCCTTTGTCGTGGGATTTACAAATGGCCATTTGCAGACCGAGAGAAGAAGATCACTGATTTCAGTGGTTTTGTGTGTACGGGTTAAAGGGTCAATACATTGGACAAGAGAATAGAGGCACCCATTCCTTATTATTTAGAAGGTGATCATATTTATTATACTCTAGAAATACGTTGCCGTAGATTATCTCAGAAACAAATTAAATAAAATGTGTTGGCTTTCTACGCTCTAAACTGACTTAAGCTAGACTAATTTCAAAATATACATGGTTTTGCATACACACACACACACACACACACACACACACACACACACACACACACACACACACACACACACACACACACACACACACACACACACACACACACACACACACACACACACACACACATATATATATATATATATATATATATATATATATATATATATATATATATATATGGCTGAGAGTTTCATGTTAAGAAATTCTGAGTAAAATGTGTTAATAAATCACAGAGAATTAAATTTCTAATTTCTAGCAACAGAAAAACCATTTTTATGATTTAACAAATAATTTGGTTGAATATTTTGAAATTAATTTTACTGGGTGATGTGGCTGCTATTTACAGCAGCAGCGGCTAGGCTACATCCTATTTTGAAAGAAATGCAAAATGAAAAAGTAGTGCCTTTGAAAAACCTCAAATGCATTTGAAAACTCAAATGCAAATGCAACCCTTTTTATGCAAATGCAAATGCAAATACATGAGATTCAAATGCAAGTGCAAATGCAAACTCAAATGCATTTGCTCTTATACTCAAGCCTGGTTAGTCATCAGTACCTTTTACAGAAAAGTAATACATGACTATAGTAATAATATAATAATAACGGAGTACCTATTAGTCATCGGTACGGAAAAAGTTCTGGAATCACAGTAGTTGAAGCATCACACATTTGGAATGTCAGATGGCATGATGCGGAAGTCAGCTGCAAGGAAAAGCTGTAGGCGAAGTATTTGAGGCGGCTCATTCTCAGGAATGGTGAAGAAGAACGTTTGCGGTTGCGGATGGCTAGTAGTTAGTCATGTCTATGCACAAAGTTAACAATTTAAGCAGTGCTTAGAAAGTTACGTACTGGTGCGGAAGTTGAAAGCTGCCCTGTATTTATGAAGGGCTACGGTTCAAAGTTAATCAATGCGGATGCATTCTGACAGATCACATGACGAGATGCATCGCATAGGTCGTGCAACGCATCGGGCAATATCCCCTAACTGCGGTCGAAATGTCTAAAGTTGAACACAAAACATTTGCGGATTTGAATTACCACTGGTCGGCGTGGTACGGCAGATCTGGCGAGTTATCCATCGAGCACATCACTCGCCCTACATACTTCGACGAGCTTACATTGGGGCCAACAGGCCCATCCGCACGAAGGTCCCTTTATGGTTGGTAGCTTGGGTCGCCTTCCTTAAATTTCGTTATTGCCCCCGGGTGAAAATCTTTCCGGGAGCGTACAAACACTTGCGATGCGGATGTGGTGGAGTGCTCAAAACCGATAGGCACCGCAGTAGGCTATAGGGAGTCTGCTATATGGTAAGCAGTTACCTACGACTCGCTTATCTCAGACCAGGTACCTCACCACCACCTTCTCTCTCTCTCGACTGCCCCTGATTCTAATTTTCCAGCTCCTTTTATACTACTCGTGACATCACAACTAGAGCGCCATAGCCAATCAGCGAGTGAGCTACAGAGGCAGGGAAGCAATCACGCGACGCACTATCGTACCCATGCACTAAGTTTATGCATGCGCTAAGCCTATGGGGAAGTATATTTGAAAGGAATTTGCTGGTTTAATTAGCGATAACGCGGCAATTTCTGGACCGACTTTGAAATATTAAAAAGATTTCGAATCCTCGTTTCATTCTGGTCATGATCGAGACCAAGAATGTCGAGAAGATTAGAAATTAAAGGAATTATATGTACCAACTCGGTACAAAATATGATGCTTTTTCTCCCCAACACTAACGAGCGTTGGCAAGTGATCTCTGACGCATGCGCATGCGCGCTATGTGATCTCACTGACTTAGTCGCTTTACGAACCTCTCTTATATGGCTCTATATACGTGTACTGTCCTACCTGGGGGTGGGGGCGTGCTTGGAATGTACCCGATATGGTCGTCCCGTACCCAGACGGGCTGGGATGGTTCATACTTGACCGGTCGATCCGCGCTACATTAGGAATGCTCTTTAGGTCATGATTTGTCATGTGCATATTCATTATAGCATTCTTTAAGCTCATCATTCTGAGTGATGTGAGTAATTCTACCTTGGGCTCTATGATGTTCAGCTCAAGTGTTTCGTCGAGATTTGGAAATCAGATTCCGGATTTCATAACAGCAAAATTCCGATTTTCTGGTGCACTCCATGTTTGTGGATCTGTAGTCTTTAGCTCATTCATTTGAACAAGATGGAGTTAAACCAGTCTAACATATCTGTATAATTCATGTGCAAAATAGTAATTATGTAACTTGCTCTTCAAGACCAGCTAGGTCCATTTTCCAGTCACATTAATTGCAAGTCGCCAATTCCGAATAAAGTGAAGAACTTTTTCCAAATGTTTCATCAAGTTTCAAAGACATGTAACAATTGGTTTAAATGTGATTTATTTGTTCAGATGGAAGCACGATAAGACTTAGAGTCTTATGCCCGTGTCTCCCATACACATACAGATTATTCAAAACTTTTTTTACAACAAAATGGCGGCAAATCATAATAGTTTAATTAATTGTAGTCTATTGGTGAGCATAAGTATAAGTGAATGTTGAGTGTGAGGTGGGGGAGAGTAGGAAGAAAGACCGAGACAGAAAGGGAGAGGGGGAAAGGGGGGGGGGGGAGAGGGTGAGAGATAGAGAGAGCGAGGAATAAGATCAAATGGAAGAATAGCAGAGGTGAGCTCTAGGTGCTGCCTTCGCCCCGACCTGTACATGTTGGGCTGCTGTCCATTTATCCCTTAAACTATATGTAACATGTAACAATTGATTTGGGATTCCTGTCGAGGTCAAATCTATGCTTATGGTAGATTAAAAGGACTTTGCCCAGCAATATGTAGACGTGGACACATATGGTGAATTAAACCATATGCAAAACATATAGCTAGTTTGCCCTCTGACATTACCTATTGATATTAGAAGAAGAAGAAGAAGAAGACGAAGTGGAGGAGGAGGAGGAGGGAGTGGGGGGGGGGGAGAAGAAGAAGAAGGAGGAGGAGGAGAAGAAGAAGAAGAAGAAGTTATACGAATTGAATGAATTGAAGCATGATTAATGCGAATGCGTGTTAAACAAAATAGAGAAATCAAGTTTTTCAATTACTTTGCGAAACACGAAGCTGTGACTATTCTCGACATATTGCGCAGACTTCGATGGTCATATGACTCACACCAATGGGTAAACTGCCACGGTAATCCCAGCAACTTTCACTTCTTTACTGATTTTTCTCTTGAACACCGACTTGCCAGTTTATAAAATAGAGGTATGCTATAAATAAATAATGTTATGTCTGAAAAAGTTGATACAATTCCTTTTTCCAAACAGGTCTTATATAAATTTGATATTACTTCTCTGAAATGCACATGTTATTCAGTTTTTCAACCAGGCTTAGCCAGTATGCGCGTCTTATATAGATGAGCTCAAGAAAACATCGCAAGGTACAGAACAGCTGTTACTCAGCATCCTCGCCTACATCGACACAGCATTTGCCGAACCTCTTCACGAAACAGCTTTGAAGCACAGAAATAAATTATAAAATTTAACGAACAGTAGGTACCATACAACTGTGTTGCGATGGCCAATCCCTGTCGTGAATTAAAGATTTCTTTCATAGATTTCGAGTGTAGCGTCGTGCGGAATGTATTCCCAAGGCCTATAACAATTGGTAGACTGGCCAATAAGTAAGAAATGCTTAGCACAAGATATAAAACATCAGAATCGGGTTGAGCTTTGCCTGTCTGTACACAGGATTGACTTGTCCGACGTTGATGGAGGGCGAATTCTCTTTCGTTCCCTACCTTGCTACATTGGGTTCCTGCGCCATTCCTCTGGCCAGTGTGTTTATTCAACCTACGAGTATTATATGTCATATACGCAATACAGACAGTTCCCACAAGGACTATCAAGAACGGCATAAAAATTGTAATGAAGGTATATATCCAATAATGCGTACCAATATAAAACTCCATATATATTTCAGAAACAAATCCACATTTCATGTGCACAATTTGACGATATGGGGAATTAAACTGACGGCCCATCGCTGTGTGCTTTTCAAAGTGTATGGCGATACCAGGAATGGTGAAAGCCAGCGTTCTCGCGAGGCTGGAACTGCAAACCGCATCGAATTTCCTTGGGTCCTTACACATAAGACATCGAAGAACAACCATAGCCACTATATACCAGCTAGAACACTCCGTACTGGTAATAAACAGATATGGTACAGTAATACAGAACACTTGAGAAAAATCCATTATATTTTGGCCAATAAATGCTGAAAATATAATTCCGCCCATGATTACCCACATCGCAATAGTTTCAGAAATGCTAAGGCCAGCCAATAACCAAGATAAACTCAGGTTTCGCATATTCTTGCGTGTCATAATAGATAATGAATATGCATGTCCAAGTGTTCCAAATACCAGCCACACAGCAGCGACATATTTCAAAGAATTCAGTCTTATTGAAATGTTCGGTATTCCTAGAATCCCCATGGCAATTGAATAGTTTCCAGAACTTGCATTCGCTGTGGCCATATTTCTGATATCTAAAATGTGTTATTTCGTACTCAATTACAATCCGCGAAGTAGAGCAAATATATACTAGTATCTATCATGGTTCAAATAATGTTCGGTATTCCTAGAATCCCCATGGCAATTGAATAGTTTCCCGAACTTGCATTCGCTGTGGCCATATTTCTGATATCTAAAATGTGTTATTTCGTACTCAATTACAATCCGCGAAGTAGAGCAAATATATACTAGTATCTATCATGGTTCAAATAATGCCCTCTCGATATTGTCGTTGCTTTGATATCCCATAGATACTTAGGTCTAAACGAGATTGCGTGAAAAAAACCACGCTAATCCTCTAAATCCGAAAATGGACAGATCAATTTCTAGCTATGCTTCGACCATTTCTAATTAAGCGCCGCCCCTTTTTATGCATGTTGAAATCTATTTATAGAATTACTGATTCCTGAACTCACTGATTCCTAATTTCGAGGTAATTTTACAGGTAAGTTGTTGACCATTTTGAAACCAATTTGACTGGGAACTATTGCTACATATGGCAGCAACAAGTTCGGGTCAAATTAGTTTCAAAATAGTCAACAGAATGTTTATTAATATAAGTTATAAATTCTCCAAAAAACATACAATTCGTACACTTCATGAAGG
Source organism: Chaetoderma sp. LZ-2023a (assembly GCA_034401795.1). Classification (NCBI taxonomy): domain Eukaryota; kingdom Metazoa; phylum Mollusca; class Caudofoveata; order Chaetodermatida; family Chaetodermatidae; genus Chaetoderma; species Chaetoderma sp. LZ-2023a. The sequence goes on along the minus strand of CM067360.1, from coordinate 28,000,974 downwards.
AGTTTCCGATTTTCATGACGGAGTATTATATCATAATGATTGCGAAGTCAACTCACTAATGACGTAATTGATTATGTCGTCAGATACTTGAGTGACAGGTCGGATTCCTCCACTACGACCTAGAGATGAAGTGATAAGTAGGCATGTGTCTATTAACGCGTTTTGATGCTTATTGCTTCGGTTAACGATTTCGAAAACGGCAATATGTAGTTAGTTGTCTAAAGTGAGATAAATGTTATCCGTATTAGAGCCGATGTTCACTGCTCCCTAGATGAGGTTAAAATGATAGTTTGGGTAACCTTCGACCGGCTTACACATGATGAGATACACAACACAAACAGTATCGAATAACTCGATTGAATGTTGACGAGATATTCTTTTGCACATTAAATTAATTATACGGGATACTATATTTCCGCATGCAGATGGGACGGATGAAAATGATGCCGCCTATATCAGCTATGAATGTATCCGATGTGACACTCCGAGTATCTGATGTCATAATCAATTACACCACTAGTTAGTTGACGTCACAATCAAAGTTACTTATATCGTGAAATTTAGATTCTGGGAATTCCGGTTTCAAAGTTGTTAACGCGCGTTAAAAGTAGATAGAGCTTAGCTCGAAATGGGCAGGGCGTTGTTAGAAATTGGCGGGTTATAGCTAGAAATGGATCACTCTATTGCAGCTGTCATGTTTATATTGCAAATCATATGATCGCTACCACGCCAGTAATTAGTTGAATGATGAGAGAGTACTGCCGTTATTCCCAACACATGAGCAATTTCAAGCAATGTCGCAAACTAAGCAATGTTTCTCACAAATATGTATAATTCCAGATATTGTTTGTTCTGATCGCTTGCAACAGAGAAAAAATGGATGATGTTTAAGATGCTCCTACTGATCTGAGACCGTCTATAGACAATAGACAGATCTATTTCTAGCTATGCACCGGCCATTTTCTAGCTAAGCTTCTCCCTCGGTGTGCGCGTGTTGGGACCCATTTATTATATAGGCCCCGACTTTGAACCCTGAGTTCTCAGAAGCCGATTACCATGGTACCCGGTAACTATAACATACAGGTAAGATTTTAAAACTAATTTGGCTGTGTGATGTTGCTGCCTATGGAACGGCAGCAAGTCAAATTAGTTTCCTAAGATTTAACAGAATGTTGCTTTAATAATAAATCCAGTTTAATTCATCAAAGAATACAATTCGTACACGCGTTCATGACGGAGCTAGATACGTCATTCATTACACATTTTGATTGTGACATCAGCCGGCATGTGATGTAACTGATTATGGCGTTATACGCTTGACTGACAGATCGGCTCCATCCAGTAGGCTTAACCCACGTGGCCCTCACCTCACTCGTGCGGTCTGAACGAATTAGTATGCCTATTGGCTGACTTACCTCGTTGAATTTAACGAATCTCAATTCGTTGAAGCAAACACGAACATGTCTCATATTTTATTGCTTATCGCTAATTTTGTCTCAAGTCAGGTATCCAATATTAATTATCTAGCCGTGTTCTGAAACACCTGCCCGATTGATTAGCGCTGTAACACGATCAGTCAGTCAGCTCACAAGTTTGCAATCAGCGTACACATTTACACGTTATTATCCAAAGAGTATTTAACTGACTATTAAAAAATTAATTAGATTGCTGCGGAAACCGTTAGACGGAATTCAACCAAATTTACTATGTCTCTTAACCATATGAGTGCGGAGTGCAAGGGCACATTTACATTTGGCTAGGCTCCAGGGGTGGGGTGGGGTGGGTGCAGCGGGGTGGGGTGCAGTGGGGGTGGGGTTGAGGTGGGTGGGAGGGGGTGGAGGTAGGGTGGGGGTGGGGTGGGGTGGGGTGGTGGTGGGGGTGGGGGGGGGCGGGGTCTAAACGTAAAACAGGTTGTAACGCAACTCCTCTGAGACCGTTAGACGGAATTCCACCAAATTTGATATATGAGTTACCTATATGATTGCGAAGTGCATGCGCCCATTTACAATTGGCTCCGCACCAGGGGTGTGGTGCGGGAGGGGTCAAAGGGTCAAATTTTAATGTGCCGAAATTGATTGTAATGCTGTTCAGAATTCAACCAAATGTGGTATGTTAGTAACCCATATCAATGTGGAGCGCATGAGCACATTTAAATTTGTTCCCGCACTCACCACCACTCACCACTACACCCCCACCCACCTTGGCGTGGGTGATGGGGGGGGGGTCAAAAGGTCAAGAAATTGATTTTGACGCAACTCCTTCGAAACCCTTCAGAATTCAACCAAATTTGGTATGTCAGTTATCCATATTAACGTGGTATGGATGAGCACATTCACATTTGCCCCCCGCCCCAATGGGTGGGTGGAGGAGGATATGGTCTAATGGTCAATACATCGATTGTAATGCAACTCCTCCAAAATCACTAGACGGAAGTCAACCAAGTTTGGTATGTGATTTACCCATATCAATATGGAGTGCATTAGCACATTCCCAATTTACTACGGCCCAGGAGAGTGGGGTGGGGTCAAAAGGTCAAATCGGCTGTAGCACAATTCCTCTGAAACCGAATTCAACCAAATTTGATATGTTAGTTACCCATATGATTGCAGAATGCACGAGCCCACGGGGGATGGGAATGAGTCAGTAATGTCAAATTTTAAATTGCGAAATTGATTGTAATGCGGCTCCTTCGAAACCGTTGGATAGAATTCAACCAAATTTGGTATGTGAGTTACGCGTATCAATGTGGAGTGCATGAGCTCATTTACATTTGGGCCAACGGGGGTGTATCAAAGAGTCAAGAAATTGATTGTAATGCAACACCTACTAAACTGTTGCCCTGTAGGTGGGGCTTAGAATACACCTTCCGTATCCTCTGCGTGTCGACTAAAGGAGGTAATGGTGAGGTAACCCTGACAGAAACCTCGAGTGCTGAAGACGGAGGTTCCAGGCTGCACGGCGCACTCTAATAAACCATGGATCCACGCACTTAACGCTTATGATCATGTCGATAGTCACTTACAGGACTGGCGGTATGATCAGCGAACGAAAAGAAGAAGAAGAAGAAACTCTTGGACGAAATTCAACCAAATTTAGCATGTGTATTGCCCATAAGTGTCCGGAGTGAAATAGTACATTTTAATTTGGCTCTTCCACCTGGGTATGGGACAGGTTTAAAAATGTCAAATTGATTGTAACTCAACTTATTCGAAGCGGTTGCATGGAATTCAACCAAATATGATATGGGGTGGGGGGAAGGGTCAAAAGATCAAATTTTACTGTACGAAAATTTGGTATGCCAGTTAACCATAGCTGTGTGGAGTGCATGAGCACATTTACATCTGGCCCCGCCCCAAGGGGTTGTGGTGGGGTCAAAAGGTCAAGAAATTGATTGTAGTGAAACTCTTCTGAAACTCTTATACAAAATTCAACCAAATTTGGTATGAATTAATGCTACCCATATGATTGCGGCGTGCACCGGGACATTTGCATTTGGCTCCGCTCTCTGAAATCATTGGATGGAATTCAACCAAATTTGGTATGTGAGTTTCCCAGATGATTGCAGAGTGCAAAGGGTCATGCAAATTTGGCTCCGGTGGGTCAAATGGTCAAAGCTCTGCACCTGAAAATTTGCGATGACGCGTCATCGACTGAGCAATCTAATTTCATGGCTGAAAACTTGCCTCTGCAATGGTCTTAGGGAATGGCTATTTGCAAGTAAAGTTACTGAATACTATTTTTGAAACTATACCACGGGAATAATTGTCTCGATACCTCAGTCATTCACCCCAGTGGTAAAATTTCAAAAATAGTATATTCTTGACCTGCAAATGGACATTCGATTAGGAACAAATAAGATTTTCTTGACCAAATTTAGCCATTAAAGGGTTAAGGGAATCGTATATTCTTCCATTCGTCCATCCAGCTGATTGTAATCAGGACGAACAACGCCTTGTGAAACTCCTACTGGAAAAAACGGGCTTTTCTGCAAAATTCTACACATCAATAGGACCACCGCAAGGATATGGTCTGTCACTAGTACTCCCCACCTGTTACCTCGCTGTATCTCTACAAGGATATGTTTTGTCTCTAGTACTCTCCACCAGTTACCTCGCTGTATCTCTACAAGGAGATGGTTTGTCACTAGTTCTCTCCACCTGTTACCTCGCTGTATCTCTACAAGGATATGTTTTGTCTCTAGTACTCTCCACCTGTTACCTCGCTGTATCTCTACAAGGATATGTTTTGTCTCTAGTACTCTCCACCAGTTACCTCGCTGTATCTCTACAAGGAGATAGTTTGTCACTAGTTCTCTCCACCTGTTACCTCGCTGTATCTCTACAAGGAGATGGTTTGTCACTAGTTCTCTCCACCTGTTACCTCGCTGTATCTCTACAAGGAGATGGTTTGTCACTAGTTCTCTCCACCTGTTACCTCGCTGTATCTATACTACAATGAGCTGGTTTGCCACTAGTTCTCTCCACCTGTTACCTCGCTGTAGCTCTACTACAAAAATGTGGTTTGTCACTAGTTCCCTCCACATGTTACCTCGCTGTATTTCTACAAGGAGATGGTTGGTCACTAGATCTCTCCACCCGTTACCTCGCTGTATCTCTACTACAAGGAGATGGTTTGTCACTATTTCTCTCCACCTGTTACCTCGCTGTATCACTACAAGAAGATGGTTTGTCACTAGTTCTCTCCACCTGTTACCTCGCTGCGTCTCTACAAAGAGATGGTTTGTCACTAGTTCTCTCCACCTGTTACCTCGCTGTATCTATACTACAATGAGCTGGTTTGCCACTAGTTCTCTCCACCTGTTACCTCGCTGTAGCTCTACTACAACAATTTGTTTTGTCACTAGTTCTCTCCACCTGTTACCTCGCTGTATCTCTACAAGGAGATGGTTTGTCACTAGTTCTCTCCACCTGTTACATCGCTGTATCTCTACAAGGAGATGGTTTGTCACTAGTTCTCTCCACCTGTTACCTCGCTGTATCTCTACAAGGAGATGGTTTGTCACTAGTTCTCTCCACCTGTTACCTCGCTGTATCTATACTACAATGAGCTGGTTTGCCACTAGTTCTCTCCACCTGTTACCTCGCTGTAGCTCTACTACAAAAATGTGGTTTGTCACTAGTTCCCTCCACATGTTACCTCGCTGTATTTCTACAAGGAGATGGTTGGTCACTAGATCTCTCCACCCGTTACCTCGCTGTATCTCTACTACAAGGAGATGGTTTGTCACTATTTCTCTCCACCTGTTACCTCGCTGTATCTCTACAAGGAGATGGTTTGTCACTAGTTCTCTCCACCTGTTACCTCGCTGCATCTCTACAAGGAGATGGTTTGTCACTAGTTCTCTCCACCTGTTACTTCGCTGTGTCTCTACAAAGAGATGGTTTGTCACTAGTTCTCTCCACCTGTTACCTCGCTGTATCTATACTACAATGAGCTGGTTTGCCACTAGTTCTCTCCACCTGTTACCTCGCTGTACCTCTACTACAAAAATTTGTTTTGTCACTAGTTCTCTCCACCTGTTACCTCGCTGTATCTCTACAAGGAGATGGTTTGTCACTAGTTCTCTCCACCTGTTACCTCGCTGTATCGCTACAAGGAGATGGTTTGTCACTAGTTCTCTCCACCTGTTACCTCGCTGTATCTCTACAAGGAGATGGTTTGTCACTAGTACTCTCCACCTGTTACCTCGCTGTATCTCTACTACAAAGATATGGTTTGTCACTAGTTCTCTCCACCTGTTACCTCGCTGTATCTCTACAAGGAGATGGCTTGTCACTAGTACTCTCCACCTGTTACATCGCTGTATCTCTACTACAAAGATATGGTTTGTTACTAGTACTCTCCACCTGTTACCTCGCTGTACCTCTACAAGGAGATGGTTTGTCACTAGTACTCTCCACCTGTTACCTCGCTGTACCTCTACAAGGAGATGGTTTGTCACTATTTCTCTCCACCTGTTACCTCGCTGTATCTCTATTATCTGACCGAGAAAATTCGACAAGAGAAACCTCTCCAGTTTCAAAGCTAGACATGCCATTAGAGATGGAGTGTGTAGATGATCTTGATTTTAGCGACGATGAACAGAGCTCTTGTGATCAATTGCTGTAAACCAGCACAAAACAATACGCCTCTTCAGGAATTTAAGTATTAATTTACTTGTTTATCTACACATTTCCGGTCATATAATATATAGACAAATCCACATGAATTACTAAGAATTTTGAATATAATAGCCAAATTGAAATGATTGCACATACAATAGATTATTGAGCGTGCCTGTCACGCTGGAGTATGTAGCCTGTTGGTAATGGGGGATGGACAATACTGCGTGTGGACAGGGGTGGGGTGAAGCGCTCCAGCATGATCGGGGCGGACGTGCCACTGAGATGAAATGGGGGTGATCCCACGAAATATGCTTTGAGAATTAGCCTGAACCCATCTCTTGCCTTTCAAAAAGCTATTAAATACGCGCACCACCCGCTTAACTGCCTATGGAGATTTTGAACGTTTCACAAAAATGCCTATGATTTGCGGGGGGGGGGGGTATAGTGGGGTAGTCTGGATTTTGGGGTGGGGAAGCCCCTGGCTACGCCACTGCGTCGTAATAATGAATTCACGTACGTATCCTTAAATTCTAAGAAAATTGCAACAATTCTACGTATATGAAACACGGAACGAGTTCGCTTAGTACCCTATATAGCCATCTTAACAGTTAAACCCTGAAAGCACAGCGTCTTTATTTCAAGGCTAGTATGAACGAAAGCTGTTGGATATTTTGAAACTAATACGATTGCAGCCAGCTTCCGAAATAGGCAGGAACAGCTGTCAGTTACATTACATAATAAAATACTCCTAGCATCAAAAAGGAGTTTGTCATTTTTAGCATGTTATTCTTAAATGGTTAATGGACTGCAGTGAGGCACGTATGCAGTTAATTCGCTGTACAATAATTTCTTTGTTATTAAAATTCCATTAGCGTCAGCCCTTATCAAGAAATTTGGCACCTACCATAAGGGCAAACCCGAAAGCTACAAAGAGAAGTTTAAGCGCACTTTTACCGTGTTCCAGTTCCTTTTGAAGAACTTCCATAAAGGTGACGTAGAGAAATGTTCCAGTAGCCAAGGCCTGTAGGAGACTCGACGCGGTGTTCCGCGCGAGACTGCCACTGTCAGTATCACTAACGAAGATACCAACTGTGATACCGATTGGTGTCATTACCGAGAATGCGATCATATAAAGCAGAAACCGCTTCGTTGTAACTGTACTGGCCTGCGCCACCTCCAAGCCAAGGCTGAACGCCACAATGAATTTATGGCAATCAACTGCCAAGAAAATAGTCATGACATCATCAACTGTGTGTTGAAGTCCAACAGCAAGACCAGCGAAGATGGAATGTAATGAAAGGGCGAATATCAATATAAGCGCCCGGACAGTGGATGTGTTGAGAAATTCTGCAGAGTGAGAGGGTTCTTCAGTGTGAGGCTCAGCAGCCGCATTCTGGTATCCAGTTTCCAAAGCTGAGCTATTGCAACTTGAGGAATCATCTCTAGGAATGTTAGTATAGCCCCTAGATTCGCTAGACATACAGCTAGCCACCAGAAACTCGACAATGAGCACCATGAAAAATCCCATTCCTACAACGAATTCTGTAAGGGGAAAATCCACGTGGATCGTCCACTTTTTCATGGCGCTAAGCAATTCTTCGCGGGACTCTGGGAGCATGTGAATAAGGAACGCACCAAAGAAGACACCTCCGCCAAAGCAGTTCATATAGCCTAGCAGTCTGGTTAGACGGCTCCTGTGGTTAGTGGCTTTCTCCAGGTATCTAACCAATCTGATGGGCAGCAAGCCGAATATCAATGTCAGCAATAACGTTATACCAAGGCACAGAAGTTTACTGCCTAACAGATCCATTGAGCCAACACGCAGTTCTTATGTACCACCAGCCTGTGAATGCGATAAAGACATAATTTAATGGAAGGTTGGTGAGAACATATTAACCTTTTGAACTGCGAATACCACCAAGATTCTCTATTTCAAGGTGGCAATGCAGGTAAGCTCTTGAGTATTGTCAAACCAATTTGACCAGGGACCGTTGCTGCCATACGCACCGGCAGATTGCGGTCCAGCGTTGTAGATGATTTTGCGCTTTTAGTCTTTCGGGTTCAAAGGGCTAAAGCTATTGTTAAATCTATCATAAATTAGGCTACATATTCATATTTACAATTAAACTGAACTGAAATCGGCAGGGTAAGTGACCTGTCCACTTCGCTAGCCATTGCGTGTCTATGCAGGGCTACTTGTCCTTAGTTGAGGCAAACTCGCGGATTACTGTAGCCGAGTATCTACGTCATAATCAAATAGTCGCCATATGTTACCTCACGTCACAATCAAATGACGTCGCTCCATCACGGAAATTGAAGTGTGTCGCAAAAGTGTACGAATTGTATGTGTTTGATGAATTTACAATTCAATAAACATTTTGTTGAATATCTTGAAAATATTCGCTATATAAGTACCTTGAATGTTAGCTGCTGGGAGATCACGATTCCTTGCTTCAAATCGATTCCAACACACGAAAAAAGTGGGCGGAGCTTCGCTAGAAATGTAGGCCTACCGGCATAGCTAGAAATGTAGGCCTACCGGCATAGCTAGAAATGTAGGCCTACCGGCATAGCTAGAAATGTAGGCCTACCGGCATAGCTAGAAATGTAGGCCTACCGGCATAGCTAGAAACGTAGGCCTACCGGTATAGCTAGAAATGTAGGCCTACCGGCATAGCTAGAAATGTAGGCCTACCGGCATAGCTAGAAATGTAGGCCTACCGGCATAGCTAAAAATGTAGGCCTACCGGCATAGCTAGAAATGTAGGCCTACCGGCATAGCTAGAAATTTTGAAGGCGCTTTAAAGATAAATTTACTGGGAGATGTTTCTAGGCTCCCCATAGATACACCTCTGATCTAGATGATGTAGTACACACGAATGCCTGATTGTAAAATTGTGGAGTTAATATATACCACTCAAATGCTCATAAGGATAACGTACAATAATAGAAAATATTGAACATTGTGATACAAATCAGAATCCTTGCAGCCGTAGCCATGGTTATTTTGCAACAGACCTTTCCATATTTTCCTTCCATTATATGACGCCACAATTAACTACGTGACGCGTAGAATGACATCATAATCAATGACGTAGATAAGTTGTACGTCACGAACGCATAATTAAAAACGGACTATGCGTTGTTGCACCAATTGTATGTCTTTACTATTTAATAAAGATTCTGTTGAATATTTTGAAACTAATTTGACCGAGCAGCAACAGCACCCAGTCAAATTAGTTTCAAAATATAGTTTTCTGGAAATTGATAGTCAGAGAATTCAGGTATCGATCGATCGATCCCAACACGAGCGAGGTGCGGGTGGAGCTTAGCTAGAGGTGGGCGGGACCAAATAACAAGCACTGTCACAGATGTCACGTTGCAGCTTACTGTAGAGGAATTATCGTCATGTACGGATGATTCTGCCAAGTCAGGGTTTCCAGGCTACAACCACCTCTATCAGTGATTACAGCGTGACACATTCTTTGCATGCTACCAATCAAAAGTTCGGAAACGAATTTGCGGTATGTTGGCTCACGCCTCTGTCAAGGCCTGTCAAAGTTTGTGGAAACTATTAGGATGGACTGGTAAAGCTGAAATGGCTGTCTGCAGAAACTTCCATAGCATGTTCAATGGAATTCAAGTCTGGAGACATGGCTGGCCATTCCATTCGCTCGGTAGAGGTAGAGGCTAGCCACTCTAGCTACTGTTTGCTTGGTCCACACGCCTTGCAGCAGACCAATGCCACGAGAAAGTTCATGATCACTCGGATGACTTCCGCGGGGAATTATTACATAATAAGAATCAGCAAATTCGTTCAAAAGCAATGAGAAATGAAATTCAATTGCCTTCTTTGGGAAAACACATGGTTCACAAAATGTCAGCAGAACTACACTTTTCAGGTTCATGGTTACGTGCACCGTGTTCATTTTCTCTGCACAGTGTTCATTTCCTCTCCACAATGTCCATTACCTCCGCGCAATGTCCATTACCTCTGCACAATGTCCATTTCCCAGTCAGTTTCTTTAATACGACTAAGATTAGGATAGGATTTCTTTATGGTAGGAAAATCTAGCTTTTCTACAATATATATTTATTTAGATTATCCTTAGCAATTATTGAGCTATTGTTTAATAACTAAGGCCGTGTAGAGACTTAACCGGCATAGCGCCATATCGAGGCAGGCCTATGGCGCTATTCCAGATTAACTCGCCAGCGCGAACACGGTTCAAGTGTCGAATAGCAAGTAAACAAAGAAAGGACCATTAAATTACTTAGACATTAACATGCTGTATTGTCAAACAGAAGACGCATAGGATAGAATAGACTTTTCAATGTTGTCCATCAGTCGCATGACGTCATATCCAACTACGTGACATGTAGGATGACGTCATAGTCAATGACGTCATAAATGGCGTCGATAAGTTCGTCACGAACAAATAAGTGATGCCGGACTAAGCATTGTTGTACGAATTGTATGTCGTTACTATTTAATAAACATTCTGTTGAATATGTTGAACTAATTTGAATAGGCCGCTCTTGCTGCCATAGGCGGCAACAGCACCCAGTCAAATTAGTTTCAAAATTCATCAGCTTGCGTGTATAGTTTTATGGAAACTGATAGTCAGGGTTTTCGGGGATCGATCGGTACCAACACGATCAATGTGTGAGTGGAGACTAACTAGGGACGGGCGGGAGATTGCTAAAACTGGAAAGCTCCATTACGTGACGTGTGGGATGACGTCATAATCAATGACGTCATGAATGATGTAGATAAGTTCGTCACGAATGCTTAATTGATATGCCGGACTAAGCATTGTTGTACGAATGGCCTGATGTTGAATATTTTGAAAACAATTTGACTGGGCACTATTGCTGCCAATGGACGCAACAACAGCACGCATTCAAATTAGTTTCAAATTATTCAACAGCTTTCCTGTATAGTTTTCCAGAAATTGAGTCAGGGTGTTCATGGATCGATATATCCCAACACGGGCTAAGTGTGGGTGGAGCTTGGCTAGAGATGGGCGGGGCATAGTTAAAACTGGAATGGTCCATTGACTAGCGGTAAAGCGCCTGGAACAGATGCTATTGTAATCTTATCTAATATCTACAGAACGTATCATTTGAAAGAAAAATGAAAATTATTAAGGGGACCTATTTTACTATGCCAAAATAGAAGGTATATAATTACATTCACTAAATGTACCAAGCAATTAATATATGCCTATAATTCGCCCCTCTAATCTATCAGGTTAAACAATCAGCTAATGTCTGTCGTTACAATTGTTATTGCTACAAACCTTGTCAATCGATGAAGTTCTGGGAATACAAACACATTTCTGTTGCGATGTGCCAATGTGGACACGTCGCTATCCACTGGTGCATGCTTAACTGTAAGAACTAACGCGTATGCGCTACTAGAAGAAAGTATAATTCATGCCTAATACATGTGACTTAACAATATGTGAAGATCTAGAGCCATTATACATCATATGATGTTGCATTACGATCAAGAACACACCGCTGATTGTCGGTATTGATTATCTTTAGATTACCCCTTTAATGACTAAATTTGTTCTAAAAATTAAAATATTTATTTATTGAATGTCCATTTGCAGGCCAAGAGAAGACTATTTTTGAAAATTTACCACTGGAATGACTGGCTCGGTTATCGAGCTAGCCATTCCAGTCGCAAGAATTTAAAAATAGTCTTCTCTTGGTCTGCAAATGGGCATTCCCCAAGACCACTACAGAGGCCGGTTTGGGCCAGCTTCATCGTGAAAACGTTAAACCTGTCAGCCCTGAGGCCATTCACGTACACAGATTCATCTGGTCATTATGACGTTGCATATTTTGAAATTAACTTGACTGGAAGCCAGTACTGCATTAGGCAGCACCCGCTTGTAGACGGCAATAACGGCTTCCCATCAAATTCTAAAAAATATGTTGCATGCTAAATAGGATTAATATTATGTTGTTTGCAGGGTTGAAATCTTTGTCAAAGCATCTTCACACTATTGCATATTAAATACCGTATATGAAAAATAATCTCTAATTTATTAAAATTTATGTCCCCAGGCTGTT